>CM074189.1:49597128-49986857 GCA_037179385.1 Holothuria scabra | reverse complement strand
CATTAACTACAGTTAAAATAAAGAGTTGCTCACGTTGAGCTTTAAACAGTTTGTGCACTTTAAAATCAAAAGAGTGAACTAGGTCACTCTCTAACAGAGTGACAAGTTTGAATTCAATCCATTAGAGTGTTAATTCACTACAGGAAGAGTAAAATTCACCCTAAAACTGTGAAATTCCCTCCAAAAGAACGAAGTTTCACTATTGATGGAGTGCATTCAGTGATAACTCTTAAAAAAAGATCGACCTTTTTAAGAAATTTTAGAAGATTGAATATGCACTATTCCTGGAATGAATTTCACTCTTCTTGGAGTGACATTTCACTCTGCTTGTGAATTATTGAATTCCAACTTTTCACTCTATTGGAGAGTGACTAAGTTAATTAAGAGAGCGACTGTAAGACAGAAGTGACTCCCAGGATTAATTTATCTAAAACTTGCATGTACATTTATGTTCATACAGTTATATATTTAAATGACAATGATTGTATGGAAAAGCTTTTGATAGGTTAGGAAAGTGTCATTTTTCGCTCAAACATTTGACATCTATACACTCAAAAAACCAAAGAATGAACTTGGCCATTATTAAATGTGTTGAAAGGTGTGACGTCACTCCACTAGAGTGTTAATTCACTCCAAGAATAGTGAAAATCAATCCAAGAAGAATGGAAACTCACTCTTAAACAAGTCATTATTTAACAAGTGAATGCAGGAGTCAATCTTTTTAAAGAGAGGTCACTGTAGGCGCACCATCAAAACTGAAACACTGTTCCTTTTGTAGCGAATTGCACTCTTCTTGGGGTAAATTCCCGCTCTATTGGAGTGAGTGTCTTTACCTTTCACTCTTCTATAATGATGGCAATTTCAACCTTTTCAATTTTAGAGTGTGAGCATTTGGTTGAGAAACTGAACCATAAACCTCACATGGATTCATTCCTGGCGTTCCGACCTTTCTATGTTCCGACCTCTCTATGTTCCGACTTTTTCACGATTTTTCACGTTTTGGTGGAAACATAGACAAGTCGGAACGTAGAGAAGTGATGACGTCTATATGTTCCGACCGCAATTTGAAAAATTCGAAACATAGAGAAGTCGAAACACAGAGACTTTGGACTTCCGACTACTCCATATTCCGACCTAAATTTCAAAACGTGAAGAATTCGGTACAAAGAGAAGTAGAAACATAGGGACGTTTTAAACATTTTTATGTTTCTACTTCTCTATGTTTCGACCAAAACGTTTATCAGTCGAAACATCGAGTAGTCGGAATAGAGAGAGGTCGGAACATAGAGTACTCGAGAACTAAGAGAGGTCGAAACATGAGGGGAGCAGTCGGAATATAGAGAGGTCGAAACATAGAGAGGACCCCCACATGGCCTTATCTGCACTTCATACTGGCGCTTTCTTAAATGAACTTGAAAAGGGGTTGGTGATGTTATATCTAATACAGGTGATGAAAAAATATTAATCTAATAAGAACTTAATAAATGTCATTAAAGAAACCTCATCAATATGGTTTAAATATTTAAATGACCTTTAGTATTTGTATGAACCTTGAAATATAAAGATCAATTGAATCAGAAAAACATTAACATGGGATTATATAGGCCGGAGAGAGTATCGTATCACTTTAGTCCAGTGAGTCACCTGTTGCCCTTAGTGCTCTGGAAACTGCGGGAACCAACTGCAAGTCATTACTCCAGATTGCATATTGCAACGCTATGTAGTCATTATTAAGACTACCCAAGATATGGTTCGTTTATAAAGATTTTCAATCAAACTAAAATTTGTTGCTACGGGAGGATAACCTCCAAGTAATTTTGAAAAAAGGGAGAAAAAAAAAAAAAAAAAAAAAACGAAGAGAGAAAAAAATAAGTCGGGGTTACTAAGCAAAGAACTTACTTTGAGTTGAAACCTTTAATGTCAATTGTTCTTCGGCAGTCAATTATGTCAACTTCATAGAAATACTGCAGTGAACCTATTTATTACAAGACGCACACCCTGATCCCCGATCATGGCTGAGACAAATGTTTGTCATAATCGTCTAAAATTTGATGCGGGGCGTGTCAAAGTTCTTCTATTATTGCTCAAAAAAAAAAAAAAAAAAAACTAATAGGTATGTCCTAGGCACGTCATATTCTAAAACGAAAAACGTGCATCCCAAGTCTATGACTCATTGGGTCAATTGCATGACGGAAGGGGGGGGGGGGGTTGAATCAATGCAAGGAAAAAAGGAAATCAAACTTTATAGCAAATGTTGACCGGACTTGTACGGGGGGTTCATATAAGTGCAAAGGATCATGTGACAACGAGAAAACAAGATACAGGTTGCAACGGAATATGACTTGAAATATTACCTGACAATCAACAACTGGCCTGGCAATGGCTTTTTTCGTCCATTCTTTATTCAATTTCAAAAACAAAAGCAATGCATACATTCAACCAATTAAAAACTATACACAACAATCGCATGACAAACAATCACAAAGCAACATAGAAGGAATTAATGCTGCATTTTGATACGGAAGATTACTCAAATAGAAAATCACAAAAACTAAATCCAGATCTTAAAGACTCGAACTTAATCGGATGATGGATACTTGTAGAAGAGAGACGCTCTTTAACCTGAAGTAAAAAACTAAAATATTTTTGACAAAATTTATAACCAAAAATAAAAAAAATAAAAAAATAAAATAAATCCTGCTTAGATAGTGAGAACTGCTGGCCTAATAACATCTAAAATAAAATTGGATACGAGTGCGTAATCTCATAATAAATGAATTAATGTTTCCTCAAATTGTTTACAAAAAGTGCAAAAAAGAGTCTCTTCTTTGGTAATCTATTAGTGCCTAAAAGGGATGAAGGATAAGAAACTGGAAATATTTAAATCACCTGGGATTGCAAGAAGCAGAACTGAACAACATCGAAATAGATTATCCGAGCAGAAGGCAGGAGACACGAGACAATTTACCAAATGCTGCTCCACTGGAAGCAGAGCCGGGGCATAAACGCAAATACAATGTTTTCATCAAAGCTTTAGAGCTATCAGGAAGAAAGGACCTAGCGGACAATGTGTTGAAGACACAAACTGAACTATGATGTATTGTCATTATCATTGTCATTTCAATTTATACAGCAATTCTCTATATAAAGCAAACAAACGTCTGCAGGGCCAGAACTTTGTTAGTAGCATTGCTGGAGAATGCATCTGGCACGTAGCCAGGATTGTGTCGGGAAGGGGGGAAGGGGCGTAGCCAGGATTTTCTTGTGGGGTGGGGGGGGGCAAAGTCGACTCATCGTCCCCAATCTTGACCGACAGGACTATCTAAGTGGAGTGCCACCATCAGTTGGCTCGGAGTGTACAACACAATTTTTGGCTTCACAAACCCCTCAGATGGCAGGAAACGGCACTCGAGTGTTTTATGCTGCATGTACCCAGCCTGGAAATATGGATCTCATTTCTGAAGTTTCTCAATAAGTGCAAAAAAAAAAAAAAAAAAAAAAGAAGAAATCAATCCATGAAAAATGTTAATACATGTTTCTAAGCGGAGCTCTACCATCGATTGGCGCGGAGCGTACCAGGAAATTTTTTGGCTTTACAAACCCCTCAGATGGCCGGAAACGGCACCTCCCGGGTGTTCTTAGCAAGAATATGTTCAGCCCAACTTCGAAATTCTCCCCGCTTTTTAATTGGAGCACTTGACAAATATTGAGGGGCTGAACATACCCTCAGCCCCCGCTTTTTCATTTTTCATCGCCGCCACTGGGGTGCGGCGTTTTCTTGAGGGAGCAAGGCGCCCAAGTGAGGAGCCAAGAGACCGAACGGGGAGAAGGTGTGGTTGTCCCCCTTCTACCCCATGGAGATTTTGCAATTTTACATAAAAATTGAGCGGTCTGGTGAACACCTAAGCTGGAATTTTTGGACATTTTCAATCTTGTATCACTGTTTTCCTTATTCCCTCGAGAGTTGTTGTGTGGCTGTATGAGGATTACTGTACGAGTCAATGTGGCCCTAGGGAACTGTGTTGCACTGAAACAAAACAGCTACTCATAAGGCTTACATTGGCTAAACCAGGGGAATCAATTTGACGTTTTGCCCTGAAAAACGCCCAAACTCCATTTAAATAAAAAAAATAAAAAAAAAAAAATAAAGAAAAATTAGGTCTGGGCGGGAGTAAGTGCGAACCCCCTGAACCCCCTGGCTACGGGTCTGTCTCCCTGGGTGTTCCCCTCCCCTTTTGGAATTTTTTTGCTGTCTCGAAGAGCTTAGATGCAATATAGTGCTATATTTTGTTCTTTTTTATACTAGATTCCAGTGTTCTTCACAGGGGGTTTTAGAGGAGCGACACGCCCTCCTAGTGAAATTGGCCGCCCCTGCAAAACAGCTGCCGCTCTCCAAAAAGTGCAGCTTCCATTTTAGTTTATTGCTTCATTACACATATACAAGTCATAACTGGAAAAATGTCTCTTCCCTCCAGGCTTGGCGCCAGGATTTGCCCGACGAAGGGCCACTCTCCGAACGGGGGAGGGGTAGGGTGGGTAGCGACCTCAAGCCCCGACAGCCAGGAGGCCGTCGATGAGTTGGTGAGGGAGATTTGAAGAAAACCTGTGCACTATACCTGCCATTGCGAGCCATATACGACATAAAATTGTTGAATGCTAGAGGAAGATATTTCCGCACTGATTTAACCGTGGAAAAGCGGGCGAATTTTTTTTGGGGGTTAGCCTACACTACAAAGAATCTGTACTTATTTAAAGCTTATGTAGATCAATTGTTCCGGCATTTGGGCTGTATCGGGCACAACTTGTATTGTACTTCCTTCTTCGAGTCCGTACCGCACGACTTACACAAGAGATTATTAACGAAGTTTAGCGAAATGAGATGAAATTCCCGACATGTACATTAATGCATTTATTCTACTTATTAATTTACTTGAAAAGATGGGAAGGGTTTGTACTTTATTAGCTCTAGGTAACGGAACTGAGAAAGAGTGGGCAAAGCGTACCGAACATTTTGGGTTTTATCGAAGAAATAACTCTTTTGAAAGCCAACATAACTAAACCGACCATGGGAAGGCGACAGATTATTTCCGACAGGGGGCGGGCCATGCCAGCGACCACAAGTTCCGACAGATCCTATGTCGAGGGGGTGGTGAGAACTGAGAAGGGGATATGAAGGAGCCTAACTATCCCATGTCATTGCAGCCTGGGGCACATTTTGCACAATATCAAGTGATATTGTGCAAAATGTGCACAATATTAAGTGATATTGTGCACGTTTTGCACAATATCACTTAATATTTTAAAAGCCGAGTTGCGCACTGATAGTGTTCTTTTGAGTCTGAATCGTGAAATTGCAAAGCGCGAGAAGCGCGCGAAAATTTTTGGTAGGCTTAAAAAAATAACATAGCCTATGTAATCATTAAGAACAAAAAGAAAGAAAAAAAAAAAAAAAACTGCAGGGGTTGTAGACCGCATCGGGAATAACATACATTGTGTCGAAACCACCTGGAATACCCGATAAAATAGCCAAAATATGCTCCGTGAGTCGCCCAGAAACTGACACATACACATACATGACACATACAAGAAAACAGCAACTAGGCTTTGTGATATGTGATGAAATTTACGACCTCTACATAACCTGTGTACTCTGCCTACCTGTTACTTGGTTAGGTTGACAGGTCTTACACTCTCTAGATATGTGGAATGGAAGTATTGAAAAAGCTGGAGTGAATCTACAGCGCGCGTAGCGCGCTGAAAATATGGGGTTTTATTAGGGAAATTGTCCCTTTAGAGCAAAAAACAGGTAAACCATCGGGGAGACTAGTCGCCGTCGGGGACTGCATACTTTGTGGTAACGACTAAGAGCCCCACCCCCCGAAAAAACTGTAAAAAAGGCCCCCGATTTCCTCCCTCCCCTTTCCATTTATCTTTTTTTTTTTATATTTATTATCTCATCGCTCCCTGAGGAGGATGAGATATTGTAATCACTTTGCCCCTTGAGCTATAAGTGGGAATGCCAGCTGAAAGTGGCACTGTCGCAATGGTAATGGTTGGTGCCCCCAAGTTACTAGTCCAAGGGTCTTACCTAAGGTGGGGTCCCCCAAGGTAACCAAAACTCCAGTTCTGTGTGAGGGGTCAAAACGTGTCCGTGTGTGTGTGTGTGTATATGGGAGTGTGCGTGTGTGTGAATTTTTGTTTTGTTAATATCTCCTAAACGGCTCAGCCGTTTAGGGGATAGGAGGAGGTAGGAAGGTACCCTAGGTGAAACCACTGTACATTTTGCATAAGCGGAAGTAAAGGTCAAAGGTCAGAGGTCAAAGGTCAAATTTGGTGAAAATGATACATTTTACTATATTTCTGTAATGGAACATCGCACTGGCATTAAAACTTTGCATGTGTCATGAGAATATATAGAACTACCACAATATATGGTTACCATTGCAACAGGTATCAAAGGTCACGTGATGGAAGGGGAAGTGTTTATTTTTAAGCGAAAAAAAGAGGAAATTTGTGACTCTAACTCCTCCTAGTGGGCGGGACCGATCTTTTTCAAACTTGGTGTAAAGGTACTCCAGGGGTAGTACTTGTGTCTCGCAGATTTCCGGAAGTGAAGGTCAAAGGTCAGAGGTCATATTTTGATAATAATCATTTTGGGGATTTTTTGGGCTGTATTTCTGATCTTTTACCGTATTTCTGTAAAGGAACATGGCATTGAGGTGAAACTTTGCACGTGTCATGAGAATATATAGAACTACCAAAATATATTGTTACCATGGCAACGTGTATCAAAGGTCACGTGATGGAAGGGGGGAGTGTTTATTTTTAAGCGAAAAAGAGGAAATTTGTGACTCTAACTCCTGTTAGTGGGCTGGACCGATCTTTTCCAAACTTGGTGTGAAGGTACTCCAGGGTTAGAACTTGTGTCTCGCAGATTTCCGGAAGTGAAGGTCAAAGGTCAGAGGTAAAAGGTCAACTTAAGGTAAATTCATACTTTTGTCTGCATTTCGGTAATGAAACATCTAAGTGACATGAAACTATATGGTTGCCATGGCAACAGACTCTGGAAGTGACGGTCTAAGGTCAAAGGTCAAATTGAGTCAAAATCGTTTTTGTACATAATTCCAGGGGAAAACATTGCACCGACATGAAACATGAAATGTATAACAGGTGTGACATGTTCTGCCAAAATATTTCTTTGTCATGGCAACTCAGGTTTAAAGTCGCGTAACAGGTGGTTAAATGTACGGTTTTACTTTAAAAACTGCTGATTGTTGGCTTTTGTTTAAAGGTGGTGACGATGTGCCTCAAACTGAGAAAACGTGTCTCGTGGAGCCCGGTCCAAGGTGTAGCAAACCTCTTCCATAATTTTCTTGCATATAGAAATCTTCTTCTTTAATTGTATGAGGTTTGAAAGTATTGTGAGTCAATATTTGTTACCGTTTCCAAAGACGGAAAATAACGCTTCATGGATTCACAGACATCGGTGCACGCGGAAGTGACAATTTGACTTGCGCGTCGTTCTATTCGGCAATGTGCTTATACTAAAAACGCACTACATAAAACGCTGTTAATAGCTGAAATTCATAAATTCATCGTCGTCCGTGATATCAGTTCAATAACCACTGCAATTGTTTCACGAACTCGATGGTTTTCCACTCCCCAACGTAGGCCTACATAATCAGTTCGTTGAACTTACATGTTTCCGCTAAATACTGTTACCATTAGCAGCTCGGTTTGCGCGTCTGCTACTCAAACGAAGATCGAATATTACCACGCGACTTTCATGCCGCGTCCTAGAAATCTAAAGCGCAATATTTTCAGGGCGCGGACGTCAGCTCGAAGACGTGCACTGTGGGCTAAAACGCCGCGTCGCCCTGGCCACGTCGTGTAATCTAAAGCTCCCTAATGAAGCGTGTGGCCGCACGCAGTAGACTTCGTAATTGTGTGGTAGGCTAAGCGCGCATATCTGATTGGTTAATAACCCGTTCGAATTTGTTGATGTAACATGCAAGGATACGCGTTTTGTTCGTCTCGGCCTTAATAGGGAGCTTACACGCGTGCAAAAGCCAACTAACGCAACCACCATCTGGAGGACAAATAACATACATGGAAGCTAAGTAAAGAAATGTGGTGCATCCGCTGAATTTGACCTTTTGACCTTTGGTGCAGGCTCCTCACAGAGGTCATGTACCGATGTCACTGCGTTGCACGTTTCTCAATTTTTTAATACAGGCGTACATTGTGCAACAATTGTTGCTAAGGTTCTATCGTGCGCGCGTATTGGTAACACACCAACTGCGTATGATCAGTAACATCCTGTAAGCCAAATTGAAACACGCTGACGTCATTATTTTCACTTCTGGAACACGTTTCTAGCACATCAAATTTGGCATGAGGTTTTTGTAGCTAAAATCCCCAAAGGAGCTTGATAGAATTAAGTCCCGCGTTTACTAGCGATGAGATCAGCAACTCCGCGGATTGCCCTCTTTTTTTTATTTTCATTTTTCAGCATCGCCCATCGCGTCCCCAAAATTTCTGTGGGGGGCACTGCGCCCACTGCCCCCCCCCCCAGCTGGTTATGCTAGTGTGGGGGGGGGGGGGTTAGGGCAGGAAATGAGGGGAAATTCTTAGGATAGAGAGAAAAACCGCTAATTCAGTTGCTTTTTGCTTTGAAAGGTTGGGTCATGGGGGTTGTGACCCCCCACCCCGGGAGGGGAGGGGGTACGGCACTGCTCTGCATACTCTAAACGTTCATAATATTTAGGCAGTATGTGAAAATTACGTTTTTTCCACGAACATTCAAGGCTAATGTCTCTAAAAAGGTTTAACTGAGTTGTCAATAAATGAACTTTTCAAAACACATAAGAATTGCTTTAGAATATTTAGTCCATGATGCAGTTATGAAGACAAAGTATTTGCAATCGAAGTTCTGTTTAATCAATGATTTTTCAGGAAAAAAGATCCAACGACCAAGTATGTGCTTGAAAACCACTAATTCCTTTTCAGATAACCATACCGTTTGCGGTGCCATGTTTTCAAAATGGATGAGGCCGCAAACTGTGTTATGGGCAAAGGATAACGTGGCGTGCCAACGTTTCGGGGCGCAACGCAAATTTGGGCCCAAAGCGCCCAAAGAGTCAAGGGGGTGAACCCCCCCCCCCCAAGCTCTGTAGTTTTCGCCTACCTCTGGATGGAAAAAGTAAGTCTGAAAATAGTTCAACAGTGTATTCAAAATGAAGACTGCTCTATTCCAGTTGTTACAGAACTCTTCATAGAGGTCGATATAGAAAATGTTTATGAAACTCAAATTGTTTTTAGTACTTTATATAAAAAAGTTAAAAGTTTGTTTTAGGTCTAGATAAAGAGTCATCAAAAATTATCTTTGCTTAACAAAATGGACTAATTTCGAGCACATTATCCCAGTAAGGGAAGTTTTTTATGAATATCATACTAAGTGAAAACCCCAATATAATTGGTTGAGGTCAAATGTCATTGTTAGTTACAATAGATCTCAAAATTAAACAATTATGCATGTGTTGCTGATGTCCCCAGAAAGGGGATCCGCGATAAAGTTCACACCTGTCATAATAAGGTAAAGAATTTTTCATCTTTGGTGTAGGTCACAGTAAAAAGGGGATACCAGGTGAACAAATGAAAATCTTGTTTGCAAAAAATCTCATTAAGGTAACACTAATGAATCTCTTAACTTCACAACGTGGTCCAACATATAAAATTGAAGAACTATAATTATCTTGGAGGGCTTTGAGTCATTTGTGCCTCCAAAGATCAATTAATTAATATGTCACGTGTGGTTGCCTTAAAAGGCCGTGTTAATTATGTCACTGGAACATCCATTCAGTTGGGGATCCTGAGTTCAAGTTTTGCCCAAATTTATTACTCATTTTGAGAAAAATTTGAGAGCAAAGTATTCTGTGTTTTAAAAAAAGACTTTCTTTCTGCTACACAAATGTTCAATATTACCAAGTTACAACCAGTTTTTCTACGTCAAAGCATAAGCAATGAAATCCACTTTTCAATAATGGCGATTTTAAATTTATGAACAAAATAATTTAAAAATCAATTCGCAAATTACATATCGTCACGAAATTTCAATAGCAAAAAAGCTCATAATTTTTTTAAAGGCCTCACTTTCAAATTGAACTATGACTATAAAGGACACAAATATTCCCAATTGTCATATCGCATTTCCTCTCTGATTTCTTCTATAGTATTTTTATGATATAACAAAAAAACAGGTCGGGTGAAGTTTGAATGGAAGCATGGCGTCCTGCTTTATGAGTTCCTTGGTAATAAGAGGTTGTATATTGATTACCCAACGAGGCATTAGGAGCACCAAGATTCCCAGAAAATACCCCTTGGGCTGTATGCAAATTTATTTCGGCCATTAAAACCAAACCTAGTCAAATGGTTTACTCTCAAATAATAACTGTCAAATGCAAAAAAAGACTGAAAACAAATATTTTCCGGAAGCTAAATTGTGACAACTGAAGGCCATCACACACGTGTTTTGTGCGGAATCCTTAACTTTTGCCATTTGATAGTTTACTAATACTAACTACGGTACATAATAAAGGGAAGTATACACCGCCTTCCACTGTCAAATGAGACCGCAAGAAAATGAATATGCTTGAGCGGTGTACAGTAAATCCTTCACTTCTGAATCAAGTCATTCTATCACTGTTAGCTACGGATCACGTAAAACGTGTATTTAAATAAATCCTAAAAGCTATACATACCTAGCTGTAAATATTCTGAAACACGTTTATTCCAGGGTAGCTACTACAGCCCAACATTATCATGTCGTGTACGCGATTATGTGATATTACAAGAACAACGGGAACAAGGCTTGTAACAGTCCAAGAGTTCCACTCTATCTTAAAGCGCCAATCCTCTCGCCCTCAACTACAATTGTAGTAGGGGTGTACCTAAATTCTCAATTGGCTCAGATCTTTGATTGATATTTTAATTCAAACATTGCAGAGTACCAAAGCTTTTATTACACAGCATGAACTGTACTGAAAGTGTTTTGGCTACACACATTGAGCTTTTCTATGCGCACCAAGAAGCAATAAACTGAGATTATTCCTGGATGAGGATCAATTTCAGACAATTGTGAGAGGGGCTTAAGTAAGAAGGTTAGGAGAATTGGTATTGTTAGGGGTTAGAGAATTGGCCCTTTAATTCATCATTATTGAACATGTCTAAGACAAACTTTCAACATTTGCAAAGCAGTTACCTTTGTGTTCTGTGCCATGAAATGTCGATGGCAATAAACGAGTAAATGCGCACTGCTTAACAAGCGATTTCATGATTGGCTGTTGCCCTGGTGTTGTATCAATCGTACACTTTTAACAGTTAGGGATTAGGTTGAGGATTAGGGCTATCGTTAGCGGGTTAGGAAATACCTTCTTAAACAGTATGCGTCGTCTCCTTAAACTATGCTAGTACCAAAAGTAAAGCTAGTCAATCGTATGAAACAAGACTTAATTTAAGGAAGAAGCTGAGTTGCCTCAAATACGCATCTCTCTGTCACAGTACACATCGTCTCAATGAACCGTGCTAGTGTCAAAAGAAGAGTTAGCCAATCATATGAAACAAGACTTAGTTTAAGGCAGAAGGTAGGTCGCTTAAGACTACGCTTTTATCTGTCACACAACGCATCATGTCAATAAACTGTTAATACTGTAAAAAGTGGAGTTGGTCAATCATTTGAAACAATACTCATTTTAAGGAAGAAGCTATGTCGCTTCAACTTACGAATTTATCTGTCACACTATTGAGTTCATTTTTTTATTATTCTTAATTGTGGCAAAAATAGTAACGATAGAAAATAAATATAAGTATTTTCTACAATAGTCCTAGTCCTAGTGTAGGTTTTTTTTAATGAATCTTTATCCCTTACCAAATATAAGAAGAGATAAGCAGAGCCGATTGAAAATGTTAATGTCAACAAGCGTCCGTGATAAAAAGTTATTCGGGAGAAGCATCAGAAATGCTGCTCTTTCGATGTGGAAGAACCATGTTTGACATCATATTCATAAAAATGTAGTGCAAATTATCAACAGTATGAAGTCAGTAAGTTACCGTTAACGCGATTCATTGACACAAGTCACGAATGTGTCTTATTGTTCTACAGTGTTTGTCAACTCGAAAGAATACAAAGTTCAAATTTTAAATCCATTTTTAGCTGTTGTTTAAGTTCAAATTTGGTTTTCCCCCAGTCGCAACCCATAACAGGAAGGAAACATCGTGACCACACTCTCCAACCCCCAGCCTTTAGGGGGCCAGACACGTAGGTTTTATGGTACCGACAACTCGCCAGTCGTAAGATGCGTAGTAATGGGTATGATTTATAAGCAATAGTCGGGAACGAACTATTCACCACACGACCCCTCACCCTACCTGGATGCAAGTTAACGTCACGAGCAGGATCCACAAACGGTATGAATACAAGATGCTTACTGATTGCAATATGGTTATGATGATGGGGAAGTAACAAATGTATTCACTGTGATTTTGGTCATGTCCCGACTTTTAGAAAACCTGCGCCTTATATTCCAAGTATCAATTTATAAAGTTAATTCAGTATGTCTCATTATTAAACATGTGCAATGATACTGTTTGGTTGTGCGCCATGTTACTGAATATGTGCATGTCATGTTGGTAGATCATGATGTTGTACTAATATTTTTCATGATATTTGATTTGCCTGTTATGGTGTTGTATATTCGTGTGTCATAAACCTCCAAATTTTTGTATCATTATGATGTCAGAATGTTGTATGTTTGCTTGTCACAATGTTTTGTTTAAGGTTCTTTACTGTTGTCTGGTTACTCGTTTCTACTTTCATATTTTGTGTGTCTGCTTGCAATAATTATAAGAGGTATGACTACCTGGGCATGAGCTGTTACGCGTTTATTTAAAAAGAAGAGTTTGATTCAAAGAACATGATTCTTTTATAAGAATGACTTCGGAGGCTGAATTCTGCCAAACAGCTCTTTACCTTAAACCCTGCACAACTATGCATTCCTTACTTGAGCTACAACCAATATCAGAGATGTACAACATTTTTTTTTACTTACTGTATTTAATATGTGCCTTTAATTGACCTGCAAACAATTTCAAAGTATATATAGGTCTATATTAGTTTTGAAGAGAAACTTTGATTACTTGATCCTGGAGATATATCATTAAAACTAGCGATTTCGATGTGCCGTTATTGTTGAAAACTTCAAAATAACGAAATTCATTTTCAGATGACTTTGCTCATCCCCTATCTTACTTTTCTAATGAGACTTGGTTTAGAAAATTCAATTGAATAATCTGTAAAAATACTCGTTAAAATTTGACTCGATTTTTCACACAAACTAAGGATATGAAAAGTTTCTATTGTGATTGGAAAACGTCGGTCCCGGTAGTGACCGTTTCTGTCTTTCTTTTCTATTGTACAAAATGAGAAAAATGTCGTGCACGACACATCTGGTTTCTTTACAAATAGCCCCACCAGTACACCTGATACTATCCTTACGTATGGTTTAACATTAGACAACAATTCCGCTTGTGAAGCGTTGCTTTTATGAAAGCTTGGGATATTATAAAAAGCGTAAAGCTCAGATAACGATAATGTATATACAGTAAAAGGTATAACTAGATGCTGCATCTTTCTGACCAGTAACGTGGATACTAGGGCGGAGGGCAAAGGGGCAATTTCCCTTCATCGCCGGCTCTGGAAAATGGAACAAAATTCTGAAATCACCGTATATGACAACGACACTCATGATAGTCAAGGAGCTTCAGGATACCAGCAGAACTACATAGCAGTTTTTCAAAAATTTTGTTTCTTAATAATTCCAAAGCTGTTTTTAATAAAAGTTTTTGTTTTTTTAAATGTTGGTTTAACAAAAGTTCAAAACATTCAAAATATCGTCGGAGAATATCAATCCGCTGCCCTGATATACCCTTATATAGCAGGTACGATCTTAAAGTCGTCGTGCAATTGCGGAGTTTCGAAAAAGGACAGAAAGATGATTCTTCAATAATATCCATGTTTCAAATTTCTTTACGAGACCCTTACAGATTTTGGAAGAATCCAATTTTTGCTGCATTTAAAGCCCCATACTCTGTTATATCAAGTTTAAAACAGAAAACTCCCGGGGCCGATTTCACTAACGTTTAGCGATCATCGCTAACGCAGAAATCCATCGCTAAATCTTAAATTGATCGCAATTTAGCGACCGATTTTTAAAATCGATTTCACTAAACTTTAGCGATTAATTTTTCAACGCTAAGTGGTGTCGTTTGCGATGAGTTTTAGCGATGACTGTTTAGTAGTCGTTAAGGTTGAAATCCACGTAGTTTCAGCAATACACAGTGGCGTACGCAGGATTTCTCTTCAGGGGGCCATGCAGTATGTTGAGTGATCGCTGGCCTGGGGGAGGTAGTGTCCCTCTCCCCTTTGAAAATTTCTGGCCTTTTCAAGGAGCCTGGATGCAAAAGATTTTCGACTTTGACAGGACAGTTTTAAAAGTTGAATTGTAGTAGGTCATGTGGATAAAACTGAAAACTTTGTGTTTTTACATGCAATTTAAAGCCATTTACGCTACCTTTCGAAGTAATTTTTGTTCCTTAATAAATCTGCATACTTTTATTAGCCAACATAAAGGAACATCGATCGGCATAGGCGAACGACAGTATTTCAGTTTGCTGTTTTTTTCTTGGCCACAAAACTTCATTTTGCTTCAAAGACTATCTAAGCGGAGCGCCACCAATGAATGGCACGGAACGTAGAGAAAATTTCGAAAAGTCAGACCCCTCAGATGGCCGGAAATAGCATTTTACCAGACCTATACGGAGAATTCAACGAATCGTTATCTTCTTTTTGTCGTTTGCAATAAAATGCTCAATTCAAAATAAGTTTCGAAAAATTTCAAAGAGATCAGAGAGTTAAGAAATACTTTGACCAGAAAAATGTAGTTTTGCTCGAAAGACTATCTAATCGGAGCGCCATCATTGGTTGGCGCGGAGCGCAGAGAAATTTCCGAAAATCACACCTCTCAGATGGCCGGAAACGGCCGGAAATAAGTTCGCAAACTGCCAAGTTGTCAGAAACTTATTAAACATACCTTGACCCGAGAAATAAAACTTTGCCCGAAATACTATCTAAGTGGAGCTCTACCATTAGTTGACGCGGGAAGTAAAGAAAATTTTGAAAAATTGCCGCCTCTCAGATGGCCGAAAATTGCGTTTTCGTGCTTGGAAAGAGATTCTAAACATTCTTCATGTTTAGCTTTTGTTTGCAATAACAAAAAAATCAGCAAAACGCTAGGTGATAAGAATATAAAATGTTACACCTCCATTATATAAATGGTCTTGATTCTATGGTCTTGAAACAATACACCGGAATTGATAATATGCGAATGCTTCTCTATTGTGACTTTTGGCTAAATTCATGATCCGCTGAATCGATGAAATTGTCTGTGACTGCTTGAACTCTTGACTGTTGTTGATTTAACCACTAACATCTCTTGCATAATAAATGGCAAACTATTGCTCGCTGCCCTGAACCCTACGCTTCCATGCCCCCGTCACTTACGTCTGTGCCGGCCGGGGAATGAGTCTAAAGGATGGGCCCCTCCCCTTTTAAGAATTTTTATTAAGTGGATGTCCTTAGAGGCAATCGGTGCCACCAGGGTGTTACACAGTCTACTTTTTTCAAGTAAAATTTGGAATTTGACAAAATTTGCCTATTTTTAGGAATTAAAAAAAAAGGTATGACTGAGGGGCCTTGCAGAGACAATCCTTCCCCTTTGAAAATTTTTGAGAAATTGGGTGTCCTTACATGCAATCTGGTGCCACAAATGCTACCTTTTGAAGTAAAATCTGTGTAAGTAAAGTAGGGCTACGAATTTTTAGGATCTAAAAAAAATGGCATCCGCGAGGGGGGATTGCCCAATGCCCCCTCCCCTCTCGTACGCCACTGCAAATACACTTCCTTTGCATTTTGTGTAATTCGACCTATCAATTGTATTAGCCTAAAAAATTGAGTTGGCCCCTTAATCGAAGTTTATCAAGTGGCCTACAAAGAACCAAATAACTTTCTTAAAGTGGCGATTCCGTGAAAAAGTTAAAGGCCAGAATGAGCCAGAATAAAACAAATGAATAGCAAAAGTGATTTAACCCTGCAGTGGCGGCACACGGAATTCCAAAGTGTGTCGTGGGGGGGGGGGGGGGGTGCAGGGCAAACTGGGGTTAAGAAAAATGTTGAGGGACGAGAACTTTCTCGCGTAGGGCGAAAACTAGCGCGGAGCTTCTCCGTAGGGGTTTCCATATTAATTTTGTCGAGGAGCTGAGTGGGAGCTAGCATCTGGGATGCTCCTCCCCCTACTAACTGCCCATAGTCTGACACCCCTAGTTGGCACGGGATGGATTTGTCGGAACATAGGGGTGTCGAAATATAGGGCTGTAACCTCTCAAGTCAGGTGCCGCCACCATAGACTAGCGGGCCTGAGCGATTTGTAGCAGTATTGACAAGATTGACCGGTTACCGGCAAATTGGTGTGAAGTTGGTATAGGCCTATTGTGAACCTCGTGGAGTGGAACTTGCAATTAAGACTTATACGGATTCGTTTATCCTTCAGCTGTTTGTGATGCTTGTCGGGACAATGGAAAAACAATTTCATAGAAATGAGCAGATAAGGTGGTTTCATTTTCCTCCTCTTTTTGGGTTTTGGGAAAAGCAGCGGCGGCGGAAGCAAAAATATTTAGGGATGAAGACGACTCATTCCAAATCTGATTAAGTATTTGTTAGAAGTTTAGTGGGAGGGGTCTCTTTCGAAATGGTGTATTTAGAGTATTGGCGGGTCCAAGGCATTTGGTTAAAGGTCAAGAGAACTTATTTTGAAAAAAAAAAAAACAGCTAAATATCACAATTTTCTCCTTATTTCTCTTCAAAGTACCCATCATCATATTTTCAGACTTCCAAGTACCCTGCAGAGCGAACGGTGGTTTTCTCGGCTTCTTAGCTTCCAAAACCAGGGATATGACTGAAAAGCAATATGCCGTACAGCCTGCTACGCAGGTAAACTTCCAAGCAATAAATTTCACATTTGACAGAAAAACTGCTGTCACACGACTCTCAACAGCTTGAGCCATGAAACATGACAGTCTACTTCACTACTTCAAGTTGGAGTGACTGCATTTGTCCTTTAAGAGGGACTAAACTGGTTTTGCAGTTATATAGGGGAGGGTAGTCATGGTTACCTTTCCGTTGAGGTGACCCTGCCTTGTTCATACAGCTCGATGTCTGGGGCCAGATAGCGACAAAAGAAGCTTCACGAACCAAAAAAGGTTGGTTCGCCAATCAGGAACGAGAACGCTCATTTTATATGAATATTCATTTTGCTGAGAACTCTACGCCAATGTGGAGCACAAATGGAATAAAACTTCGTTTTTGATCAAAACAACGTAATCTGTCGTTGAATTTTATTCTTAGCGAGATTATTAGCACATAAAATGATGACTGCATATATTTCAAACCTGTTGGAATGCGTTGCATTAGCATTATCGTGGATAGCTTTTCAAAATATTCTGGATTCACCTGTCCACAAAAACACAAGTCATAGGGCATTGGTATCGGTATAAATACTACCCCGCCAAACGAACTGCTTTTTCAGTTTCTTAGCTTCCAAAACTAACTTAACAACTTTGGGAAGTCCTGGGTATGACGTTAAACTGCATCCAGGTTGTGGCTTCTGATCTATTCAGCCAGTCTAGAGCAGGACCACTCAGTGTTTGCCCTTTAGAGGGCGTACTTGTCCATTTGGGACGTTAAGCTCCTTAAGGGAGCAGAACTCCTCCGGGAGTAATCGTTTGGTTTTCGCCCCTTGGCTCTTCGCCAGAGAGTCGTGGGGACTTTTAGAAAACTTTGGGAAGTTTGGGTCGGGAGGAAGAAACTGCATCCAGGTTGTGGCTTCTGTTCTATTCAGCCAGTCTAGAGCAGGACCACTCAGTATTTGCCCTTTGGAGAGCGTACTTGTCCATTTGGGACGTAAAGCTCCTTAAGGGAGCAGAACTCCTCCGGGAGTAATCGTTTGGTTTTCGCCCCATGGCTCATCGCCAGAGAGCCGTGAGGACTTTTAGAAAAAAGACTTTGGGACGTTTAGTGTTGTCCTTAAGTGGACGTATAGCTTCTTCGGGAAGCAGTATCAAGTTTGGTTTCGCCGAACGGCCCGTTGCCAGAGGGTCGGGAGGACTTTGTAAAAAAAAAAAAAAAAACAACTTTGGGACGTTTAGCTCCTTAAGGGAGCAGAACTCCTCCGGGAGTAAATGTTTGGTTTTCGCCCCTTGGCTCTTCGCCAGAGAGTCGAGGGGACTTTTAGAATAAAGCCCCATATGACGCACAATCACTTCATATGGCCAGCAACCGAAAAACCGAACATCAACACCAGCACAAACAAAACAAGACCACTAACACAGCCCAGAACACCAGATTGAATCCCCGACCAGCGAAGCCATTCCAGCTCCCGTGATCGCTTCGCCGGTCTGGTCGTGTCCGTTTTAGCAAGTAAAATGGAATATGCCGTACAGCCTGCTAGGCAGGTAATATTACAACAGTTAACTAGCCGACTTTGCCCTTAGAACAGGTATGCATTAGAACAAGTGTGACGAAATACCTGAGATTTAAAAATAGTGCAATGTGCTCCCTAACGAACAAGTCAGGGTTACTACATCTCCCTCGACGGAAGGGTTACCCTGACTAAGGTGGAGGGGTCCTTAATGGAGAGGTGTCTTCTCCCCTTTGGAAAACTTTTCTTTAGCTGAATGCCTTCAGATGTGATTTGGTGCTATAACCAGAAAGCCAAAAGGCTTAGTGATTCCTTGTCTCTGAAATTTAAGCCTATGTATTTATCTTTCTATTTGACAGTGCTTCGTAATGTTTTTCAAATTAACAGTGCTCCGTAATATACCCCCACAAGGCAGACATGCACAGTCAATCCTCACAGCCACCAAAAGTCGCTTATTTTCTAATCTGATTATGCATGACGTCATAGCGTTTGCATATACAATTAGAAAAAACTAGCTGTTTTTAAATCCCAATTTCAACATGAGAAATGTATTATCTAACAAAATTATCAATGAAATTAAAAAGAACATATTTTTCGACAGTTTCCCAACATTTTTGAAGTATTTATTACACAAAGTGATGAATTTGAAACGATTTTCCAAACTCGTAAAAACAGTTTTGATTCTTTTCGATTTTTTTCCCCTCGAAAACTAGTTTTTTGGCACGGTATGCAAGAAAGAGGGTACATCAAGAATTTCTTTATTCTTCCTTAAACTCCAACATTACCGTGAAATATTACTGAATACGGTCAGGTATTCGCAAAGTTGAGAGCAGGTCTTGACACTGCCTTGCATCGTAAGTAAAAAACCGCACTTGCCCGTACTGAGAAGTTTGCATTAGTTGCGCGAAAATGAAACTATACCGAGCGAGAAAATATCCTCCACCCGAGTATTAATCATGTTAACCTCGTCGAGTCTTCTTTTACGTCTTATTTACATATATAAACAAGGAAAATTACATTGAGAGCCAATTTTTTGAAAACCTTATAAAGATTTAGTGGCTACCGATGCAAGGGTTTGAGTGACCGTATCTTGAGTACGTCAGTAGCTTGAGTCGATCACCACAGTGTATACAATGTACCTACAATGTACAACACCTATTAATTGACCGACTCATGGTAACCATTTGACAATTATGGCCATACACTTTGAACGTATCATATAATACAATTAGTAAATCACAGTTATTGTACTAGACTTACAAATTATGGCAAACAATAACATTGTGGCATTTAACTAGACAATATACAGGTAAAATGGAGGTATATTGAGCTAAGCGGTGGGGTATAGTTCTCTCGTAAGGCTTGTTATAGTGGAACTCTTGGGGTAACGATATACAGTCAGTCCTTATCCTTATTGGTGGTGAGGTCCAAGGAATGAAGATCAGATACACTTTGTTTAGTAAAAGTAGTTGTGAACAGTATGTGGAACTGGGTAGGTCTTAAAGGGCCAATCCTCTCAACCCAAACTCCACTTCTTATAGGGGGTACGGAAACTCCCCATTTCCCCAGCTTTTTGATTGACTGTTAATTCAAACAATGCAGATTACCAAAGCTTATATTACACAGCATGAACTGTGCTGAGAGTGTTTTGGTTATATACACATACTGTAGAGCTTTTCTATACTAACCCTGAAACAATAAACTTAGATTGTGATTGGATAAGGGTGAATTTTAGAAAATTGCGGTAGCTGGGGCTTAAGTAAGAAGGTTAGGAGAATTGATACTGTTTGGTGTGAGAGAATTGGGTCTTTAAGTTTTTCTAGGGAACTGGGTATTCAGTACACAAATCCTCAGCCCAACAGCCTCTCGAGTGGAAGCATATCAACTGAGTGTCCTAAGTAACAATAGGCCTACATTAAGTTAACTCAAGTTAGTGACAAAATCTGTAATATGTGCCATTAATATGGGGCAGTTGCTACATTATTCATCTCCTCTAGAGCTGCTCAGTTAGTGATGAAATAACAACAGTTTATACTTCAAATGAGAGGGCAGTCTCAGAAGAAATGATGAGATTTCATCCATCAGAATAAACAGCAGAAACAGGATAAAGAGCAGATACAGGGCACAACGAAAATTCTTGAGTCAGTAAATTGGCATTTTGTGTTTAGAAAAATTGTCCTGTAGGCTAGTACAATGACTCGATCAGAATCCCATTTGTGCCCCTATACAAAAAAAAAAAAAAAAAAAAAAAGTATAGCATTGCAAGCTCTAGTCTTGAACTTAACCCCCAATGGGCCTAGAACACTAGTAGATAGTCTAAACTAGGCAATTACATTTCAACAAGAACAGGCTATGAACTGAGGCACAATTAATTTATTTGTGTAGAAATATGATTCAGCACAACAGTGTACATACAAAAGAAGTAAGGAAACTGAGAACAATGCCAAGGCAATAATAAACAAAAGAAGTGTATAGCCTATACTCAATTAAAAGAAATCCTGAAATGATGCATGCATACACTCTGAGTACATAATTCCTCAAGTCATTTCCTTTTTGAAAGTTCTTGACTCTGTCTTGTAAAACCATATGAACCGACAGGCTGGTAAAGTGTATGTGTAAATAAATGTAGGCGATGTATCAATTGTTTCATATAGCTAATACCTGAGTGAAACACTAATTTGCTTATTTTGGTTCTTCATATCTTCATTGTTGGTACGTGAACGTTGCACCGATTCGACTCATAAGGTGCATATGAAGCAACAGTTGTGTGCTACAGGCCTCTTAAAATTTTTTACAAACTTTTTCTGGAATGAAAACTCACTCATACAGCTAGCATTAAGCACTAGAAAAGTAGTATCTGTGTCATGATCACATATCATCAGTACACATTCATACAGTCACTATATATGTACCATAGTGCGCAGCTTAAGCATGAAGAGGCCTATAAAATTTTAATGTTATCTGTCAGTGGTTAATACCTTTAAAAGGCTTACGGTATGTCAGTCGTTTTAAAATGCACTTCATTACGTGATATAATTACTAAATTAGTATCCTAGTAAGCAGCCTAGAATCAAAAGACAATGACAATAGTTTACCATGTGTGAACCATAACGTTACGGCTTTGTACAATGCTCTACGTGGCCAAAAAGTGCAAAATTCCAACTTGCAAAAACGTTCATTTTGACTATTTCGTTGTTTTGCTCGTACTGTAAAAGGTATCAATAGTTAGCTTTATGTCTCAAACACTCGATTGTTGCAGATTTAATCCCCAGTTATCCTGAATACGGTCAGGTATTTTCAAAATTTGGGGGCAGTAAAAAAACCCTCCAAAAGTTGACATGTTTTTGATGGCAGATTTCCTTATGAAATTGAGAAAGAAACAATACCTAACGATATTTATAGTAAAGAAAAGACTTTAAGATTTCAAATTACCAAGGATGCAACACCAAGGAATGCCGCGTCTGCAGTATTCAGAAGCTTGAAGTTCCCCGAGCATGTTAGGTACCTATTCTGCGAAAGTCTTCATTTTTCCTTGTGGGCGGGGTTTCCATTTTAGAGGATGACGTCACGAGCCTCATTATCGCTTACAGTGAGGCTGGCCTGTGCAAGGCATCGAGGTTTTCTACAAGAACTAGGCTTCTTTTCATGATATCACATCCACATACTATGTGTAAAATTTTGAAGTATCCAAGACTCCAACCATGGGCAATTTGTGTAAATATGATGTTGAGACTTTGACCCCATGTGAACCAAAGTGAGATTTGACCTCCACCAAAAACTAAAGGGTCATTTATTCACCATGCATCATCTTCATGTCAAGTATGAGGACCCTACAAGTTACTTTTCTTGCAGAGTAATACTTTGCAAGTGAGTTTGTGAGACTTTGACACTGCTAACCCCAAATGGCCTTTGACATTCACGAAAAACAATACCGATCATCTACTCAATACGGCCAACCAACACCAAATATGAGATTAGTCACACTTACCCTTCTTGAGAAACCGTGTTTACAAGCAATTTCTAAGGTATTTACCATTTGACCTCGTGTGACCCCAAATTACTTTTGACCTCCACCAAAATAAATAGGGACCATCTGCTCAATAGGACCAACTTACACACCAATTATGAGCATAGTCACATGTACCCTTCTTGAGATATCGTGCTTACAAGGTTTTGGCCTTTTGACCTCTTGTGACCCTAAATGACCTTTGACCTCCACCAAAAACAATAGAAACCATCTACTCAATAGGAACAACCCCCGCAACAAAAATGAACCTAGTCACATTTACCGTTCTTGAGATATCGTGTTTACAAGGTTTAGACCTTTATTCCATCAAAGACAATAGGGACCATCTACTCAATATGGCCAACTTACACACCAAGTATGAGGTCAGTCACAGTTACCCTTCTTGAGATAGAGCGTTTACAGGCAAAGCATCACATACGTACACACATTTACACACACAATTACACTCACACACACGGTATCGCAATCGCATAGATTCCTCTGACTACGTCAAGGAATCAAAAAGTGTACAATTGTGGAGTTAAGTTTTGCTGAGTCTCCATGTAAAATTCTTCATGTTTCAGTGTTTTTTTTTTTTATTATTATTTTTCAGCAGTTTTAAAAGCTTTTTGGCCCACCTTTGGGTGGGCAATGACCCCCATTGCCCCCCCTTTGGCCAGGCAGAGATTTAACGTCCTGTCCTGATGTATGCGGTATGATCCTGAAATTGCTATCTTTGGTAGTTAAATAGTTTTTCGGGGAATTTATACTAATTTTTTGGCTTCTTGCCTCACCCCTGCTCCCTCTTTGCCACTGAGACCCAGGAAGCAATGTTAACTATTAAAGATATCACTTAACTAGGTGGAAATAGTTTTAACTACGAAAAGTAATGAAGCTTGGCTCAGTTGGTTGGCTGTTCAGATTCTGCTGATATTCATGTATATAAGAAATGCTGAAAGAACATAATCCTTTAGCCCAATCGTCAACAGGCAATATTTGGTTGCTGACGTTCTTTAATTTTCATACATCATAATAATTATAAATGTTTATTGTTAATTTAAAATTTGTTCAAATCATCCGCCTTTTTTCAATGTTTGAAATATTTTAAAGATGTACATTCCCCACTGAAAAATTTAGGGAGGGGATATGGTCATGTGGACTGTCCCACAATCCCTTGCGTCTACCGCCTATGGGTCATAGTGCTCTGGTTTTGATGAGCACTGTTCCCAATGATTTTTCCAATGCATGCTGTGAGGCTGCATCGCTGCAACATAATGTCTGTAAATGTGGCATGCCAAAGTGTTCATAAATTTAATTTGCAAATTATTTATTTTCATAACAGGTTCTAATTCGTCAATAATATATTTTTCAACATTTTGTCCAATTTCTGGCCCCCAATTTGGCCTGTTGATGATGGAACAATCTGGCAATCGCAGAACGGCACAGTCTATATGGGGAAACACAGTCTGAATAAAGCGATTTACATCAAGTAAAAGGCTTCTAACTCAGCAGCTTCAACAAGGCTGTGTATAGCATGAGACAATACTGTATTAAACTGAGTTTTATAACGTGGGGTGAATTACAATATGACGTGACCAATGGAGCTAATATCCTTTAGCCACCAATCACTTAAAAACTTTACCAAGGCCTAGGCTAGCCAGTATTCTAAAGGCCCTAGCCAAAGCTATGTTACTCTTTCAAAATTTTCAGACAAAAGCACAGTGTACTGCACTTTTCTAACTCTACCCCTCCACACCCATTTTAAATAAATACTGTACCATGCACTAAATTTCAGATCAACTCTTAAGCTATCACAGAGAAAGGCAATGAAGCTTATTATATTAAAAGTCCCAGGGTTGTAATCAGTGTTGTAGTGTGAGTACGGGACCATGAGTACGAGTACGGGTACGGGTACCTGGTCATGAGTACGGGTACGGGTACGGGTACGGGCACAAGGTCATGAGTACGGGTACGGGTACAAGGTCATGAGTACGAGTACGAGTACGGGTACCAGGTAAAACTATGGTAGTCCAACTTACGGTAAATGTGTTTTAAGTAAGCTACAGGTATGATGAATTCATCAGTATGAGTATGACATTTGTAACTGGTCTTGACATTCATGCCATTGCAGACCTACCTTATGGGCACTATATCAGGCCAGGTCATACATAGCCTATACACATAGGGTCTACATGAGGGACTTGATTACTGGTATGCATGCACAACTTGATGGAAAATGTGATGGAAATCAAACCTCTCTGGCTAACTGTGTAAACAAGAAAGGCTGATATTCTGGCCTCAAATCAGGTCACATTACAATGCTACCAAATAAGCGATTATATGTTCTTTGTTACAACAATGTGCACCCAGCATCACAATGCGACATGTTTGTAAGTGGTAACGTTATTTTACGAAACTAGGCTACAGTGACTTTTGAGTTTATCAAGAGTCAAGAATCGATGACAGTCATATGGCCTATACCCTATGAGCACAGTGACATTTGAAGACAAGTGAGAGGCAGAAGTCTGAAAACTGAAAAGGATGATTTCTAAGAGTAAGTGATGCATGGTGGCAAATATAGGTACTTCTTTTAGTGCAAGCACCAATTCTGAGAGACTAAGTTAATATCTGCAGTACAGGATTACGACCAATATGAATAACGAAATAGATCCATGAGAAAAAGTAAGAAAAAGATCCAAGAAAAAATGTCTCATCATCCTCTTTCAAATGCCCCCTACATGCAACCTGCAGCCGTACTATATGAAATTGCAACTCAATTATGCTCTTTATACTAGGCTACCTGTAGTTGAATTTGGTTCAAGTTCAGTGTGCCACAGCTGCCACTGTAGGAAATGGATTAACCCCCCCCCCCCCCAGCCACTGCAAACAGAGTATCATGGAAGGTAATAGACTCACCAAGTGCCCCTTAAAGCGTGTGTCGTCAGTGTTAGTCACTATACCACACGTACAATTGGAGTTCTATGCCATGCACTGACACCTTTCATACCTTTTTCACCAACTCATTTTAGTTGAGGCAGGACTGACAGAAATGGGCCCAGGGGTCATTCTGAGAGACAAGCAATTAAAAAGTGACTAGTGCAAATTAAATAATCACACGTAAGTGGCAGGCCTAGATTACACAGAAAGAATTACAAGTCTTTTTGTAGCAGTTAGCTTAGCCAAGCTTCTTATAGTACACAGAAGATACCCCTTTTGAAAAATTTGTATGTAGGGAATTACACAGGAAGCAAACTTAGTAGCACAGACAATAGTTAGATAAACTGAAAATGAACTGCAAATAAATACAGTAATGCACAGATCACATGTTCATAGTTACAGTAGCAATCATGCAAGGTGAGTCAATCAAAAGTTGCTCATGAAGTTGAGGGGATTAGGTTAAACTCAAGGGATTATCAGATACCACTGCATAAGCTTGAGTAGTTTGTATTGTCCTAGAATCTTCCAGTTCTGTACTTCAAGATTTTTGTAATCTCCCCTTGCTGTACACTTTTAGACCCAGCAATCCATACTGCTTTTGTTGTAAAAACTTTTATTGTTGAACAACTTGGAATATACTACAGGTTGCTGGACCCTGGGATTCATACAACAAAGCCCTTGCTTCAAGCTGATTAGCTATTCAAGCACTGACAATGAACCTCAGGGATGACAATGTGTGAAAATCTAAGTCCAGTCACAACAAACATTAGTGAATTACATACAGTATACATGCAGGCATCAGAAAATGAAGGTGTTGGCAGGTGCAATGGGCAATTGTAGGGATATCTTGGGACATATTTTTTAAGGTGGGGGGGGGGGGGGAGTTAAGAGAAAGGGGGAGGGGGAATCGGGGACATATTTTTAAGCGGAATTGGAAATCTATAATAGATAGCTCCACTAGCCTTATGATCAAGTAAGTGTAACTTCTGAGTGGAGGGAAGATTTGAAGTCCCTCTGAGAAAAGCACCCTGTGAGTAACCAACTATACCTGAACTCATGAGAAATTTTTAATCAGACTCTTAATACCTTTACTCCTGACCTGGTCTCCATATCTGTACTAATGATCTGGTACCTGTGCCCATCATACACATGATCCTGTACATGAACATGTACCACACTCTCAGTGGCTATATGCAAGAATGTCAAACTTAGTAGGGGGAGGGGCAGACTGTGGGCAAATTTTTTCATGCAGAGTGAAGTAGAAGTGAAATGTGTGTTCCAGTGGGTGGGGTCAAGGCTGCAGGGGAAGCCCTCAGAAGCTTAGAGGTTATAGTAAGTAACTGGTAGAAGGCAATGAGGTGGTAAGGGCTAAATCTGGAGGAAATGCCCCATGCCCCTCGTTGTGCTGCCACTGTACAGTGAACAGCACATTCACTAATGTGATGGACTCGGACTCGGCTTGGACTCAGGGGGGTACTGGACTGGGAATTGACCCGGAGTGTGGGTCACTGGAATCAGAATTGGCTCGGACTCGGATTAGGTGGACTCGGTTACAGCCCTGCTAACAAGTAGTCAACTGTATGGAACACTATTGTCAATCAGATGCTGCAGTGTACAATATAAGCCTAAATTCAACCAGGCCCCCATCATGTATCACTTTTTAATCTTACTTAAACTCTTATTCTCATTTTTAGAAGAATAATGTATGTCCTGTGTTCCCCTTACTTCTTGGGCCCCAGGATGACTAAAAAGTTCATGCCCCAAGAAGAGGCCTTAATTACTCAAAATAAAAATTCTCACCCGGGCCTGAACAATTTACCCATAGCAGATTCCCAGTAAACACCACCCATGCCCCCTTCCCCTTATAGTGCAGTTAACCCCATGGACACTACCCCCAGACAAGGGGCAGGTAGCATTATCGTAAATAAAATAGGAACTAGCATGGGGGGGGGTACAGTAATAATATACATAGGATTGAGTTTGAAAATTGCATACATGTTCATGTAGAATTTGTAGTGGACACTGATCTGTTATAAGTATGTTGATGGGAATCATCAAAATTTGGTGCGGTGAGTAGTTCCATATGTAAAAAATCATGCACCCTCTAGGAGTCATCCTGAACCTCTGGTTATATAGTATAATGTCAATCATTATAAAGGAAAGTTGTCTGAGTACAAGACCAGTAGCACGGGTATGAATACTAGGTCATGAGTATTGGTACCAGGTCACGGGTACGAGTACGTGTTCGGGTACCACGTCATGAGTACGAGTACGGGTACCAGGTCATGAGTACGGGTACGGGTACGAGGCCGAAGAAAAATAAACCATGAGTACGGGTACGGGTACGGGTACTAGGTCATGAGTACGGGTACGGGTACGAGTAAGGAATCTTGTACTCGAGTACGGGTACGGGTACTACAACACTGGTTGTAATATATACTAGTGTTTGCACGGGTACTAAAAATTAGGACCCGGGTACCCGATCGCCATACCCGTCGTGTACCCGGGTTACCCGGTGTTACGGTGACTAAAAGATATGAGCATTTTGTAAGGCATGCTCCATAAGACATGCATGGTAACATTAACATCTGTATTGGATAGGTATAGCAATCACAGTTCCCAAGTTCAAAAACATTTGATTTGTTAGAAGGTTTAATCGTCTCGTTTTGTTTTAGATCAAAATGTCAGGTAAAAAAAAAAAAACGTAACAGAAAACAGTCAAATAAGAAAATTATACTTCCCAAGGCCTATATCAATTTGATATTGAATTTTGGGACGCTTTCCTACTCGAAAAGCCAGCATAGTAAGAGCTAGAAGCTTCTCCTTTTAAACCACTGATTTAAAGATATCAACTAATCAGAGCCCTGTATTATGGTATTCTCTTGCACGTCAAAAATTACTGATTGTAAACAAACGACATCATGTTTGTGAACTTCCCTCATACTACTTTGCAATGTGCGTTGGAATTATCACTAATGGAGTATGTACGTTCTTACGTAGCTAGCCTCGTGTCGACATCCAGGCACGGTAACATAACTTTCACACATAAACTTCGTAGTCTGCTCGAGCGCCATTTTGGGGCAAAATAACGTAATATATACTGGCCTGATTTAAAAAAAAAAATTGTGAATGTTTACGGTCTTATTACATTGATGTCCTTTTACTTTGCAGATAGCGGCAAAGTGTTGATTTGCGTAAACCGACACCTTTAACCATTAAGAAATATTTGAGGATTATACTCGAGGTGGCATACCGTATTGATACCGTAATAAGATCGTATACATGCAAGGCTCAGTTTATCTAGCATGCTGAACGTTACGGGCACTGGCTTTGCGAGCTGGGCGGGGTGATACTGTACAGTATGTCGTGCTATGTCTGCGTGAAACAGTACGATGTGGTTTTGAATCGGCCGTCAGATAGCTTGCTTGCGAGTAAGTTTATAAGCGATATACATGTGATGTGTGAAAAGTAACCCACTACGTGACGATAGCGCGATCGGGCCGCACGCTGATTAAAATTTCAACTTCAGAAACGAAGTACAGACAACTATCAAACTTACACATAATTTCTAGGGGCTCTCTTCATTCTCAGTCTCGGAGAATGTTTACCAAATTGGCAAAATATTTTAGTCCATTACCGTGGGCAATGGCGTAAATGGGATGATCCTTTTTGCATGCATTTTTTTTTTTTAAGATTCGGGTAGTAGATTTGGAACCGGGTAATACGATGGCGGGCGGGTACCCGGGTACCCGGGATACCCGTGCAAACACTAATATATACTTTGAATCATAACAGAAGGTTTAAAATTGTTTTCAGGTCCAAGAAGACAGTGACTGCAACTAGTTCACATTGTATTTCCACAATATTTCTGGCCATTTTATCAAGGGAAGTAAGAGGTATGACAAGATCGTAGGTAGGCCTAGGCCAAATGCAGTGCACAAGTGTGTGAAATCTATGCCTATACGTTGTCTAGCCAGGCAAACTTGTGGCATAGCAGTGTTCTCTGCTGATTAAATTTTTTGGGGTGCTCCAAACATTGAAGTGGGCTAAGAAGTCACTGTCTTGGAAAGTGGACAAAAGATAGAAGATGTCTTTCTTGGGAAAATGTTTGCTAAAATCAATGATGCAATGTATAATATACAGTTAGGCCATTTGCTCCCTTCTTTGGGCTTTCATTTAATGAGGAACTGTTCTGATAATCATTATTCAATGTGCACACTGATATTGGGCCTTTGCCTAGGCTATTTAGTGTTTGCTCTGTTTAAAGCTTTCAAATTGATAGCGTTTGTCTGGGTGGCTCCACTTTTTGTGCAATGGCACATTTTTCGAGCTGGTGCTAGAACACCGTTGCAAATTTTGTTCAGGTGTCAAACACAGACAAAACAGCTAGCCTTGTGGAGAACACTGGGTATTGGCTACTGCTAGGCTACGAAAAAGCTGTAACGTACTTTAGACCTAGACTAAGTTATAGGCTAGTAACTAAATAGTAACGTACGTTAGACCTAGGATAGGTTAGGCTATAGTAACTAAACAGTAATTACACTTAGCGTAGGCCATAACGTTGCAGACTGTTCTGTCAGACGAAATTGGTGTAATTTTTTTATATTTAACCGACGTTACACTTTCACAACTACATGGCTTAACCTGGGCCTAGGCCTAACTTAGTCACTTAAGTCTCAAGCTGAACCGACTGTACAATCCATGGGACAAAGGCTCGGATGAAGAGTCGTACCAGTACTAGCCTAAGTAGGCCCTTGGTTGAACACAGCCACACAGTGTGGTAACCTTAATTGGTTTGGAGAGCGATACTATCAGTATTAGGCTAAGTATGCAAGGCATAACGTTAGGCTTAGTCCTAACTTACTTCCATGCATGTTACTAATACAGGCTAGTATAGTATAGCCGCAGAACGGTGCGCTAGCGAAGGGCAGTTTAAGGACTATTTTTCGTATTCCCTCTCAAACTCACACCGATATACATTGAAAATACAAATAAGGTTATGTTATTCAATCGATTTTTACATTTTCCCTGCTTTTTGCACATTTTGATTGGTCTATTTCATCCCTTTTTATCTTCTCCTCGTTCTCTGTACTTGCCATATTTTTGGTCGACTGCTGTCAATGTTGACATTGGTTGCAGCTCAAGGTCAAAGGTTACAGTAAACTTTAGCGATCATCCTCGTTCATCGATGAAGGTTTCCTTTTTTTATATCGCTAATAGCGATTAGTGAAACCCAAAATTCATCGCCATCGCTACTAGCGATAATGTTTACTTTGCGATCGACTTAGCGATAACCGCTAAATTTGACGTAAGTGAAATCGGTCCCGGGGCCGATTTCACTAACGTCAATTTTAGCGATCATCGCTAAGTCGATCGCTAAGTAAAATTTATCGCTAGTAGCGATGGCGATGAATTTTGGGTTTCACTAAACTAATCGCTATTAGCGATATAAAAAAAGGAAAACTTCATCGATGAACGAGGATGATCGCTAAAGTTTACTGTAACCTTTGACCTTGAGCTGCAAACAATATCAACATCTACATACAGCAGACGACCGAAAATATGGCAAGTACATAGAACGAGGAGAGGATAAAAAGGTACGAAATAGTACAATAGACCAATCAAAACTGTGCAAAAAGCAGGGGAATTGTTAAAAAATTGATTGAACTACTTCACCTCATTTGTATTTTCAATGTATATCGGTGTGAGTTTGAAAGGGAATACGCAAAATAGTCCTTAAACAGCCCTTCGCTAGCGCACCGTTCTGCGGCTGTACTATACTAGCCTAGCATGTACAAGTAGTATTAGTAACATGCATGGAAGTAGTTAGGACTAAGTTAAGCCTAACGTTAGGCCTTGCATACGTAGCCTAGTAATACTGATAGTGATAGTATCGCTCTCCTCACCAACTAAGGTTACCACACTGTGTGGCTGTGTTCAACAAAGGGCCCGCTTCGGCCAGTACTGGTACGAGTGTTCGCGCTAGCCTTTGTCCCTTGGACAAAACTCAGTAACAAACATTCCTATGCTATGTACCTATTAAAAGGTAGACTAACCAGTAAAGATTGAGGAGCGGATTGTACAGTCGGTTCAGCTTGAGACTTAAGTGACTAAGTTAGACCTACGCTAGGCCCAGGTTAAGCCGTGTAGGCCTAACGTTAGTTGTGAAAGTGTAACATTGGTTAAGTATAATCCTGTTTAAAAAAATGACACCAATTTAGTTTGAAAGAACAGTCTGTAACGTTAAGCAAGGCCTACGCTTAGTGTAAGTACTATTTAGTTACTATAGCCTAACCTATCCTAACGTTAGGCCTAACGTACGTTACTTAGTTACTAGCCTATAACTTAGTCTAGGTCTAACGTACGTTTCAGCTTTTTCGTAGCCTAGCAGTAGCCAGTACCCAATGTTCTCCACAAGCCTAGCTGGTTTGTCTGTGTGTGACACCAGCACGAAGGTGTTCTAGCACCAGCTCTGAAAATGTGCCATTGCCGAAAAAGTGGAACCACCCAGACAAACGCTATCAATTTGAAAGCTTTAAACAGATCAAACAGTAAATTGCCTAGGCCAAGGCCCAATATCAAAGTGCTCATTGAATAATGATTATCAGAACAGTTTCTCATGGAATGAAAGCCCAGAAAGGAAGCAAACAGCCTGACTGTATTTACATTTCATCATTGAATTTAGCAAACATTTTCCCAAGAAAGACATCCTTTATCTTTGGTCCACTTTTCAAGACAGTGATTACTTAGCCCACTTCAATGTTTGGAGCACCCCAAAAAATTGAATCAGCACAGAACACTGCTATACCACAAGTTTGCCTGGCTAGACAACGTATAGGCATAGATCTCACACACTTGTTCCCTGCATTTGGCCTAAACCTACCTAGGATCTTGGCATACCTCTTGTCCTCTTGTTTCCCTTGATATTATGGCCAGAAATATTGTGGAAATACAATGTGATACTAGTTGCAGTGACTGTCTTCTTGGACCTGAAAACAATTTCAAACCTTCTGTTATGATTCAAAGTATATATTACAACCCTGTGACTGTTAATAAAATAAGCTTCATTGCCTTTCTCTGTGATAGCTTAAGAGTTGATCTGAAATTTAGTGCATGGTACAGTATTGATTTGAAATGGGTGTGGAGGGGTAGAGTTAGAAAAGTGCAGCACGCTGTGCTTTTGTCTTAAAATTGTGAAAGATGAAAGAGTAACACAGCTTTGGCTAGGGCCTTTAGAATACTGGCTAGCCTAGGCCTCGGTAAAGTTTTTTAGGGATTGGTGGCTAAAGGATATTAGCTCCATTGTTCACGTCATATTGTAATTCACCCCACGTTATAAAACTCAGTTTTATACAGTATGGTCTCATGTTATAAACAGCCTTGTTGAAGCTGCTGAGTCAGAAGCCTTTTACTTCAAGATAATCGGTTTATTTAGACTGTGTATCCCCATATAGACTGTGTCATATGCTCCTGAAAAAAAAAAAAATTAATTCACACAGTCTATCGTCATAGGTCTATACGGTTACCCCGTTTCAAAGGAATTGTACTTAAAATTTTGATGATGTAAGTCTATCCTCATAGCTTTAAAAACGTAAGCCAAACTAGGTTAAAGGCCTTACATTACTGATTTATTGACGGCGAGTACAGTAAACTGTTGCTGATTTGACATTGCATAGAAATAGAGGGACGGTAACCAAGTGGGCATGACCCAATGCTTTGTAGACAGACTTTCCAGTACGGGCTTTAAGTTGTACCAGGTCGGATCAAAACCAGCAGGGAATAATTTATTTGTTCACTGTACATGACAAGACGGAACTGAGGGATCAGGGTAATAATTGGAACTAACTGGCAACGCCTATAGCAGAGCTGCCAAGTCTCCCTAATTCTGCAGAAGACTTCCTGAAAATTTCACCTCTAAACATGCAAAGTATAAAATCTTCCTGATTGAGAACAAAATTTCCCCCATTGAAATACACACAAAACCCTGAAATCTTCCTGATTTATGAGGTAAATCTTCCTGATTTCAAGACCTCAATGTTGGCAGCTCTGCTATAGGCTGTGACCTGTGGTGAACCTGCATGTCACAGTTTTTATTGTGCCAGCCTGGTTTGTTTGGCATCACATTTTTTTTTTTATTTTCAGGCCAGATTGGTATATAAAAGGAAGTTACCATCACTAAAAAAGTCTGCAGGAATAGTCTGAGGACTCCCTCCCTCTTTGTATGAAAATACCATTTTTGGTTCCTGAAATATCCTTTTTAATTGGATGGCAATATTCATTAACATACATAACAGCAATACTCAAGAAACAGCTTTTGTAAGGCTGTAGATTTGCTCTTCTCTACCTTTGCAGCAAGGAACTCCACAAGTGAATAAAGCTGATGCCCCTCTTCACCCCCCCCCCCCCCCCCAATAAATAAATAAATAAATGCTCAAATAAATAAATGAACGAACGAACGAATGAACGAACAAACGAATGAATGATAAAAAAAATAAGGAGTGTGATGCTGGCTCTGTGCCCTTTTTAAAGGGCCAAGCCTCTCACCCCAAACTACAATTTTGGTATATGGGGGTACCAAAATTCTCAATTCGCCCACCTCCTCGATTGACAGCTCATTCAAACAATGCAGAGTACCAAAGCTTATATTACACAGCATGAATGGTACTGAGAGTGTTTTGATTATATAAATTGAGTTTTTCTTTACTCACCTTGAAGCAATGAATTGAGATTGTATCTGGATGAGCATGAATTTCAGACAATTGTGGGAGGAGCTTAAGTAAGAAGGTTAGGAGAATTGGTACTGCTTGTGGTGAGAGAACTGGTCCTTTAAAGTCCTACTTCGCCTAAGTGCCCCTAAGGTGTGGAAAGTTTCTTGGTTTTTCTTTAGTGCCAATAAAAGAAAGGATACATGTACATTTTCTCTGTTTTATATTTTGTGTTTAACATGGATGCCAGTTTGCTCCAATTTTGGACCCTTGTTGTCATTAGAGGGGAACAGTGACTTCTTCTTTGTGATTTTATCTACAGATTCCAGAACAGAAGAATAGCTGCAAACCAAGCATTAGCCCTAGTAGCCTACTACAGTACTCTTATTTGTACATGCACTTGGCAGTCATGCCCCAAATTACACATCAAGCCTAGAAAGAAGAGCATGACAACTGGAGGACAGAAGAATGGACGTATGAAGGATTTCCTGGAATTTTGTAGATATTAAAGGATAGTGAGGGGTGGGTCTACAGAGGGTCGGGGGGGGGGGGGTTCACTGACTATGCTTTCAATACAAGGTGATGAACACTGACTCATGCACAAATCACACATTTAAATATTAACACAAGTGAACATTTAACTTGATCTTTTCAGTGACACTAAATTTTTGATGCAATGTTGGAAATAGGATATGTAACTGGGAGAAAATAAAGTCTAGTACTGGGTAGAGCTTGTGGTAATAGACAACATACTAGTAGGCTATAGGGAAGACTTTTACATTGGCGTTAATCAGCAGGATCTGATTCTCAGTTGCAGGGCTGTCTAGCAAGGTTTTAGCTATGGGGGCATGTGCCTTAAAAATGTCAACCGTAGGTCTTTATGATGAGACCAGCCATTTTGGACTAAGGAGAGAAAATGTAAAAACTCGCACCATTTTGCATCTACTGTAGAGTCCTTGAAATAGACAAAAATGTTACTTGGGAGATGGCCACCTCCCTTTAGACCCTCTCTAAGGCCAGAGAAAGTTCAACAATGTGCCTCTCATTTCTTGATTTGTTGATAGATTTCTTAACTTTGGTTTTGGAAGGAAGACCAAAAGGGTAGGCAGGAGTAAAAGTAGCATAACAATATCCCTACTTGGAACCTTCTTTGCGCCTGCTTGTAAATAGACCTTGGAACCCCAAGCCGTCGAAAGAAAGCAGATACAGTGCTTTGGGGTTCTGCGGTTGCCAGATTGTTCCATCATCAACAGGCCAAATTTGGGCCCAGAAGTTGGACAAAATGTTGAAAAATATATTATTGACGAATTAGAACCTATTATGAAAATTAATAATTTGCAAATTAAATTTATGAACACTCTGGCTTACTACCTGTACAGACGTTATGTTGCAGCGATGCAGCCTCGCAGTATGCATGGGAGAAATCATTAGGAACACTGCTCATCAAAACCAGAGCACTATGACCCGTAGGCGACAGAAGCAAGGGATTGTGGGACAGTCCACATGACCATATCCCCTCCCTTAATTTTTCAGTGGGGAATTTACCCCCTAAAAATATTTCAAATATTGAAAAAAGACGGATGATTTGAACAAATTTTAAATTAACAATAAACATTTATAATTATTATGATGTATTAAAATAAAGAACATCAGCAACCAAATGTTGCCTGTTGACGATTGAACTTAAGGATTTTGCTTTTTCAGCATTCCTTATATACTTGAATATCAGCAGAATCTGAACAGTGAACCAATTGGGCCAAGCTGCATTAATTTTAGTAGTTATAAAACTATTCCCATATAGTAAAGTGATATCTTTAATAGCTAGCATTACTTCCTGGGACTGAGTGGCATAGCGGGAGCAGGGGGTGAGGCAAGAAGCAAAAGAGTAGTATAAATTTCCTGGAAAACTATTTCACTACCAAAGATAGCAATTTCATACCGCATACATCATATGACCGGACGTTAAATCTCTGCCTGGTCAAGGGGGGGGGGGCAATAGAGGCCATTGCCCACCCAAAGGTGGGCCAAGGAGCTTTTAAAACTGTTCAGTAATAATAATAAAAAAAAAAACACTGAAACATGAAGAGTTTTACATGGAGACTCAACAAAACTTAACTCCACAATTGTACACTTTTTATAGCACCAAATCACATCTGAAGGCATTCAGCTAAAGGAAAGTTTTCCAAAGGGGGAGAGGACACCTCTCACTTTAGAACCCCTGCCCTTTAGTCAGGGTAACCCTTCCGTCGAGTGAGATGTAGTAACCCTGACTTGGTCGTTAGGGAGCAACTAGCACTATTTTTAAATCTCAGGTATTTCGTCACACTTGTTCTAATGCATACCTGTTCTAAAGGCCAAGTCGGCTAGTTAACTGTTGTAATATTACCTGCGTGGCAGGCTGTACGGCATATTCCATTTTACGTGCTAAAACGGACACGACCAGACCGGCGAAACGATCATGGGAGCTGGAATGGCCTCGCTGATCGGGGATTCAATCTGGTGTTCTGTGCTGTGTTAGTGGTCTTGTTTTGTTCGTGCGGGTGTTGATGTTCAGTTTTTCGTTTGCTGGCCAAATGAAGTGATTGTACGGCATATGCGATATGAAGTGATTGTACGGAATATTTTTTTTTTTTTTTGTAAAAGTCCCCTCGACACTCTGGCGAAAAGCCAAGGGGCGAAAACAAAAACTTTACTCCCGGAGGAGTTCTGCTCCCTTAAGGAGCTAAACGTCCCAAATGGGCAAGTACGCCCTCTAAAGGGCAAACATGTGCCATCCTGCTCTAGACTGGCTGAATAGAACAGAAACCACAGCTCAAGGCCAATACCTCCACAGATGGACGGCATATTCCTTTTTTCTAATTTTTTTTCTAAAAGTCCCCTCGCCTCTCTGGCGATACCAATGCCCTATGACTTGTGCTTTTCTGAGCAGGTGTATCCCGTATTTTCAAAAGCAGTCCACGATAATGATAACGCAACGCATTCCAACAGGTTTGAAGGGTATGCAGTCATCATTTTATGTGCTAATTATCTCGCTTAGAATAAAATTCAACGACAAATAACGTTGTTTTGATCAAAACCGAAGTTTTATTCCATTTGTGCTCCCCATTGGCGTAGAGTTCACAACAAAATGAATATTCATATAAAATGAGCGTTCTTGTTCCTGATTGGCGAACCAACCTTTTTTGGTTCGTGAAGCCACTTTTGTCGCTATCTGGTCCCTGACGTCGAGCTGTATGAACAAAGCAGGGTCACCTCAACGGAAGGGTTACCATGACTACCCTCCCCTATATTACTACAAAATCAGTTTAGTCAAGTGCAGTCTCTCCAACTTGAAGTAGTGTAGTAGACTGTCATGTTTTATGTCGTTGACAGTCGTGTGACAGCACTTTTTCTCTCAAATGCGCAATTTATTGCTTGGAAGTCTGAAAATATGATGATGGGTACTTTGAAGAGAAATAGGGAGAAAATTGTGATATTTAGCTGTTTTTCGAAATAGTTTTTTTTTTTTTTTTTGGGGGGGGGGCTGCTTTTGACCTTTAACCAAATGCCTTGGGATCCACCAATACTCTTAATACACCATCTCCAAAGAGACCCCTCCCACCAAACTTCTAACAAATACTTAATCAGATCTGGAATGAGTCGTCTTCATCCCTAAATATTTTTGCTTCCGCTGCTGCTCTGCCCAGAACCCCAAAAGAGGAGGAAAATGAAACCACCTAATTTGCTCATTTCTATGAAATAGTGTTTTCATTGTCCCGACAAGCATCACAAACAGCTGAATGATACACGAATCCGTATAAGTCTAAATTGCAAGTTCCACGAGGTTCACAATAGGCTTGTACCAACTTCACACCAATTCGCCGGTAACCGGTCAATCCTGTCAATACTGCCTGCTACAAATCGCTCAGTCCCGCTAGTTTATGGTGCGGCACCAAGCTTGAGAGGTTACAGCCCTGTATTTCGACACCCCTATGTTCCGACAAATCCATTACGTGCCAACTAGGGATGCCGGACTATGGACAGTTAGTAGGGGGAGGGGCATCCCAGATGCTAGCTCCCACTCAGCTCCTCGACAAAATTAATATTGAAACCCCTACGGAAAAGCTCCGCAGTCGTTTTCGCCTTACGCGAGAAAGTTCTCGTCCCTCAACATTTCTCTTAACCCCTAGTCCCCCCCCCCCCACGACAGCCTTTGGAAATCCGCGTACCGCCACTGCAGGCTTAAATCACTTTTTCTATTCATTTGTTTTATTCTGGCTCATTCTGGCCTTAAACTTTTTCACGGAATCGCCACTTTAAGAAAGCTATTTGGTTCTTTGAAGGCCACTTGATAAACTTCGATTAAGGGACCAACTCGATTTTTTAGGCGAATACAATTGATCTAGGTCGAATTACACAAAATGCAAAGGAAGTGTATTTGCAGTGGCGTACGAGAAGGGATCCATTCTTGATCCTAAATATTCGTAGCCCTACTTAACTTACACAGATTTTACTTTAAAAGGTAGCATATGTGGCACCAGCCTAGATGTCACGCAGGGCCGTCGGAAGTGGGGGGGGGGGGGTTGCAGCCCCCCCCCCCCCCAATAACTTTGCCATATATAGTTTATTTTAATACAATGAAAACGTCAAAAAAGTGAAAGACAAAAATTAAAAGTAATGAATATCACTCTAAAATTACATCTCCTGTCTGCGGTCGACATCACTGTCCATGATCTAATGAAGATGTTCCAGATGATGACCTATGCAAGAAGAAGTTAACTATCTGAGGTCATTAAGGTAGCAAAGTTGCTTCTTGTCATGCCTGCAACAAACGCCGTCCGTGAAAGGTCGTTTTCTGCCCTAAAACGGGTGAAGACATATTTGAGGCAAACGACAACCGACAGCAGGATGAATAATTTGATGGTTCTCCACATTCACAAAGAGCGAGTAGATAAGTTGAATCTCATCGAAATTGCAAATGAGTTCATTGAGAGGAACGACAAAGGCGACATCTGTTCGGCAAATTTAAACCATAAACAAGTGAAACAGTATTTACATATGAACAAAGCATTCACTTTTATCAGATAATCCACTAATTATATGACACGAGAACTGGCTGACAGAAGTTGCCGAATTTTGAGGTGCTTTATCTTAAGTTCTGATTATTAGCATCATTAAGAGTTCCACATATAACTAATTCATCTGCCATCTAAAGCTCATATCGTATTCGATTAGGCTACGCTGGGAAAACCTAATGTTCGAAATAAATATATTAGTAATAAATAATAATAATAATTACTGGCGGATCTCTTTATCAATTTTATCAAAAGTTCTCAGTCTTAAAAATGTAGGAGATATTTTGTTTCCTCTATTTAGTAAATATTCTAAGCTGTAAAATCGCATTTTAGGGTCATTTCCAGCAATCTCGGAGGCAATGTGTTCAAAAACTTCCTCCATACGCTACGTGCCAACTCATGGTGGCGTGTAGCGTATCTGTACTATACCCATCTTTTCAACATGCACAAGTCAGCCCCCAATCCAAAATTCCTTCCGACGGCACTGCTCCATCAAAGTTGAGAAGTCTCGGGATTTTTGCCTGTAACTGAAGTTGCTCCAGTTTTAATAATTTATATTCATCATGACCTTATGTTGAAAGTAATATAGTAAAATAATTTTGAGAATACACTATACAGGCTCATTTTCCAATGATTAGCTTTAAAACATTACCTTACCATTTCAAAAACTGTTACAGTGGTACATTTTATTTGGTACTTTTTTATCATTTTGCCATTTGCTCATTTTTTTTTTTTTTTTAAGTGAACATTTTATTTCAACAAAAGGTCAAAATAACGATTGCTTAGATACTATTAACAAGCCCGGGAAATGTCATTTCCGGCTGTCTGAGGGGTTGCGATTTTTCAAAATTTTCTGTACGCTCCGCGCCAACTGATGGTGGTGCTCCCCATAGATAGCCCGAGTCAGCCCCCAATCGATAATACCTTCCGACGGCACTGGCACGTATAAGGACACCCAATTTCTCAATAATTTTAAAGGGGAAGGATTGTCTCTGCAAGGCCCCTCAGTGATGCCATTTTATTTTTAATTCCTAAAAATAGGCAAATTTTGTCAAATTCCAAAATTTACTTAAAAAAAGTAGACTTTGTAACAGCCTGGTAGCCCCGATTGCCTCTGAGGACATCTACTTAATAAGAATTCTTAAAAGGGGAGGGGCCCATCCTTTAGACTCCTTCCCCGACCGGCACAGACGTAAATTACCGGGGCATGGAAGCGGAGGGTTCAGGGCGGTGAGCAATAGTTTGCCATTTATCATGCAAGAGGTGTAAGGGGTTAAACCATCAACAGTCAAGAGTTCAAGCAGTCACAGAAAATTTCATCAATTCAGCGGATCTTGAATTTAGCCAAAAGTCACAACCAACAGAGAAGCATTAGCATATTATCAATTCCGGTGTATAGTTTCAAGACCATAGAATCAAGACCATTTATATAATAGAGGTGTAACATTTTGTATTCTGATCACTTAGCGTGTTGCTGATTTTTTTTTTTTTTATTGCAACAAAGCTTAACATGAAGAATGTTTAGATTCTCTTTCCAAGCATGAAAACGCAATTTTCGGCCATCTGAGAGATTTTCTTTGCGCTCCGCGTCAACTAATGGTAGAGCTCCGCTTAGATAGTATTTCGGGCAAAGTTGTATTTTTCGGGTCAAGGTATGCTTTAATAAGTTTCTGACAACTTGGCAGTTTGCGAACTTATTTTCGGCCGTTTCCGGCCATCTGAGAGGTGTGATTTTCGAAATTTCTCTGCACTCCGCGCCAACTAATGATGGCGCTCCGCTTAGAAAGTCTTTCGGGCAAAATAACATTTTTCGGGTCAAAGTATTTCTTAACTCTCTGATCTCTTTGCAGTTTTTCGAAACTTATTTTGAAGTGAGCATTTTATTGCAAACGACAAAAAGAAGATAACGATTCGTTAGATTCTTCGTATAAGTCTGGAAAAATGATATTTTCCGGCCTTCTGAGGGGTCTGACTTTTCTCAATTTTCTCTAGGTTCCGCGCCATTTATTGGTGGCGCTCCGCTCAGATAGTCTTTGTAGCAAAATGACGTTTTGTGGCCAAGAAAAAAACAACAAACTGAAATGCTCCCGTTCGCCTATGCAGATCGATGTTCCTTTATGTTGGCTCCTAAAAGTATGCCAATTTATAAAGAAAAAAAATATCTTCGAAAGGTAGCGTAAATGGCATTAAGTTGCATGTAAAAACACAAAATTTTCAGTTTTATTCATATGACCCCCACAATTCAACTTTAAGACTCTCCTGTCAAAGTCGAAAATCTTTTGCATTCATGCTCCTTGAAAAGGCCAAAAATTTTCAAAGGGGAGGGGGATACTCCCTCCCTTTACTCCCTTTAGGGATACTCCCTCCCTTTAGACCCCTCCCCCAGGCCGGCGATCACTCAGCATACTGCATGGCCTCCTCCCCCCTGCAGAGAAATCCTGCGTACGCCACTGTGTATTGCTAAAACTACGTGGATGATGCCATGAGGAAAATTAGCGATGGATTTCAACCTTTACGACTACTAAACAGTCATCGCTAAAACTCATCGCAAACGACACCACGTAGCGATGAAAAATTGATCGCCAAAGTTTAGTGAAACCGATTTCAAAAATCGGTCGCTAAATTGCGATCAATTTAAGATTTAGCGATGAATTTCGGCGTTAGCGATGATCGCTAAACGTTAGTGAAATCGGCCGCCGGTGCCCTTCACTTGCTGCAAATTGCGTTCCCTAACAAGACGAGGTTCACTCTTTTAAATAATAATGACCACCATATTTCAGTTCCAAAGCGTTCGTCTCTCAAAATTTAACGACAAACAACTATCATGCTTTGCAGGTATAAGGGCTCAATACTTATTAAATTTTCATACCTTAAACAACAAGAAGACGTGTTAATAAACTTAATCATTGATTTACTGAGGTCGTTTTTGGTCTAGAATATTATGTTCACTCATGTGCTGTGGGATATTTGTGATAAGTAATGTTTATGCAAAGAAAAAAATGTTTACGCAGAAAAAAAAAATCAGCCACGGCGCCCTTTCCAACTTAAATAAAGCTATGGGACATGTCGTTTCTACTGAATGGCACTTATGCCCTTATAATTCTTCACGCAATCATTTTTTCACAACAGATATGGTTACAGCTGCACCTTATTAGGCAACATCCTGTTAACAAGCACAAGGACTGTCACTTCCAGCTGTCTTGGGTAGTAATTTTTGTTTCATTGTGTTTCTTTACACCCCCGCCAACTGATGACAGTGCTCCGCTAATGTATCGTAATCTTCCGGGAAAGATTCCACATTGACCAGAGGATCTTCCCACCTCTCCACGTACCTTAATATTCACGTACCCCTATTTCTATATGTACCGTCTGATGGCGACGTATATTACCTAGAAGGTCAACTTATGCCGGCGATCCCCTTAAAAATCCTGCTCGCGCCCTCTACCCCCACCCCAGTTTTTCCCATTCCGGCATAAAATTAAAAGGAAGTTTCCGAATTCGCGTGTACTGTAATGGGCCTATTTCCACCTCATTCACCTAAATGGAATTCCTCACAGCATGATGACTTAAATGCCTTGGGACAGCTTCTGGTTTCCGACAATGTCCTTTCGACTCCCTCAACGGCGGTTATGCAGTCTTTCTAACATAGCAACCATTTAAGTTCACATATCGCATGGAATCTGACCATATATAACTACACTCCTCTGGACACAGACTTCACGAGACACACCAACAATCAAAGACATATTGCGGGGATCCTTGGACCATTTCCCCTCCCAAAAGAGGATGTCGGTCTTAAAGAGAGTCAACAGTGACGTCTGCAAAGAGTCTTCTTACAAGCACGGCCGATTCTCCGTTTTTCATCTGTCAAGACCAGAGGTAACTATATTTTAAAATTTTCTTCACCATCCGCGCCAACTGAAGACTAGGCTCCGTTAGGTACTCTTGTATAGGAATTTGAATGCAACACTGGCTTACATCTCACAACGTGCGGCAGACACCCCCTCCCCCCACACACATCTTAAAGGAAATCATGACTACGACGTCCTGGTTTCAATTAAAACCTATGAGAACCCACCCTCACCATTCCTTCATGGACTACCTAAACATCTACAATGCACAATTAAGAAACTTTTAAAGAACATAGAAAGTCGCAGAAATCTACTCGGTTTTCACATGTCATTCTTGGGGTAAATCAATTAATATAGGTTAGCAAAAAATACATTTCTGAAAAGATGATGTCAACATGGTTAGAAAAATGCAACAGCGACACACTTGTCGCTCTGTTCACTGTAAAAAAAAATCTTTGTAAATTTATCATGAAAAGTACTGGCAACCAGTTTCACAGAACTTTTCTGTTATTTTAAACCGTCCTGTAAAATCACACACGTTCCTTAAATTTTACTCATCGGTTATATTTTACATAAAATTTCTGTGAAACTGGTTGCCAGTCCTTTTTAGGTAAATTTACAAACTGACTGTAGTTTTACAGGCCGACAAAAAACATGATATTAGGCTGTGTATTTGTTGCCAGTAGCATTTATTGCAAAAAACACTGATTGAAACAGCAAACGGAAACACTCAACACAACACTGAACTCGAAAACAACTCCATACTAATAACAGTTACAGGTATATTAACCAGGGTAAAGGCCTGAACGCGAACAAGCACCACCAAAACCTAACTTATATATTAACGTTAGGCCTAATGTTCATGGTTACATTACACAGTGTGTCGTTGACGTTAGACTATCGACTCGCTCTGTAGCCTTACCAATCAATTTCTTCGCCCTCAAAAATATCAGGTTTTGGGCCTATGTGTTTGAGTTGATTGTCTACGAATATGCCTTTGTGGCGAAAAAACGAGTTCTTGAAGCTTAAGTTCCAGATATCGTTGGAAAGGATAACAAAAACGTCATACCTTACCATTTGTGACTTTCAAACATCAGAGCAATTTTCGGCTTGGAATATGGCTGGAAGCTCATGCATATACACATGCGAAAATTTATTACAGCTATATTTCTTGTATTACAGATAAAGGTTGAAAATATATGGAATTGCTTATAATTCCATTGCAGACTGTTTTGTTGATTTAATTAAACATACTTCTTCTGGTAGATTGTCAGAAAGTTTATGTGTTTATGTGTTTCCAGTACAAACGACTGTAAAATAATCAATTACAGATACTTTCCGTAGAAAAAAAGTATATGAAATTGTATTTAAATTACAGTCATTTTTTACAGTGATGGTCTAATAATCGAAAATATATCATCTTATCTTTCATTAAAGAACCGTATAACTGCAAAAAGATCAACTTAAACTGAAACGTTTCAAGTTGGCGAGATATCTGTGCAGAAAGTAGGCCCGTTTTACCATCATGATGAGACGATCCTTCTTACTTTTTGTTACATTCTCCTTCTCTGCCTGATTACCTCTTATCGCCTCAGGGAGGAAATGAAGCTCACTACACCCACACTTGATATAGTCACATTTCACGTCTGATTAATCGATTGACATTAACAGATATATTAAATACACAAAAAGTTACGTGACATTTGAGGTTAGCTAACAGGCCAATCAAGCATGTGTTTATTGCTTTTCACGCAGTGTGAATGCAATAAAAGCTTAGCTCATTTTAGGGCACAGATCATGTGACAAACTCAGATATCAGTTACACCCCACACCGCCTTTGATGTACTTGGGTGTCTAAATTGCTTTCTCAAGAAGAGGCGTCACGGCATGATTCTTTAAATAATAAAGATAACACATAAAAAGGGCTGAACTTTCGTTTAGCACTAATTGAACTTCCTATACTATTTACAACATTTCAGCAAATTTAATGCAAACCTGGAAGATTAGAAGGGAATTAACGATTTCAAACAAAGTTTCCTTCCTAGGTTAAGTGTCGGTGACATTTATCTGAAATTATTGCATCAAACTGTATTATTGTTGAAGGTGATTGGATTGTGGACTAAAACTGGCATCTTTATTCCAAACCAACGCTTTCACAATTTCAATGCCGCCTGCCCAAGTCTCTTTGGTGTACAGTCTTGACAAAAAAAATTGAAAAGGAACCTACACCTTGAACCAACTTGAAAAGTTTTTTTCCAAAACAGTTCGTACTGTCCTTGACAGCAATGTATTGTTACATACCTTGACAACCACTTAACTTAACATTTAAACTAATGTTATTCAAGACTTTACATATTTAGCACAGTAAATTAAGTCACGTGGATTACTCGCAATTTCTATCGTTTGGCTCATTGATTGTTCTTCTACAATTGGGGTGTATACATTTTACAGACCAGACACACATGTACAGCGAGTGTTACTTGATATTAAACTGATGTGTCCCTATGAAAGATTGAAACTAGCATCAACAGTTGTGGTGTATATATATTAGCCATCAGATGCACATGTACCGTCAGGGTTATTTAGTATTAAATTGATGCGTCACAATTAAAGATTAAAACTAGCCCGTCAGTACGCACTTTGGTTTGATGGCAGTTTATACAACTAGTCAAATAAACCTTTGTTATTTACCATTCTCGCCATTATCATAATTTAACTTTGCAGCTAGTTTAGATTTGGACTTCCCTCGATTGATCTTAATTAAACTACTTATGTCTATCAAACAGTGTCATGAGGAAGTTTACTCATTGAAAAAATCGTTTTTTGCCTTACATTGTAGCTGTTCTCATTCTTTGAACTGTTGCAGGCAAATGTATTCTAAAGGAAATAAATGATTCTTCCAACGCTTTCATTTTAAATTCAACTGTCTTTCAACATGTGTGTAGTCTGAGTCACAACCTGCATTACAGTTATGGTTTATTCCATCACGTGATCAGAATTGACATGGTCGGCGATCAAGGGCGATGGGGGCATGTCTCTTAAATACTTTTGAGGGGTAATTTATATCAACCTCACAATAAGATTTGAGGCATGAAGAAAATATATGCGTAGCCGATATTTTTTTTCGTTTTAATTAGTAGGATATAGACTATAGGCAATATATATTACAATTGATTTGAATGATGTAGTCTTTTACTTTCTGGCGCACTTTGTTCTTAAATGACATGAAGCTTCGCACGGTACGGGCGTTTGTTCCCCACATTTACATTTAGATTAAACTGTTCAACGTTTTTCTTCAGATATGAATTTGATTGAATAAAAATATAGTTTATACACTGCGCGCAGGTGTTATTCTATCGAAACAAGATAATAAAGGTTCTCTGTTTGCCACTGTTTGGAAGATTCTTTAGTAGTACACAACATCGTATGGTGTGAAAATATTATATGTCTCAATGATGTGTCCAGGGTAGTGAAAGGAGGTAATCCTTGGATATCCTGTACACTGGCTTTTCACCCAAAGCGCATTGTTTAGATGAAAGCAAACTACTAAATGACAAAATGATCATTGACTATCATTATAGTAAAAAAGGACCGGGTAGCTAATATTGAAACATGTTCAGAAATTTCACTGATTACATATGGACTTGCATGTCCTTCAGAATGATAGGATTTGCATCTGCACGGAGAGAAACCCACAGCAGTGGAAGGGGCTAGGAATAAGTTAGTTTGGAAAATTAAAACTGTCTGGTGTGACTCGGAGAACTGTTTGTTGTTACTCGGAGAACTGGGATAATTCTGCCATATTCTGCACACATGCCAAATATTTTCAATATTTCCCCAGCAAAACTTCAAATTTGCCTGTCCAAACTATTTTTGAAAACATCGTTTCGAAAAACCTTCAAGTTTTGCGCTGCTCCGAGTGTTGGGTCGTTGTATATCCTTCCATGACATCTTTTTAAGTCAAATTACCCTAGTTAACTACACATTTATGAGAAGTTAATTGCTTGCAAAATGTTGGCATTATTTGAGAGTAGCACCCTCCCCCAAAGCTGAGCCAACCTTATACATTATTAGAGTAAAGAAACTTTCAGCAGTACAAACGTTCCAATGAAAGCCATGTTGGGAACCACTCAAATTTAGTTTGTTGTATGTAGCAGCCTTCTTGACAACTATACTAACATGTCTAACATGATGGCTTGGGAACCAATCGAATTTAGTTTCTTGTATGAAGCAGCCTGTTTGACAACTATACTAACATGCCTTACATGATGGCTTGGATACTTGATTTTGAACAAGTACTCCTATCATATTTTTTTTTAAAAATTGGCGTTTTCTGTTTAACATGAAAAGCTCTACCATTCCAACTGTATACATTCTTAAAAAAGAGATGGAATTCTCACAAAAAGAGAAGCATATTAACGCGCTTTGCTTATTTGGGCACACCGTGAGCTGCATCGACACCGCAAGGCTTCCCATGATAGGCTCCAGATATGTAATCCTTGCAAACAGTGGCTATCAAAGGTACGCTACTGAATATCTGCAAAGATAACCATTCGCCGTTGTCTTTTCTTTGTCTCAAATTTCTGGTTATTTCTGGTTACCCATCTGCCGTGCGTGAAAATGACCCTATCTGCAAAGGACACCGTAACTGGAAATTTGGATACGATAAACTAAGTAATTCAAAATCTATTTCTGTTGGGACCTCTTCTTATGAGTCTAATTTGGGCGCGGGTCCAAGAGGGGTGGCTGTCACGGTCTCAGCCCTAACTTTTTCGCCACATCAACAATAAACGTTCTCACTCACTTCCTGCGCCTTAAAAATTCAGTCCCCCTTTTTTGGAATGTCTGCATCCGCGCCTGTAATACGATAACATTAGGTCATGATAGATTGATTTTTTTTGTCTCCGTCTCTAACCAATTGGAATATTCGAGCCGTCCACTGCCAGGGGACAACTCTCCGATACGACATGTATGGATCTACCAATTTCATCATTAGTTTCTATAAAGCATCTGTACATTTTATACTACAGGAACCTGTCGTAGAAAAAATGCAGTTTAATGGCCGACATTTGCTGCGTTGGCTAATGTTTGTTAAAGTCGTCAGGGCACCAATAGTACCATTGAACAATTCAAACAGTGTGAAATGAAATGAACGTAAAACAAGCAAAATGGTTTTTTTGTTACCATGACTTTGTCGTTTTGCTTTAATAGCCGTTTAGATAAAGTGTTCTGCGAGACTCCGGGTTAATACACGTTAGACGATAGAACCCCTAAGGGTGGAGGGTAGTTACTACATACCACCCTCACTTTGGGAATTCTTCAAAGAATTATTTCTTTTTATTACTTGTTATTTGGCTTGGCCCGAACACATCCATTTTTAACCCAACTTTCTTCACACTCATCCTCGTCACTGACATGATCTACGTCAGAAACCAATCAATTTTTATCAATGGCATATTCATTTCAGTAAGTATTGCCCCCAAGTTCATACTCGGCAGTATACATTTTAGAACGCGTGTAGATCATACGTACTGATACAGGGGTACTTGAAGTTTGGACTTTCAGATATATGCCAAGGATCTGATTTTTTTTTTAAGATAGTAATACAAAACTCGTTATAGTGTGAAGTGTACAGTTATTTAAATTATATTATTGTCATGATGGTGTGATTGCTACATGGCTTTTAAAACTGACGGCAGCCATTTTGTTGGATAGTGCCTCTACATTCGCCACGCTTTCGTATCAATCACTTGTGTTCTGTTTGGTTCAGTTTAATGAGTAATATGTAAATTATCTGCAAAACTTTCGTTTTATCGGAGAAGTGGAATTTTCTTCAGTTTATCAACTTCTCAAAATGCGTTAAAAGTAAGTTGTTTTGCTCCTCATTTACAGGACAAAGTTGACTGTTTCTCTAAGTCTTTACTGAATTGTTACGGCATGAAATATTGATAATTTTTTTATGGGTGGGATGAGACTATTTTGGTTAGTTTCTTAGTTCCAAAGTAACCGTTTATGGAAAGATACATTTCGTCTACGGTTAGTTGTAACATAATCAGTGGCGTAAGATTGGAGGGAAGGAGCGGTTGCCATTTGATCTGAAACTGTTGCGTCATTTTTGACTCCAGGCAACTACAGGGTGGTTTTCCGAACTTTTTTATCCCATAGAAGTTCTGAACTTTTAGCTACATATCTGGATAAAGTAAACTTTTGCACGCGCTTGTCCTGGAATTGCAATCAAATAAAACAGTAGTTCTCGGAAATCAGTTTTGAAAACTTTTTGGCAATTTTTGCCCACATAATGGCACCTTTTATCGCATGTATTGCTTATGTTTTTCCCGAATGGACGAGCTGTTTTTGCCCGAGAACGAGCAAGAACCAATGCATTTTATAATGCATTTTGCGTTTCCCGAAGCACGTTGAAAATTTCGTTTAGTTTTTTGAGACTTGCAAAAAATAAAAAAGGGGGTTTTCCGACGGAGAAGGGGAGGGACTTCCACCCCTTATTTTTCATGGGGGCTGTCTCCCCAGCTCCCTCCCCTGCTTCCTATGCCAATGACACTTACGCACACATACACCCTGGATTTGCACGCCTGAAACCAAAACATAAATTTCGAATTATAAATAAAGTACAATTTTAATTATTGTTGTCACTCTTATAAAGAGTCAATTTGACGTTTTCTTGATGAACTTAGAGCAGAGTCACGTACCGTATCTGACAGTCACTCTAACTTTCACGCTTCATGTGCCTAACTGCCCATACTGATTTTATCAATGACTCCCTCATTACTTAGTCATATGTATACCACAATGGTGTATTTTGTTAATTCTGTCTGTTAGGGGACGTGTCCAAACTGCCCCCCCCCCCTCCCCCAGATCGATGCTCTTTTGACCAGCCCCGTTAAAAACCAATCAGTATTCTTGCACCATGCACTAATATCACCCTCATGTTGTTTTTGTTTGCTTGCAGATTTGTCTCCGTACCTAACCTGAAAAAGGTGGTCCAAATGGAACTAGATTCATCCACCCCGTAAGTTCAAAGATTTGAAATTTAAAGTAATTTACACCAGACAGATGTAAAAATAACATATTTCATTACATACTTACTCATACATAATTCTATGAACAGCTCATTCCTTTTTCGTAGGTCTACTGTTTGACTGTTTGAGCAAAAATTTGGGAGGCTGGTGTATAAGTTATGCGAATATCCTTTCCTCCTGGACTGTTCAGAGATATTGAAAAAGATTTTTTTTTATAATTTATGTATTGTGAACACCTCTGAACACCCAGTCTTCCCATTCCCTACACAAAGTATCTGTTCTACCAGATCACGGTCCCTATATGTATCCAAAGCAGTGATGGAAAATTTCAAGTTAAATTTCAAAATTGTCCAGTGTGGTGTCTTCAACCTAATTCTCTACAAATACCATATTTTAATGGCTGCGAGACACTTTCCAAATTGCTTTATTTTTCTCGTATGTGTTATTGTGTGGATACACAGAGCAAATGTCATGGTAGACATTAATAACATAAAAGAAGGTAAGTTCCATCGACGTGATTTATTTATTTTCAAACTCTTTTAAACAATTCGTTTTGTTACTGCTTTGGTTGTTTTAGGCTACTAAATGCAGTGTAAAAGATTCTGGTCATTTGTTAAATATTATAAATCCCATTCCTCCATCCTCCCTTGAAGCACAGGCCGACTACATGGTCAAGTGATGAGAGCATCCGACTAGCAGCCCTTTCTAGGGCTCTACTCCTGGCCGGTTCATATTATAGACTTTACAAATGGAACCTACTGCCATAATTGTGCTTGGTCCTTAGTATAAACAATGAGTCGGGAAAACAAGCAAGTGAGCCATATCTAGAAGAAAAACCGTGGCCTACTTAAACAAATTGGTTTGAAACCGAGCCTTAAAACCTTATCGGAATCTTAGTCTTCCTGGATTCAATCGACTCTAGCCTTTCATGAACTTTTACGATAGCGGTGTGCTGACGTTTACCAGCGACTTCGTTGCAATTGAAAATGGTTATTTTTAAGGTTTACAGGTGTGGAAAAAGTACATAACATTGGTATATTATTTTAACTGTATTCCTTGAGGACGAATGGGGAGCAGATCAATTGAAATTGTTTATTTTCGAGGCTAACAGGAGCGGCAAAAGTACATAACATGGGTATATTATGAAAACTATATTCCTTGACGACAAATGAAGGAGGGATCGAAGGGCAATGGTTGCAGACACACGGCAATCCATGTACTCTGGGGTTCTGCTTTGCTACTTACTTTTGTAGGGGGGGGGGGGGAGTCTTGGGTGGACTATGATTAATTATGTAACAATGGAAGCGTACACTGCGCCGACCCGACTGCACCTGATTGCGACCCACTTGGGACGTGACTGATCACCGGCCAGTTCACATCTGGTCGAATATCAGTAGCAGTACCAGGATTGTCAAATGTCAAATGGGGGGGGGGGGGGGCTGTCGTAAAAGAAATATGTTTGTGAACAGAAAATGTTGGCCCGTAGCGAAAAGCGAGCTAAAAGCACGAGTTCTAGCAACTAGGGCGAAGGAGCTCACCTTGGTTGCCCTGCTGTGGCTTTGAGGTTTTAACCATTCTTTGGTCAGAGCCCGCTGAGTACCCTTGTTTGCTTCCAGGTGACAAAGCTTTGGTGAAAGATTAAGGGGACAACACCACCCTTAGCGATCGGAGGTTTTAAAATATCTCTGGGTTAAAAAAAAAAAAAAAAAATCAGGATAGATGTTTTTATCCGATGGTTCCAGGGCCACTACGCGCCCTTGATTGCTTGGCTTTGGTAGCTTCCATGAAGTAAAGTCGTGGCGGTGTCCAGGGAACACGGACCTGGAAGATTTGAGAGGTTTATCATGTCTCTGGGCGAGCATTTAAGTTAGGCAAATTTAAGTTAGGCAAACTCGTTAAGCAGATATAGGGTCAAGGTGCTCATTATGGGTTCCATGTTCATAGCCTCGGTTTGACTCCAGGTACAATGTCTACAGCAGCAAGGAAAGTTGAGTTAGTTCGTATCTGGCTGAAATTGGCTGAAATAATGTCTCGGGATAAGTACCGTATATTTGGTTCAGGTCTGAGTGGGGTGAAGGTGTGTATGTGAGTTGGAAGGGTTAACGTGGGTTTCCCCAGTATGCTTTAAATTTCCTTTCCGACCCGACTGAAATACGATTGTGTGTGCCCGTCATTACAAAATCAGGCATATCACACCTATTCGCCTCCGAGTTGAGGACTGATAGTTGAGTCCAGCGGCAGCAGTATTCGTCGGTTACGGACCCATCTGTGGAGCAGTTTTACTGTATAGCCATGAAAGGCGTTGCATAAAAAAGATAACTTTCAAAATAAGAAGGAAAACCACGATCATAGTCAAGGGGAACTTTTCATTCAAAATGAAAAAGAATAACAAACATGAGTCCACATATTTGGAGAGCTTATGTAACAATAAATAAATAAATAAATAAATAAATAAATAAATAAATAAATAAATAAATAAATAAATAAATAAATAAATAAATAAATAAATAAATAAATAAATAAATAAATAAATAAATAAATAAATAAATGAATGAATGAATGAATGAATGAATGAATGAATACATACATACATACATACATACATACATACATACATACATAAATAAATAAGTAAATTAATGAACAGACAAACAGACAAACAAAAAACAAGTAAGTAAGTAAGTAAGTAAGTAAATAAATAAATAAATAAATATTTTTTTCCTCCATGTGTATTTATTTTCAATCTTTCATATTTCCAATATTTTCCTCCATGTTTTCTTGTTCTTTTTCTGTTTAACATTTCAACATGAAAATTTACATAAATATCACTAATTACAATGAAGTACAATAACAACTTTGAAATGAATCGAAATCTATTTACATTTTTGTTTTAATTTTTCGCAAGTTATACAGATTTAAATATATAATATAGTCGCAGTTGACGATACTCTTAATTCGTCATTCGTCAAAAACCCCCACAGGCTTCAATCTTCAAAATCTTACGTAATGTGGAAAGCCTCCACCAGCTGTGTGTAGTTCATACCTTTTCTTCTATTTGTTTTATTATAATAATAATTGTGTTTCTCCACCTGCAGAGCAAATTTGAATTTATAATAAAACTCGTTCACTTCAGGAATTTCCTTTTGCAGTTTCTTTCTGAAAATGTAATATTTTAGATGTAATATGAGGGTATTATAAGAGTGCCATTTATGATTATGATAACCGAATAAGATATCCTCTTCGGAAAACACAAATTTTTTATGAAGAAGTTTCATTTCTACATCCAATATAAATTTCGACGAAAAGCTACAACCCCAGAACAAGTGGTCAAGATTTTCCACTTCATTCTCACAAAAAGAGCACAAATTTGAATTTACCTTACCCATTAGTGCTAGTAATTTATTTGTGGGGAGGATTCTATGCAAGAAACGAAACTGAAAGTAAGACACTTTAGTCTCCCGTACCGAGACCCAAGGCATAATCCAAATGTTATACCAGTTATATGTATCAAAGTAATTCATTTTTCCATTTTTTAACGGCTGTAGGCTCATTTACAACTCTCTTAATTACAGTATTATATACAAACTGTGAAAGGGAAGACGCTTCGAGGGCCTTTTGTACCCAAGTAATAGAATTATTATGGATTGTTGTTGGGCCACACCTAGCCTCCCTCCACCATGTAGGAATACTATTTATTAGTCCCCAATACAAAGTAAATGGAAAAGCATTCATATTAAATTTTTGTTTAAAAGAATCAAGACCAAGAGGGTTACCCATACGATCAAAAAGATCGGATACCCATTTTACGCCTTTGTTGTACATGAAATCATAAAACAACACTTTATTACCTATAGTAACGTACCGTTGGACTTTGGTAAGAAGCTTCTACCCATGCACCAAAAACTTGCTTTACAAAAATATTAGGAATTCCAGATATATCCCCTTCTCTGCAATTACAATGAATGAGCAAATCTTTTCCAAAAGTTACTAAACTTTGGTTAAAGAAAACTTTCCAGACTCCCTTATTATCACTGCAATAACGCCGAATCCAAGTAGATTTTAAACTATTAATAAATGTTTTAATATCTTTCATTTTTTACCCCCCTGCTCTAAACCATTAAATAAAGTTGCACGTTTGATTTTGTCAGGATTCCCTGACCATATGAAATTTGAAATTACACTTTCAACTTCCTTAATAAAAGCTTGAGGGGGGTTCGGTAATACTAAGGAAAGATAAACCAGTTGTGATAAGGCAAGAGTCTTCACAATAACACTACGACCTACAGGAGTGAGATCTCTTGAGGACCACAGACGCAGACAGCTTTTTAGACGGGACAGCTTTGGCAGAAAATACAACCGGAAAAGATCATCACCATTATTGGTGAAAGAAATTCCCAACATGTTTACGGGTCCAAATGACAAATTAATAGCAAAATCCTTTATGAAGGCAGGCTGACGGTGAATATACGGGCCTAGCGGAAATAAATTACACTTATCAAGATTGATAGTAAGCCCCGAAGAGCGTTCAAAGACATTTAAAATTCGCATTGCTTCTTCCAAAGAATCTCTGCTTCCGTCGAGGATAAAGGTGGTATCGTCAGCATACTGAATAAGTCTAGTTTCTTGTCCCTCGATTACAATAACTTTCAAATTGTTACTATGGTTAGTATAAAGCGAAAGAACTTCAGCACAGAGTATAAAAAGATAAGGACTAAGGGGACAACCTTGTCGCACGCCTCTCTGAACAGGGAAAAAACCTGTTGAATAACCGTTATTACAAACACAAGCCGTGTTGTAACTATAAAATGTATCAATCCAATTCGAAAAGCTAGCGCCAAAGTTAAAGAAAGCAAGTGTTTTTCGGATGAAACCCCAATCTAATTTGTCAAAAGCCTTTTCAAAGTCGACCATTAACATGAAGCCTGGAATATTAAAAGCAGTTGAATGATCTATTAAATCTAAAACATAACGAATATTTTTTCCAATAAATCTACCCTGAATAAATCCAGTTTGATTTTCACTAATCAGTTTAGGGATAACATTCTTAAGCCTCGCAGCGATGTCCTTTGCCCCAATCTTGTAATCAGTGTTTAAAAGGGTAATTGGGCGGTAATTTTTTTATAATAAAGCATCTTTATCGGGTTTGGGGATTAGAGTAATGATACCTCATGACTATTCTACGGAAAGATAATGGTTTAGTAAGAGAAGTTAAGGGCGTCCAAGACTAAATTTCCAATCAAATGCCAAAATTTTTTGTAAAAATTAGCTGAAAGACCATCACTGCCAGGGGTCTTATCGTTACTTAAAGACATCAACAACTTAGTTCATTCATCAAGAGTGAGTGTGCCTTCACACGTTCTAGCATCTTCTCTGCCAGGGGTCTTATCGTTACTTGAAGACATCAACAACTTAGTACATTCATCAAGAGTGAGTGTGCCTTCACACGGTCTAGCATCTTCTCTGCCAGGGGTCTTATCGTTACTTAAAGACATCAACAACTTAGTACATTCATCAAGAGTGAGTGTGCCTTCACACGTTCTAGCATCTTCTCTGCCAGGGGTCTTATCGTTACTTAAAGACATCAACAACTTAGTACATTCATCAAGAGTGAGTGTGCCTTCACACGTTCTAGCATCTTCTCTGCCAGGGGTCTTATCGTTACTTAAAGACATCAACAACTTAGTACATTCATCAAGAGTGAGTATGCCTTCACACGTTCTAGTATCTTCTCTGCCTAAACCTTTCCTGGGCAGATCAAGGAAAACATCATTGGAAGAGCAGTTCTCAGATTTATACAAATTTTCATAAAAACATTTAATTTCTTGTAATATTACCTGACTGTCAATACTTACAACACAATTCGTTCTTTTAATCTTATAAATAGTATGATTGGATTTGTTTCGTTTTTCTAAATTTAGAAAGTAGTTTGTATTCTTTTCACCTTGTTCAACCCAGCGTATCCTTGATCTAATGATGGTCCCTTGTAATTTTTGGTCATAATACAATATTAATTCATTCTGGGCCTCCCTAAGACTCTCCCTATTTTCTACTGATTCATGAAAAAATAATTCATACTCTAATATAGCAATTTTATCAGTCAAAACCCTTTCCCTATGACGTCTTTCCCTCGCCATCCTCTTTGAATAGTTAATGCTAGCACCACGTATCTTAAATTTCATACTTTCCCAAAGTAAAGAAGGATTTTCATAGTTGTGGTCTTCACATGTATCCAAAATAATACTGCTAATTAAATCAATATAAACCTGGTCATTCAACAGGGAGTTATTTAATTTCCAATATCCTGGTCCTCTTTTTTTCTTTTGATGATTTACATGATAGAAGAATCATAGCATGGCCAGACTGTACACCTGGTGATTGAGAAGTGTTCGTAACAGAATGACTTAAATGGTGAGAAATAAGGAAAAAAACTAGTCTTCAGTGTATACCATGTGTAATATTTGAGCTCCAGGTAAAAATTCGTGATAAGGGGTTTCGCTCTCTCCAAATGTCAACCAAGTTATAAGAAGCCATTATACTAAGGCATTCGCCACGAGATCTAAAGTTAGTCCTATTTTGCCCTCCCATTTTATCCAAATTCAAATTAAATACAAAGTTGAAATCACCACACATGATGATATTACTACATGTAAAGTCATCCATGATTTCGGTTACTTGTCTAACAAACATTGGATTATCTGCATTTGGACCATAAATGCCAACTAATGTAAAAATCTGATCCAACAAGTTTATATCAATAATGAGAAATCTTCCAAGGTTATGAGAATAGAATTTTACAACATTGATTTAAGGTGAGGTTTAAATAACACACATACACCACAAGACTTGTTCCATGAGAAAAATAAATACTTCCTCCCCACTCGTTTGTCCAGCAAGATTCATCCCTGCTTACACTGTGGGTTTCTTGTAAAATAATCACGTCTACTTTCCCTCGATGTAAGTATGAGAAGAGCCTTCTTCGCTTTTTATTTTGCCTCAGACCTCTAGAATTGTACGAAATTATATTCAATTCATCCATCAGTTATACAAATAATAGATAATCTGACCAAGATATAACCATTTTGGAGGTAAATTGAAGAAATAATTAAATGGAGGATGAAGAAAAAAGAAGAGAATAAATAAATAAATAGATGGATGGATGGATGGATGGATGGATGGATGGATGGATGGATGGATGGATGGATGGATGGATGGATGGATGGATGGATGGATGGATGGATGGATGGATGGATGGATGGATGGATGGATGGATGGATGGATGGATGGATGGATGGATGGATGGATGGATGGATGGATGGATGGATGGATGGATGGATGGATGGATGGATGGATGGATGGATGGATGGATGGATGGATGGATGGATGGATGGATGGATGGATGGATGGATGGATGGATGGATGGATGGATGGATGGATGGATGGATGGATGGATGGATGGATGGATGGATGGATGGATGGATGGATGGATGGATGGATGGATGGATGGATGGATGGATGGATGGATGGATGGATGGATGGATGGATGGATGGATGGATGGATGGATGGATGGATGGATGGATGGATGGATGGATGGATGGATGGATGGATGGATGGATGGATGGATGCTGAAGCTTGCTTAAATATTTAGCTCGTGAGGGCGTGGAAACTACATTCGGGCAACGATAATACACATCCGGTAGATTGGTTACATTTTGGAATTCCTTTAACACAATTACGACTTATGATGAAATTTTGTAAAATAAGGCAGGCGCAGACCTAGGATTTTTCGTTGGGGGGGGGGGGGGCACTGACGGTCGATCATCTGCCCGAACGAATATCTCAGCGGAGCGCCACCATCAGTTTGCGCGGAGCGTACAGAAATTTTGAAAAATCACCATCCCTCTAATAGCCGGAAATGGCATTTCCCAGGCTTGTAAGTATAACCTAAGCAGTCGTTTCTTTGAGCTTTTGTTTGTCAAAAAAATGTTCCCTTCAATTAAAAGTTAGAACATTGCAAAAAACTTGCTTCATGAACTAAACCAAAATTTACTTGATCTTGATTTAAGCTAACATCACTCTTTTAACACTTTTGATAAAATATCTTTCCAAAAATATGTTGTAATGTTACAGGTCAGGTAAAAGTGGTCTAAAGATAAGGGGGATCCTCACACAAGATGCAGAGAAGAGAGTTTTTCCTTTTTAAATTTGAATAAAAATTCGTTACAACCTTTAATTCTATGAACGTAAAAAAAACTGAAAGGATCGAAGTTTTGGGTCTCCCACTGCTTCAAAGACGATCGTGAAAATATCCGACCAACAATACGATGCAATGCTGAAAGATTCATATTTGAGATCGCAGTAGCTTTTGAAGTCTTTTGCTTGATGAAATATACCACTTTATTGTCATGTGCATGATAGATAAACATTGCTAAAGGCTTTGCGTTTAATTGATTTCATTATGTAGATTCAGTCTCCACTCCCTCGGGATAGCAGAATTTCTCCATGTTACAATGTAAAAGGAAAAATACTAGTAAAATTGCATTTATGGCAAAAATCATTCTAATTAAGCACTCAGTCGACTCTTTCATAAACAAAAAAAATACTTTGTAAGTTTTAGTGACCATGAGAGCTCTGGCATGGATAAGTTTATTGTCAATTTTAATAAGAATTATTCAAAATATATTGATTAGCATACACATCTAGAGGACGTAACATATTCATTGGAGAGGTTACATTAAAACACATATATTCCGCAATGTTTCTTGAGCTTACAATCAAACAAAAGTTTCCAAAAAGCAAATTCAAGCCATCCTGAAAATAATTGATAAAAATACTCCACATCTGATGAACCTAAACAGCAGATGGATTGTAAGAAAAAGTTTACTGACCTACATAAAGCGTGGTCCGAAATAGGGTTAAGACCTTCGATATCACTCTATTGACATTTTATCGGAAAACATGAAACTGTGTGCTCTAAATTGCTATTAGTTTGTAACAATTACAATTACATAGTTTGAAAATTATAAGATAATACATCATCATTTAAAAAACAAGTAGGCTAAATGATCTATTTAGTTAAAGTAAAAAATAAGCTTTGGAAATTTTTCGGAGGAAGGGGAGCCGGGTACTCCCACGCCTAAATCCGCCACTGAAATAAGGTATGAAGACGAACCGGCCTTGTTTTCACTTCATAGACTAACTGTCCACTTTATAAGCGTCAGTGGCTAACCCACACTTTATGGACGGGGGGATGAAGGGCATCAATGTCACTTTTAGACGGCACGTATTCTTTCAAATTGACTAAATCCCGGACCCAGACTTACTTACTTGAGCCAATAAATACAAACAATGAAAACTAATAATAGTGTAGCGTCCACAACACTGCTCCAAGAGAACGGTTCGGGACCTCACGCCAAACAGAACACGCACAACTCAAGTGTACACTTAGCACTAATTTATCTCTCTCTTCGACGTAAACTTGGACAGCACTTCTGATTCACAATTTCATTATTTCTCTGCCCTTATATGGTAGGATGGACCTACAGGTATGATCTCTTGGCAAGGGTACGTTTTGGTACGGTTCACTGCAATTAAAGGCACATAAATGAATTAATTGAGTAATCATATAAGGAAAAGAACATGTCAAATTAATCATAAAACTTTCAGAAAAAGTTACACATCAACAACAACTATTTTTAACGTATGAAACCTACTACCTACCGATAATTTTGAGCTCCGGACTACAATTTCTTCTTGGCCCATATATTCCCAAACCAAAGTGAACCCAGCTAAACAATCTCATCCAGGCTAATGAAGCTATAAACTTCTCACAGTCAGTAGTAGGAAAAAAACAAATAAAATTGATGACGGTAAAACAATACTGTTCTAAAATGAAACTTTCTGCTGCCACAAACAGTAATGAATCGCATCATAAGTTTGATTATAGCCAAAGCGACCGGAATTCAAGTTCAATGTTGGGTCGCAAAAAAAAAAAAAAAAAAAAAAAACAATAAGAAAACCAAGAATGATCCAATTCATTTTAAGATTGCATAACTATTCAGAACAAAGGGTAAAAAAAAAAAGTTTAATTTTACTGCTACAATTAAGTGATTAATTGACGTAATAAAGTGTTTCAAATTTTAATTTTAATTTTTTTTTTTCTGTGACAGAAAACTCCTCAGGGGTAAATGACTTCCATGTTTGCTACATCAACTTAGCAGACTGAACAAGGATAAGGGAGTAAATTGCCTGTAGAACAAATATGTTGACAGCATTATTGTGTACTGTGCGCTACATCCATATTAAAACCTTACTATATGCCCAAGTTGAAATTGTAACGTCTCAGTTCAAGCTCACTGTGACTTCTGCAGGATACGTTATAAAGGAAGATTTGTCAAAAACAGCTCTTAAACCAACGTTAGAAGCAACCCTGGTAGCAAATCTAGATGGGTCATGAGTGTTGGGCCCAATTAAATTTTCACGCGGGATTAATCAAGGACCCATATGGGTACCCCACATGCATAGTAAATACGAAGGACATTTGTCCGGGCGCAGAAATATATAGCCATTAAGGGCCAAGAAATAGGTCCTGTAAGTGTCCCTTATGGAAATGTTACTTGGGAATAGGTATGCAGCTTATGGAAAATTCTTTAATGCAGTTGGTAGACAAGGATGTAATGCAGGTTACAAATGTGACACAGGCGCAAATGCTAATAAAGTTTGTAATATAGTTTAATTTTTCTGTGTCAATCGCGTTTGTCAGTGGTTATAATCTTACTGATATTCTTATAACTTTTTAGCAGGACCATCTGTTCAATGGGACTACCTGGCAATCTATTCTTCACTTCCACCTTCTTTTATCTTTTAACACCCCAATTAGAAGACCCATTTTACACCTCCTTAAACACCCATTTGACCTTCCACAAGACCGCTGCCATGCATATCCCATACGATCTAGCACTATATATAGGCCACATTTTCTGTTGGCTTTTCAACTAGCTGTGTAGCCTATCTATACTAAATTTGACAAAATATTTTCATTTATCGTTTAAATACATACACTCGAATAATTTGTTCAACTGGTTTATCGTTTCCCCTTTTTGGTCATATCCTGTCGTACCCGTATAACAATCAATTATTTCTCCAAAATAGTAACGTCACATTCAACATTTTACATCATCAAGGTGCACATTGCTTCTAAACTAAAGCTCACAGCTGATCCAGTTATCGTGACCTAACTTTTTCCATCACATTCCTCGTTGCAATGGATACCCACTCTCACAATAACCTTCAAACTTCTCCTTTTTATTTTCCCATACAGCATACATATCATTCAGGATAATAGATACGCAAGACAAGATGGCTGGGAGCTTGACGATATTTCTCTGTGTTCGTCTGGAAATATTGCTGTTTCTGGTAGCCGCCCATACCAATCATATGTATATATATACAGCGGTAGTGATAATTCTGATTCCAGAGATGAACCGACATTATTATATCACAAACAATTTACACACAAAGTGCCATGGTGGCCGCAGCGATACATTTCATTTATAAAGCCGAATTCTACAGAAATAGTAACTTGTCAGTACGATAAAGTAGAAGTCATAGATTATAACCGAGATGTAGTCTTACGATCTCGTAAGGAGAACGGTTATCCTTCGTGTGTGTCTGTCAGTGAGAGTCAGATCTTTATCGGATTATTGTGGTCAAACTATGTTAATATTTATGGTAATGATTTGAAAAAAAATCAAATCAATCAGATTAAACGGAATCAGAGGTGACTGGCCCAGGGTGATAGCAGCAGCAGCAGACAGATTATACGTATGTACAGTACGGTACGACAGAGCTATTGTATTCAATCAGTTTAGCGGTAAAATAATCACAGAATTCAATACAGGACAGTACCGTAAAAGCACATACTATATATCAATAGCAGTAAACATTCGCCTGCAAATACTGGCTGCTGTATGGGGGACAGGTTTGTCGCAGAAAGGAGTCAGTGTTCATTCCTTCAGTAATAACAATTGTTTGGTTAATTTCAAAGTTGAATCTGGTGTCACTAGAATCAGAATATCAGACCGTGGCAAGATTGTGACAGGAAATAAAAACACTGGAGTTGTGACGATTTTTGATTTGGTAAGTACAGTGTTAAACACAATGTGTTGCATGTTTCTCACATAATTATAAAATTGTCAATTGCAATATGCACCCTCTGTGACCCCTAGGCAAAGTTGGTCTTTTTTTTTTTAGGAGTGCCTATTTTTTTTTTTTTTTTAATTTTTGTATGGACGCCTCCTTCTGTCATGCAATTGACATTGACTGTTGTGGTATAAATAACAACGATAACAACAATAACGAAACGCATCATGCTATCCAATAGCCCACTAACTCCGTTGAAACCTTAAATCGACATGCCTTAAAGAGCTATCTTAGTTCGAATTTCACATATTTACATATATTTCTGTGCGTGTTCTTTGGGAAATTAATATTAAGATATCAGGGTACCCTTAGAAGCGCCCCAAACAGTACTGATGTTATTTTGAATTTGTACGTCATGTAGGTTTAAATTATATATATATATATATATATATATATATATATATATATATATATATATATATATATATATATATATATATATATATATATATATATATATATATATATATATATATATATATATATATATATATATATACCACTAAATCATACCTTAGGCGGACATTCGTTAAAATGAGACCTTAGAAGGACACATATTTAAATCACATAATTGCATATATTTGCATATATGAGTCATTGAAATTTATAATTAAAATACCATAAGAGTCTTGTATAACGGTCATAACCTATAGTAATTGTCTTTCAAGTAAATTGTCTATGTAGAACATTAAATTAAATAAACAAAATATTACATGTTATATGTACTTGAATATTTAATACGTGCGTGTCCCCTACAGGACATTTTTAACAATATAACTATCATTCCAGTGGTGTACTATACGCAGAGCGTTTTGTTTACGGTTTCAACACGGTAACCCAGTGTCAAGGGCCATACAGCTATTTCATAGGTATCGAAATTTTTGAAGTAGCATGAGCACAAGGGGACAAATTATGATGGAAACATTAGCTGGACTCCAAAATGTCTGCCTAAAGTATGATGTCCACCTAAGGTGCGGTTTTAGACGACTTTATGTCCACCTAAGGTAGGATTTAGGCAAATATATATATATATATATATATATATATATATTGAAAAGGTTGCCATAAGTTCTTACAACATAGCTTTACAGAACTGTTTCGTAAGGGCCAATAATGTAGGTCCTCACTCCTCAGAAGCCTGAAGTAGAATGATGCCAATAACGTTAAATACGTATATGTTCGCTGCTTTTGAACGTGTCCGTTTTTAAGCACGTGTTGGTTCCGTGTTCGATGTGAAAAGGCACGAACGGTGTACAGCGAGCCAAGATACATTACCTATTAGAATAATTACACAGTAGATGTTTGTTCCTGTGTCTACAAGAGCTTACCAGTTCGTTTCTTTTATTTAGAGTTGCTAAGGAAGGTTTGAGTATAATGAAGAACTTTTCTTCCAGACAGAGATTACAAGTTTTAGATGAAGTGGAGTATGCTCGAGCTTTGTTCATTAGTTTCCATTTTACGGAGTGTTCTACATTTGTATCCTTTAGTTTCCAGATGTATTCACTGAGTGCAGTTGCGTGTCTTTTGTCTTTGTGTTTAAAGCTAGACTTGTGGGCGGTGTATCTTGTTTTGAATGTGTTCTCTGTTAGACCAATGTATGTTTCTTCGTTGTTGTTGTCGTGGCCCGTTACAGTTGCTTGGTACACAATGTTGTTCGTGAGGCAGTTGCCTTCCAATGGGCACTCACTTTGCTTTCTGCAATTGCAGTTGCTTCGCGTTGCTGGTTGTACTTCCTGTTTCGCCAGTATGTATTTGTTGTGCGCTGATATAATTTGGTCTATGTTTGCCATGCAGCTGTAACTCAGTTTCACCGTGTTCCTGTTGAGTAAAGTATGTAGTGTGTGCCCAGGTGGGAAGCAGCTGTCCAAGAGGTTAAAGAATTTCTTGCCAATGTTGGTTGTGACACTGTCAGTAAACGGGGGGTTGAACCAGGTTATGTTCCTATTTCGTCTTCGTTTCGGGGCTCCCTTGGAGTGACTGGTGCTAGGGGGTTGGGTCCCGTACTTTAGGTTGTACCCATAGCCACTTCTTTGTAATGCTTCCTGGTATACGGGTGATGATGCGTTGAATGTGTTTTCGTCGGAAGAAATGTTGGATAGTCTCCTGTTGATGCTTTCTGGGATGTTCTTTATGATAAGTGGGGGTGGTTGCTCTGTTTGTGCACATAGAGAGGGGTGTTGTTGGGCTTCATGTATGGCTTGTATGTGCTTGTGCTAAGATCAAGGGTAAGGTCTAAGAAGTTCACTATTTTTTTGTTTGCTTGAATTTCTATTTTAAGATTGTTTTTTGAGAATATCTTGCATATTTCTTTCTTTATTTTTTCTGTTTGCCTTGGTGTTGCTTTGCAAACAGCCAAACCGTCGTCTCTGTATAGGCCGACATTCATGTTAATGTGCTGAAGTTGTGATAGGAGGTACAATCCTATTAGTTCACAAGTTTCAGCACCGTCGAAACTACCCATGGTGACATCGAATAAAGATTCGGTACGCTTGCACCATGGTGTTTCAACGTTGAACAGCATAGTTTTCTTTGTGTGGAAGATAATGTGCCTTTCAAATGATGGTATGTCTGTGTAGTTTGATGCAAAGTCTAAAGCCTCGTTGAATACGACAGGAGCTAGCACAAGACCAAATTGATGAGCAATAAGTTAAGTGAGGATAGATTAAAGATAGATAAATCATTCGCAAAACATTCTTAGGGGCAATATACTCCAATCTTCCAATGATATTAACGCCCTTTGAAACCTGTGACGAGATGTAAGAAATGTGGTCTACCCAACTTAGTTTTGAGTCAACAATCACACCCAAGAACTTAGTATTATTGACCCGTTGAAGTGTTTGACCATTTACAACAATATCAAAAGTCTTATCCCTCATGCATGATGAACTGTTAAACACAATATAGTTAGTCTTAGACAGATTGAGGGATAGTTTACTGCAGGCAAACCAGTCACAGAAAATTGAGAGTTCATAACAGACAGTCTTTTCAAGTTGCTGTAGATTATCACTGCAAAAAAAAATATTCGTGTCGTCTGCAAACAAAACAAGTGACGCATTCTTACAAATATCATTTAGATCATTAACATAAATAATGAAGAGAAGAGGCCCTAGTATGGAGCCTTGTGGGACACCACATGTAATGTCATTCATTTCTGAATTTATACCATTGAATGAAGTAAATTGTTTTCGACTTGTCAGGTAGCTCTTAAGCCAGCTAAGAGGTTTACCTCTGAGGCCATAGTGTGAGAGTTTTTTAAGGAGTATGTCGTGATTAATCGTATCAAATGCCTTAGATAGGTCCAAAAAAATTCCCAGTGAAGTTTGCTTGTTTTCAATAGCTCGATACAATTTGTCGGTAGCGTCTATAAGGGCAAGCTCAGTAGAGCGACCAGGACGAAAACCATACTGATTTTCTGATATAAGTTTATGTTTAGCAAAAAATGTTTGAACTCTGTTGAACATTAGTTTCTCTAATATCTTTGAGAAACTAGGCAAAACTGAGATCGGTCGATAGTTAACAAAATGATTTTTGACACCTTTTTTTATATACAGGTATTACCTTGGCTATTTTAAGATCATCTGGAAATTTCCCCTCTCGGAAAGATAAGTTAAAGATATAACATAGAGGTTTGGAAATGTATGGGATAACATAACGAACAATCGAAGGGCGAATACCATCATAGCCATCAGATTTCTTTGGGTCAAGACATTTAGAAGCTGTGTTTATAACCTCATCAGCATCTGTAGGATGGAGAAACATACTTTTTGGATTGATTGAAGGAAAATACTTATTACTTGAATGATTGTTTATCTTTTCGGCAAGTGATGGACCAAGATTTGTAAAGAAAGTATTGAAAGCATTTGCAATACTGTGTGGGTCAGAAAAAGATGCGTTCTCATCTTCAAATACATCGGGATACTGTGACATATTTCTAGTTTTATGCAGAATATCGTTAATATTGCGCCAAGTACGTTTAACATCATGTTTGCAGCTATTGAACTTCTCATTGTAGTACATTTTTTAGCGATACGCAGGAGGTGATTTAATTTATTCCGAAAACGTTGATAGAGTGTTTTCCTTTCCTGTGTAGGCTGTTTTAAAAAATCCTTATAAAGTTTGTGTTTGCGTTTTACTGACTGAATGAGTCCTTTAGTAATCCAAGGACGCCTACTTTTATTGGTTCTTTTAAGCTCTATCCAGGGGAAACTTTCATCATAATTTTTATGAAAAATTGTATAGAATAGCCTGTAAGCAGAGTTTGTGTCATTTACATCATAAACACTTTGCCAATCAGTATGAGCAATCTTCGAAATAAAAGACTGAACGTTGTTTTGGGAATAGTTTCTCAAGCGTACCTTGTTCGCAATGTGTGACTTGGGACGAAGGGAAATATTCATGAAAATAGGAAAGTGATCACTTATGTCTGTTAGTAAATCCCAGAGGAATCAACTGCAACTTCATCAACAGTATTTATATTTGTAAGTATATTGTCAATAAGTGAACTACTTTTCCCCGTAACTCTGGTAGTTTTTAGGACTACCAAAGTCAATATTGAAATCACCCATTACAAAGCAATATTTGTTTTCAGATGAAACTCTGTTAAGAACTGAGTACATACATTCAATAAACGTCCATCAGGTGAATGTCAATAAATGTCCATCAGGTGGTCGGTAAATCACACCGACAACTACATTTTCCTTTAATCCGGGAACTTTTAACTCTATGTAAAGGCTTTCAATACAATCGTTGAAAAAGGAAAGATCATGGCGATCCGTAAAAACATAATCTTTCTTCACAAAGAGACAAACACCCCCTCCTCTTTTAACTTTTCGATGCCGTTCAATTAATATATAGTCATCAAAATGGATGTAACACGGAGAGGAGTCTTTAAGCAAAGTTTCACTAAAGCCCAATAAATTAAAATTGCAATCTAGTAAGGAAAGGTAATCTGCAATGTTATCAAACTTTCTGACGAGACTACGACTGTTTAAATGAAACATACTAAAATTTCCCTTTTCTATGGTTTTAAACTCCTCAATATTGAAATAACATACATTACGATTCTCCGAAGTATCTGAATCATTCACTTGGTTGTCCACGGTTTCTAAATGCGTAGTTGCATTATCAATCCCTACAGCTTTAAGAAATTCATGACCATATAATTCATTAAACGGTAAATTACTTAAGTGACAACGACTACAAGAGGACGCAACAGCGTCTTGTTTTGTGTCGTGATTGAGGCATGTAACATGACAAAGTGATAAGCAGAATTTACATTGTGTAATCTGCTGACCCATAGAAAAACAACCCAAACAAACAGCACAAGTAGAGAACATCTGAACAAAACACAAAAAAGCAAGGAAAAGTGAGAATTTACAAAGCTGTATATATATATATATATATATATATATATATATATATATATATATATATATATATATATATATATATATATATATATATATATATATATATATAGAGTGAAGAGTGAAATATAAACATGTTTATGCAAAGTGAAAATGGATGTATGTCCACAACTCTGTGTAGCGCCCTCTCGGCGAATCATTGACTCCTTTCTGGAAACTCGAACAGCCCGGACTGGCTTCATAGCCAAACTGGTAAGGCGTCTGCACGTAGAGCAGAAGGTCTGGGTTCGAGTCCCAGTGGAGATGGTCAATTTTTCGTCGGGGCAGATTTTCAGTTTGATTTATATATATATATATATAATAAAAATGTTTTCCGTGTATTGGTCAATAGTTAAATAGACAAGACTGAGAAATTAATAATACTGATGACCAACAAGATTGATAGATATCCGAATATATTTCAATCCCACCTGGGATCTTCCTCAGCGGATTAGACGGAGAACGTACAGCGATTACAAATGAAAATGTAAATGATAACGCTTAACGATTTTAAGTTATTGTTCAAAGTTAATACATTGATGCGCGCGTCATGAGTTAGTAATAAATGACGCGTTTGCAAGGATCAAAATAAAGAAATTATGACGCATGGCTACAATATTGTGACGCAACTGTGATAAAGACACGCTTAGAGATGATTACAAAATGATGTGGGGGTAAAATGATAGGAAACCCCGATCTTTGTTTAAGCCATGGGAGACTGTTCTCAAGTAATGGATCATTTTAAGTTCGAAGATTTTCCTCTCCCGGATGTCGGAAAAACCCCCTTTAAGAATAAAACACTTAAAATCCCTCGAGTGATTAGTTTCGCTAAAATGCTTACCTACTGGCAGGCATTGAGTTCCGTCTCTAATGCTCTGTTTGTGGTTATTTATTCTTAGGCGAAATTTAGTAGAGGTCTCTCCAACATAAAGTCCGTTATCACAGGTGGGACATTTCAATATGTATACGATGTTGGAGGAATCACAAGTGTAGTTGCCCGGATGAAGGGTCACTGGTCCTCCCGGGCGGTTAAGTACAATCTCTTCATCAGTTAATAATATATCACAAACTTTGCATCTAGGATTATCGCACTTGCGATTTCCAGTGCGCTGATGAGGTTTCGGAATTTCACTGTGAACTAAATGCCTTTTGAGGTTCTTAGATTGACGGAAAGCGGGGAGAAGGGGTTTGGCAAATATTGGATCATTGGGGTGTATCCTCGATAGGGCTTTCCATTCTCTCTTGATCTTTTCATTAGTAGGGACTACAGCTGGGTGATATACCTGGACCATCGGTATTTTATCCATAGAACATTTTGTATTATAAGACAGAAGATCCTTCCTATCAACAAACGCCGCCTTTTCAACTTGTTTTTGGATAATTTTCCAAGGATACGCTTTATTGAGGAAATGCTGCAAGAGCTGTTTAAGTTGTTCCTGAAAATCTTCTGAATCAGAACATATACGTTTGTAACGTAAGATTTGGCTATATACAACGGATTCTTTCATATGCTGAGGGTGACAACTCTTAAAATGGAGGAAATCATGGCGGTCTGTAGGTTTGTGATATACAGTAGTAGTTAGTTTGCCCCCTTCGATCTTCACAAGAACATCTAAAAAAGGTAATTCCGTAGGTAATGATTCATGTGTAAATTTGATTAGAGGGTGAATATTATTAGCCAATTCTACGAAATTTTTCAAATTCTCTTTACCGTGTTGCCAAATCATGAATATGTCATCTATGAAACGAAGGTATATGAGAGGCTTTAGGGGAGTATCAAGTAGCAATCGTTGTTCAAATTCTCCCATGAAAATGTTTGCGTAGGCTGGGGCCATTTTGGTTCCCATAGCTGTTCCCTTGATTTGGATGTAACAACGCCCATTGAAAGACAAAATATTGTGTTTGAGAATGAACCTAATTAAGGTAGCGATGTCATCTGGCACATGGTCGTCTATTGAATGAATACGAAGGAAGTTGCGACAAGCCTCAACACCTTCATCCTGGGGAATATTGGTGTAGAGCGATTTAACATCTAGGGAAACTAGTAGAGTACCTCTTGCTAAAATGGGGATTTCAGAGATTCTTTGCAGGAAATGAGTGGTGTCTTTTAGGAAACTAGGAATGTTGCTAAGTAAAGGTTGAAGTACTGAATCTACATATCCGGATAAATGTTCTGTAAGAGTACCGGAGCAAGAAACAATAGGTCGGAAAGGGGGTAATATTTTACTAGTCCTAGCAATGTTAAATATTTCTTCGGGGGGAAGATTCTGGGAATTTAACGTTGAGTTACTCCTTACGATATCCTTTAACTTATGTAATTTAGGTAAAGCGTAAAATTTACCTGGATTAGGAGTCTTAGGAATGGTATTACTGACAGCTTCTTGAGTATCGTTACCTAAAGTCTTTAGCATTTCTTTCGCCTCTACGGCGTGTTGCCTAACAATGTCCTCCTCAACTGATAAATAAGTTGACTGGTCAGACAGAAGAGACTCGCAAGCAACTATGTAATCAGTAGTGTTCAGAATGGTTGTAGCTCCTCACTATACATATATATCAAACAGAATCTCCATAGATACCCGGTGGATGCACATTTCAATCCCCCTTCACCTTGTTCAATACAGCATTTAACCGTTACGGCAGCTGTAATGTGCCGAGGCTCCGATCGTGACCGCCTTAGTGCTGAAAACCGACTGATCATGAGGTTAGGTACTCTCGCTCCACATGGCCTTAACGTTAGAATTGACCTTTTGTAATATTCACCCCTTTTTTGAACCAGTTTGAACCAGTTTTTACTCCTTTAACTTTTTTCTTTTTTTACCCACCATGTTCGATTTTTACGTGCACTTTTTCATCCAGGACGTTCTTTTTTTTTTTGATTTGTGTTTCATCCTTTGCACTCATGTTTTCTGAGAGTCACTTTCGTCCGGTTTTGTTTTTACAGCGATCGCTTCGGATTTGATGTTTGTCGTGTCCAATTGTTACTGTTGGTTGTTCAGTTTGGTTTTTGCCACCTAATGAAGGGTTTATACCCGAAACGTCGTGGAGTTTTCCGCAAACATTTAAGCACTTTTTTCTACCTCTTTTCGACCAACACATTTCCACAGTGCCCAGCATTTCGACCTATTATAAATATATATATATATATATATATATATATATATATATATAAATATATATATTTATATATATATATGTGTCGGTATATATATAATTATTTATATATACATACAAATATATATATATGTATATATCTATACATATATATATATATATACATACACACACATATATATTTATACATATATAAATTTATAAAAATGTCATTTATGTCATATTCTGCAATTTATGTGGTGTGCAGTATGTAGGAGAATCTAAAAATACTCTTCGAATGAGAATGACACAGCACAGGTCAGCAATTAAAACCAAAAAGGTTGAACAACCTGTTGCAAACCATTTCAATTTGCCTCATCATTCTATCAAAAATTAACGGGTCATTGCTATCGACCAAAACGATACATGGACCGACAAAGCTGAAAAAGCTAAAGAAAATTTCTGGGAACTCAATTTCAAAACCACATCGCCTTTCGGCTTGAACATCAGAAGCGACTTACCAGCTTGCTGATGATACAAACCCAAATAATCCGATTAAGCCTCTCCGGCCTAACAATATCTCTAATTGCTTTGAAGAGGATTTTCCTAGTTGTTGATGGGTTACACCCGAGTAATCCGATCAGACCCTCCCTGTCACTCAACTGCTTAATTGTCTTGAAAATGTTTATCCTGTCACAATAGAGGTGAGGCCATTGTCAACACCTTCAAAAGGTTCCAAAATTTTTTCACTCCTTGTCATTCTTTGACCTAGTATTGATAAAGAGGTACTATTCCTCGAAAGCTCTACTTCAAACCATTTGGCTGTTTAATTTATCTAAATTCTAGCCTTCCGCTATTTGTATCTCCTCGGAGATCCAGCCTTTCAAATCTGTAGCACCGTTGTTGTTCAGTTTCTCCGTCATGTTTATATATTTCTTTCACTGTGTGCATCAATTTTGATCCAAGCTTGCTACACCCATGGAGAGCACTTTGGAAACTTTCAAATAACTTCGACGGCTGTGCGAAAAACGTGTAAGGTATCGACATCACCTTTCCAACTATAAAGCATACCGAGCAAACAATACGGTACCGAAAGGGCTTCAAATTAAAGTCCCTACCGGCTTGCCACTCTCCCACAGTAGAAGTAACGCCAACTGGAAAGGAATACTCAGAAAAACGTCTCTCAGACTGATGGAAGTACAAATTGGAAATTGTCGGAAAACCATCAATGAACTCAATCACCAAATTGATTCCAAAACCAGGAAGCTAAAAAGAGAGCTTCCCAAATTCGAGCTATAAGACAAGCTTCGGTTTATCTCTCACGACTGTCTCCGACTCTCCCGTACTATAAATTCTAGGCAACGCAAGTTTCAAGGAGATCATGTCACTTCAAACCACATGACAAGTCGAAGATACAATCGATGTTGAACCGTTATTTTTACGCACGGTTGCACTTGAGAGTGATGACTCACCTCATCTGCGGGGACTAAGAGCGGAAACTGGCTATTCCCTTTGACATCCTTTACTCCCCAAGTTGAGGAAAGACGGAACTATGACGTAACTCTTTGTTTATGTGTTGCACGCACGCACACAAGTATTCATTGTATCCGTTGGGGACCATTTCCGCAGGGAGTAGGTTACATGCAAACAGCCTATTTCTTCTGTGACCGCTTTTGTAATTCGAAGCCATCCTGCGGTCAGTTTTGTTTACTTCAGTCCGAGAATGTAACGATGTCCGAGAAAGAATGTAACGTTCTAGTCTCGATGTGGACTCGTCTTGGCATGAAGTGACTGTCACTTCAAATCAAGTGATTTCAAATTTTCAGAAAAGCAGGTCTCGCAGTTTTATTCGTAAACCGGTTACCGAGCCTTCCACCGCCACCACCGCGGTTGTAACCATATCGTGTCAGCTTTCTGAAGGAGAAACTAAAATTCTCTCGAAGGGACTCAATTTCTGCCCCAAACCAAGGCAGGCTGACTCGCAGAAATTATCGCTAGATATGAAAGCGTTCTTCCGACGCTTGCACCTCCGAGAGTATTTTGCTGACGAAGACGGCCTAAATTCACCACCGGACAACGATATATCGTATCAATTTAAACCAAAAAGCACCTGGAACCCACCAAAGGGGCGTTGTCCGCAACTGGAATCATTTATTTCGGCCATTGAAGATGATGTGAAAAAACACACCCCTTCCCCAGATTTCCGCAACAATCTCACAAATAGTGAACGTCAGGCCATTCGAAGTCTAAGGGAATTGTGATGATATTGTTATCAACCTGGCGGACAAGGGTCTTCGATTGTTGCAAAGGGGACTCAATTTTACAGGGAGGAAGCCCTCAGATTACTTGGCAATCCCGACCACTACAGACGTCTAGACTCAGATCCCACTTCGAAAATTGCGAAGAAAGTGGAGGCGTCCATCAAAAAGATGGTTCGCAACGGCTCTATCGACTCTGAAACCGGCCCGAATCTCCTCCAGGTAGATCCTAAGCCAGGCCGTTTCTATTTTCTGCCCAAAATTTACAAAACGGGTAGTCCGGGCAGACCCATTACTTCCGACAACGGGACTGCCACGGACAAAATTAAAAATTTATTGACCTGCTTATCCAACCCCTGGTTCCAACCCTCCCCTCCTACGTTCAGGACACCGCGGACTTCATCCGCAAAATTGGGAAGATCAAAAAGCTCCCTCCGGACACAATTCTGGCCACTCTTGACGTGTCCTCGTTGTACACAAACATACCAAATGAGGAAGGCATCTCCGCTTGCACCAACGCCTTCAATCCGATTCGGAGCAAAACTCCCACCAAGAAAGAGCTAGGCGAACTCATGCATGTGATTCTGACCAACAACAATCTCATCTTTGGTGACCACCACTACCTCTAAATTCATGGTACAGCCATGGATACCAAAATGGCTCCCTCGTTTGCTAACTTGTTTATGGGCAACTTCGAGCAACAATTTCTGTCTCTACAAAATTCGAAACCACAAATTTGGTTACGTTTCATAGACGACATCTTCATGATCTGACCCCACGGTGAAGACCGTCTAAAAAATTTTATTGAGAACAATTCGTTCCATCCCACCATCAAACTTACGGCCGACCATTCCAGGTCCAGTTTCCATTTCCTGGACACCACTGTAACCATAGAAAATGGTTCCCTCAAAACAGACTTGTTAAACGAACCAACGGACAAGCACAACTACTTTCTACCCATCAGTTGCCATCCTCCGCACTGCACCAAAAACATTCCGTACAGTCAAGCACTCCGCATAAAACGCATCTGTTCCTCTGAAACAGATTTTGACACTCGGGCAAATGAACTATCTGGTTACATCCGTAATCAAGGGACCCTTCCCTTCCTGCTAGCTTTAGCAAGCCACCTTTGTTAGCCCTTCGCCAGCCTCCCAATCTAAGACAACTGCCTACGTCTTCTAAGCTTTCACCGTTGTCCAAACCACCCCTAGGAAATATACCCTGCAATAAACCCAGATGCCAAGTTTGCCAACATATTTCCCAGGGCTCGCCCATTTTCCTCCCTTTTTCGAAATTTCCTATGAACCCCCCCCCCCCATCTGGACTGTGATTCTCAGAATGTTGTTCATTTATTATATTGTACTATGTGCCCTAAAGGTCTTTATGTTGGAGAAACTAGCACTAAGTTTCGGTTTAGATTTAACAACCACAACCACAACCACAACCACAGTTGCCGAACACTTCCGATGGACCAATCATTCCCTCCGAAATTTGAAATGTGTGCTGCTTGGTTCAAACTTTCAATCTCCTCGGCACCGTAAAGGTACAGAAATAAACTTTATCCTTAAATTAAATACACACACTGAGGGTCTCAATAGAGATTTGGGCCTACTCAACCAGTACACTTTCTACAATGATTCTTGACCAATTGATGTCTTTTGTCTATTCAACATGTTTTGTATGTTTACTTCCAATTCACTCTTGCATGTAGGCCTACTAGCTAGCTCGAGTTTGTCTGGGTCTACTCTACCGTGACACTCACTACAATGTCTATTGTCCAGCCTTTGCATGTTTGCACTTAACTGGTCAGTACAGGCTGTGCAGTTAATTTAAATTTACTTTTTCATGTGTTAGTCGTATGTCTGTCTTGGCCGATGAAGGCTTCAGGAGAAGTTGAAAATTTCCAAGTTTCATTAAATAAATACTTAATCGTACTCCTTCTGTCAATTTTGACTTTGTTTTTCATTGTTATCGTTTAATTGTTATATATATATATATATATATATATATATATATATATGTTTATTCGGTACTAAGGGGGAAGGTTGTTGATAAGAAGTAGACCTTAGGGGGAAAAAGTTGGGGAGCGAAATATTAGATTCGCCTTGTCTCTGGTTATCCTATATGTACAGTCTCTTTTCCATCTACGTGGGCGTACTCACTAGAAAATTTTTGAATCTGGTTGATATGATCGAGGATATTTTAAATTAAAAAATTGTACATTTTTCTGAGGGAAAATCACTGGAAGTGGGGTTTTTGAACCACTTGCTTTCAAGAAGGCAGCTTTACTTGTGCTTTAACAGCTCTATTTTGTGATCTGTAGGTTTCTCAATTGCACTACAAGATTTGGGCCTTTAATACATTATTTATTCCATTCCATTTTCAGTTTTCTTAACCATTCAGTTAATAAAACGCAGTTGTTGTAAAAACCCTCATTGGGAGGAAAATATGTACCATTTTTAGTCTCATCAATCCACCGAACTGTACGGTAAATCCAACATGTGTACATTGTGTATCTGTATATATTCATTCTTGCATACATACATAGACGTTAACACATTAATGCACACACCCAGATGCCATCATGATTACCTAGGTTCCCATCACCATTTAAACTGCAGATAACATTCAAAAAATCCTTTTTTGTTCACCAGGAGGAGCCTTCTACAAGTTATAACGAACAGAAGCTTGTAAAAACAAAAAGACAGTCCATGGACGTTGCACTCTCATTAATTAAGGAACCGATTCCTGAAAGTGATTCTGGCCTAGACGTCGGGATAGTGAACACTGCGGGAAACCATGAAAAAGGTTGTGATCCAAGTGAAAGTGAACTTACAAATACAATGTACGTTCGCATTGATAAAGTTTGATCTTTGGTAAATATCCCCAAAATCAAACTTTTTCAAAGCAATTGTACATTGCATTCAATTATGTTATATACCATCCACTGTTTATAAACTATCACAAATGTCTTTTCACCATTGTGAAATTTTTAGAGTTGTTATTACTGTTCACTTTGAACACTTTAGACTCTGCATGAAATTGATTGTGAAAGAATTTTGACGTGGTTTATTATTTTTTTTCAGTCAGTGTTCTTACTTCGTTTTTTTTTCTTAAAATTGAAGAAAATACCTTTTCAAGTTGCTATTTGTTTTTATACCACTTGCAGTTCCGTTTGATGAACACTCTGAGATGTCAACACCTTGTAAAGGCAAATCGCCAAAGGACGAGGGACCAGTGGAGGATTTTTCAATCTATCAGTTTTGCCTTTCACTGCACTCTGAGATGTCAACACCTTGTAAAGGCAAATCGTCAAAGGACGAGGGACCAGTGGAGGAACATTTGGAAAAAGTAAGATTTTTCACTCTTTCAGTTTTGCGGTAGATAAACTTTTATAGTAACGGAAAATAAAAGACTGTGGAACAAAATGCAATCATGAAAATTTTGAACAAAGATACGAACCATTTAATCGCTTAGATGTTCAAATATCCTCACTAGGTTTAGTGATAGTTACAGAGGTTGTGAATGAGACGTTATCCTATGATATAGATGTGTAGGAGAATCATAAATGGAAGAAAATGTTTTAATGTGGCAATGCAAAAAGTACAGAGTGCTATTTTGTTCCATGACTTCTAATGGTATATAATATATATATATATATATATATATATATATATATATTTAGATATTTATACACACACACACACACACACACACACACATATATATATATATATATATATATATATATATATATATATATATATATATATATATATATATAGCTCAAGACAGCTTTATTTTGTGAACTGTAGGTTTTTCAATGGGACTACAAGGTTGATAGGAGGAAAGGTTCATCACGCTTACTTTCTTACTTTAAAAGTGGCAATGTACTAATAAGATGCTAAATAAAAGTACTATAATTTGAGCCATTAATACATTAATTTTTTCATTCCATTTTCAGTTTTCGTAGCCATTCAGTTAGTTTTTGTAAAAACCCTTATTGGGAGGAAAATATGTACCATTTTTAGTCTCATTAATTCAGCGAACTGTACGGTAAATCCAACATGTGTACACTGTGTACTTCAGCTCCAGTAATATTCACGTTATAAAAAAATTGGTCTTTGTATTTATTAAATGATCATATAATTTGGTCATTGTTTATTTTCTGAAGGAAAAGACAATAGACTGACCTACAATATCACCTGAAACCAAGAAGATGCTGTACCTCATAGAAAACATTGTTTGAAAGGTACAGTACCTTTGTGTAATGCTGCAGTTGCACAAGCAATCTACTACTGTATCGTATCGCCAGTAATATCTAACTCAAGGCAAGGTTTCCTTTTTTACAAGAAGACCCTATTGAATTTTGAATCAATATGCTCCAAATTTATTTGAAATCTCTTTATCTTGAGATATTGCTCTAAAGAAAAAAAAAATAACAGTACAAACACACACGTGCACGTTCAAATTTATAAATGCATACAAGCCAGTTGTCCACAACTAAAAGAGAGAGAGGGGGGGGGGTTCTTAGCTGAGCTGTAAAACTCCAATCTCACTAACTGACTGAATGAATGGTTGGCTGGCTGACTGGTTGGCTAGTGTACTAGCTGGTTACGTACATACATGGATACACAAATTCATGCATGCGTGCATGGATGCATGTCTGTATATATTCATTCTTGCATACATACATAGACGTTAACACATTAATGCACACACCCAGATGGCATCATGGGTACCTAGGTTTCCATCACCATCAGAACTACAAATAACTTTTTAAAATTTCTTTTTTGTTCACCAGGAACAGCCTTCTACAAGTTATAAGGAACTGAAGCTTGTAAAAACAAAAAGGCAGCCCATGGACGTTGCACTCTCATTAATTAAGGAACCAATTTCTGAAAGTGATTCTGGCCTGGACGTCGGGACAGTGAACACTGCGGAAACCCATGAAAAAGGTTGTAATCCGAGTGAAAGTGAACTTACAAATACAATGTACATTTGCTTTGAAAAAGTTTTATCTTTGAAAAAGCAATTGTACATTGAATTCAACTATTTAAATATACCATCCTCTGTGTAAAAACTATTACAAATGTCTATTCACCATTGTCAAATTTTTAAAGTCTTTTTTACTGTTCACTTTGAACACCTTACTCTCTGCATGAAATTGATTTTGAAAGAATTTTAAAGTGATTCATTATTTTTTCAGAAAGTGTTTTTACTTCCTTTTATCCCTAAAATTGAGGAAAATACCTTTTCAGGTTGCTATTTGTTTTTGCATACCACTTGCAGTTCCGTTTGATGAACACTCTGAGATGTCAATACCCTGTAAAAGCAAATCGCCAAAGGACGAGGGACTAGTGGAGGAACATTTGGAAAAAGTAAGATTTTTCACTCTATCAGTTTTGCTATAGATAACCTTTCATGGTTAAGGAAAATAAAAGACTGCGTAATAAAATGCAATCATAAGAAGTATGAACAAAGACACGAACCCTTTAATCGCTTAGATGTTCAAATATCCTCCCTACGTTTAGTTAGCTACAGAGGTTGTGAGTTAGATATTATCCTTTGATATAGGTGGGGAGGAAAATCATAAATGAAAGAATATTTTTTAACGTGATCATGCATAAAGTGCAGAGTGTCATTTTGTACCATGCCTTTAAATTGTGCTACTAAATCCGTTTGATCTTGAAGCCATTCTTCAACACTGGTGATGATCTTTGGGAGAATATTGTGATGGAAGCGGCTATTGGTACTTAAGAACAAAAGTAAAATCATTTGCCTATTAATTATGACATACACATTTGTTTTAAAACTCGAGGTGATACACCCGGCTTCTTGATTGTCCAAAAGTGTGTCCTCATTTTACTTGAGGGTAGTTAACAATCACTTTGAAGAGATGTGTCACAGCCGGCAGTCCTTTTTACACACCCGCTATCTTTTATCAAAACGGGGCATTGACACACAAGAATTTGAATATACCTTTGTAAAATTCCTGGTTCATTGGTTGATTAGCCTGAATGATCCAAGGTTATGGAAATATTTCAGTTATGTTAAACAGCAGGTTATTCGGGATATTCCAGGACATGGAACAATGCTAAAACATCGATACTGTGTGTGGGAACATGAGGAGAGTTATCTATGATTACTGCTGGCAATTCGACAAATGTGGATCTAGGGAAAATTTGAACAGGATGAATCGAAACCCATGCAACAGTACTGGATAGGGGTGCCTATTTAGAGGCTTGCAATGGACCTTGCCGCACCCTTCTCTTGGACAAACCGTGGTAATCGCTTCATATTGTTCATCAGTGATAACTAAATGGACGGAAGCATATATTCTACCATACCACACAGCAGAGACCGTTCGTTCACAGGTATGGAACTCCAAGAGAGGTTTCCCGACAAGGAGAGGGGCTTTGAATCGAGACTCTTAGAATGCATTTGCAACGAAATGGACATACAAAAACACGCACGACGTCTTCCCATCCTCAGTCAGGCGGTACGGCGTTGTCTCTGAAGACCAACGTGACTGGGACCTCCACCTCCCCTTCTCATTATGGCCTACCACAGCACGGAACATGATTCGAGAAAAATCACACCAAATATGTTGATGCTAGGTAGTGAGATTGAGATACCTTTGTACATCATCGTAGGCTATGCCCCTGAGGATCCGAATGACGGATCTGGGGAGGCTATCTCAGAAAACCTTATTCAGTGCACACCGCACCTTCGGGACAAAATGTTATGATGCTTGAAAACGGGAAAAGAAATGAACCGTCAGAAGAGAAACTATGACAGAGCTAACAAGGGACCTAGCCAATGTCAAGTTGACAAGGAGGTTTGGCTTCATAACCTTGCCAAAGACATTGGACTGAGCCCTAAGCGGCTGCCTCTGTAGGAAGGCCCTTTGGTCACAGGCCGTTTAGTCACAGTGGAAGGACCCCACCTCATTAAGCCAGGCACCAGATCGGCAGCTTAAAGAGGCAGATTTCCAGGTGGACAGCGTGGAACCAAAATCCCTCACCACATAGGGTACCTTACCCCCTAGAACTGACATGTGTACTCAACGTGACCCACTAAGCATTGAGAATTCTTCCACTGAATGCAATATGTAGAGCGAGGAGTCACCAGTTGACCTTGTTCGGAATCGTTACAACCTGCGCCAAAAGATGACGTAAAGACTAAGCAGAGGTGGGAGGAAAAGCACCATTCGGAGATTCCCCTCCTGAGAAACATATGCATGAGCACCACCACACAGAGGTGCTCTATGGTGGCAGGGCTCCAAACGGACGCCGGTTGAACGTTCTGCTGACATGAGACCACATTTGAACCACTCATCGCGACGGCTTTGGATCAGAACAAGTGCAGCCAGAAAATGATGAAAGAAGTAAATTTCTAACAAAAGTTAAACAGGACATACCATTACAGATGAGCTATGAATATGAACAGAACTAGAGCAGCAAACTCTGACTGACTTTTCGGATTTCGCGTTATACGGACTTTAACCCCTTCAAATGCATTGCATGAACGCCGCGTCAATAGAAGTGAAATGTCGGAGGTTAGGAAATAATTGAAGAGGAATCGCCCGATTCTGAATAGACACACTTGTGTGTTGGATTCGAAAAACAAGTTGTACCGATATAAACCCTGCAATTTATCGAAACATCACCTCTCTTACCTCAGGGAAAATACGGGCAGAAAACTGCCGATTCTGCGGATCTGCCTTTTATCACAGTGAAATAAGGAGCAGACACGAACAATTCTGACGAGGGATTTCTCCAGCCGATAGGTGGTGTCGCACGAAGCCAGTCCACCACCGGTCGCACCGGAAAGTCTACCACAACCAACGGGGATGAGCAGAGACGACCCCTTTTTAGAGGTCAGTGTAGACCCGAGGGAAGATTTAGCGATGAAAGTGGCTGGTTCAGACTACCGAAAAAAGGAGTGGGTGGACACGGAATCGTAGAAGGGACGTCGCCACTCACAGGAGTCACTCACTTTAAAGTAAATGTAATTACGGTTAGAGGGAGAACGTTTATTGTAGGGGAAGCCACCAGATTTGAGTTTGCGCAGGCCATTAAAGACACCTTTACGTCCGCTCAGGCAGGGGAGACCTAGGGGCTTGATTTCCATGAGAGATGGAATGTGAAGACCACGCAACTAGGCTTTGACACTACAGGACATCACCTTTCCAGAACAAGGGTTACCCATACTTTTAAATGCTTGATCAGAACCTTAGGGACTTACTGCGGACCAATCAGGCAGTTTTTCGTTCTCCTGCTTTCGTCGACAGCCCTGCGTACGGTGATTCAATCCCACCAGGGGACCAGAAGGCTTACCAAATCTTTTAAGAGGAGGAGACGGTATCCCACGCCCAAGGTTGGTAACAGAGAGGATACGGATTTTATTTATGTGATTCAGAAGTTAATTAGTTTATGTGGATTTAGACGATAATGCGTTTTTTTTTTCTTCTTTTTTTGTTATACGGATTTTGTACATGTGCATTTGTTATGGGTATATTCTATTCTATTGTGTTATGTTTGTTTGTAGATCATGGTGGACAGAAATGTTCGTTTTTACCTTTTTTAATCTCATAAGTCTGTATATAAGGGCAAATATTAAACTTCGAATGTAAATATACATATATATATATATATATATATATATATACATATATATATATGCCTGTGTCAGGTTATGCAGGTTATGCCTGTGTCAGTCTTGTCATTCCGTCTTGAAATCTACTCTGAGCTGCACTGAGGAGACCTAACAAGGTCGAAACATTACTGTCTGCAGATTGAGTATATATATATATATATATATATATATATATATATATATATATATATATATATATATATATATATATATATATATATATATATATATATATATATATATATATATATATATATATATATATATATATATATATATATATATATATATATATATATATATATATATATATATATATATATATATATATATATATATATATATATATATATATACGTAAACAGATTGGAATGATAAAAAGTGCTAAAATTCGGAAGAAAGCTCCGCAACGTTTCGGGTATGTACCCTTCATCAGGCGGCAAAATAATAACTGATCAAAAAAACGATATTCAAAAGTAACAACAAACGCGTGCCGATACAACTCGATCGGCGCGCGTTCAAAGGCCAAGCACCTACGCCAACGCGTTGTGTGTCTTGTGTCTTGTTATGTCCCCATCAACTCAAAACCTTCCAGGTTACCCGGTTGCCAACCATTTTAACCCCCCCCCCCCCCCCCCATCGGCCTGTTCTATACAGGATCTGATGGTCACGGCGGCCATCTCATGTAGAGGTTCCGACCGTGATCGTCTTACTGCCGAAAATCCACTGATAGTAAGGCTAGGAACTCTAGCTCCTAACGGGCTCAACGTCAAACTTGAACTGTTATAGACTGAATTTATTTTTTTACAACGGACTGTTTGCCGAACTTGAACTTAAATTGATCGTGTTCAATTTTCCTTGCAAAGTCCGTTCATAATGACATCATAATCGCCTAGCGTGTATTTACTATTACTTTTAATTTTTATCGCGTCATCACTATTAACTTGTTTTGCACGGTTGCGTCGTTTTGCTGTGTTTAAAATTGCGTCGCGAAGTAGGCAAACATTTCATTATTGGCAATCCCTTTGTAAAGAGGTTGTACGCTTGACGTCGGCGCGTTTTGTTTTGGCTTGGTGGATGGATGTTGTCATGGGTAGTGCGTGTGTTACCAGTGCGTCCGCACTACAGGGGCTTAGAAACGATTGTAAGGAGTTGATGGGGACATAACAAGACACACAACGCGTTGGCGTAGGTGCTTGGCCTTTGAACGCGCGCCGATCGAGTTGTATCGGCACGCGTTTGTTGTTACTTTTGAATATCGTTTTTTTGATCAGTTATTATTTTGCCGCCTGATGAAGGGTACATACCCGAAACGTTGCGGTGCTTTCTTCCGAATTTTAGCACTTTTTATCATTCCAATCTGTTTACCTTCATACTTTACCAGTGCTACGCAGAATTCGACCTTATATATATATATATATATATATATATATATATATATATATATATATATATATATATATATATATATATATATATATATATATATATATTGCATCTGTTTATTTACATCACCTTTTCACTAACTGTCTTTCTTTATGTTGATTTCATTCCATTGGTAACATAATAGTAGAAATAATAACATTTAATAAAACATTTGGTGAGTATGATATATACAAGATTGTGTGTACAAGCATAAGCATGTTGGACAGGATGTCCCCGTTTTGTAAATAGGGCACTTGGATAACGTAGCATTTATATATATACATATATTACTATCCTGGTAGTAAAACGGTTACAAAAAGTGCAGTAACTCTGGCAACTGCTTATTACTTCCATCATTCATGATATAATATAATCACATTATTATGTAATTGTAAAATAAAACACTCGTTGTTTGCGAACTGTTTTCTCTTTTTTGTTTGCATTTGAATTGAACTTACATTGAAACATTACTGTCATTGAAAATACTTTGTGCAAAGTTTTGAAAATTAATCAGGATGTAAAACCTGCAGTTTTGGAGAAGAAATTTTACTGAAATGCAGGATTTGATAGAACGATATCATAGTGATGTTAGTTCACCTTAATACAATTTGTCTTAGTCAAATTTTATGATTCAATGATTATAATGATTATGGCAGGCTCAAAGACCACTACCGCTATCACTCAATGCAAATTTTATGACTCAATGATTATAATTCTTTAAGGCATGCTTACATCCCACTACCGCTATCTCTCAGTGAATAAATAACAAACGTTCAATTTTGTCAAAATATGTGTCTTTACTCCTTTTCCCTGAAACGAATAAATTCTTACACCCATTCTGACAAATTCATTTCGGATCGGCATGTCCCTTATTTGGGCATTTCTTTGTTCAAACATATTTATTGTCTGATAATTCCACCTCAAGAGGATTTTCCGTTTGGAACATTAGGATGTCAGCTCTCTATACTGATTTGTGGGAAATCAGCTTGGTGCAATTTGAACTTTTACAACTGTGAAGTATGAAACAACTAGTACTTTAAATATGAAACGATTTATAAGTTTTAGTTCCAACTACAGTGACCATGATAATTAATATGGTTACAATCACAGAATGCAAATTTATAGGCACCATAATGATGACGTTGGCTGTGGCTTAATACGGCTAATGCAAGAGGAATGCTATCAGCTGTTGGTAAAATTGCTTCAGAAAGCTATTTTTGACCAGGAAGTCAATATGTGAAAATAGTTTATTTTATACATGACACAAATGTATTTCTTAAACCATACACTTACACATCATTTTTATATTTCTATTGAAATGTACAAAGCAGCTTACTACTATCACCGGATCAAGACATGTTGTTGAAAGGGATCCAGGTTGGTACCCCCGTGTCTTTTATTCATATAAAGATGACTTCATAGTAAATTGAATATTTCACTCGGCTAAAAACCAGAGAATACTGCCTGATATTGTGTCCATTTGTAGGGTTACCAAAGCAACATGGCCTTAAAAAATGTAGCCCATGGACACCGCACTCACAACACAAGTTCCAATAATGCCTAAAGGCTTAATACTCTTGCTGACAGAAAAGAATGGACACTGTTATCCACAGAACAGATGAAAAGTAGTCATAGATGATCCAGTATGTGTTTATGTTTCTCAAACCGGCCACCATGCAGCTCTGTCTTTTCAAGATATCAGTGTTACAAAAGTTTGACAATTTCCTTCGGCCTACAGCACGGCCTAATTTGATCTACCACTCAAATTTTGACACAATAATTTGAGCGTTATTAACATTTGCCTGAATACAATTTCGCTACTTAGTAACGTGTCACAATCTGTTTGATCTAGGTGACTTTTGAGAACCTTTTTTAGAAAAGTTACCATTTATACAGAGTGCAATGCTTACAGAACATCTGGCATGTTAAACCTCATAGTTAAGCAATATACAGTAATGACTTGATATTGTATGTTAAAATAATATGTAACAGTCGGATTTTTCCTAGCCAATGGGTTAAAAGCTTTGTTAATAATTTAAGTTTAAGGTCAATAAAACACCATGGTGAAATTAAAAACTAAAATCTACATAATTTAACTTACACACCAAAGGCAAGAAGTCACTAACTCTGTTGGTTTCCTCATTTCAATTGTTTTTTGTGCATTAGTTGGACTGGAAACTTTAAAGTGAAGTAATGATTTTTAAAACTAAGGTGGCGGTTACCAACAGTTTGGCACCCTTCCTCATAAGATTTACACCATGTGTACCATACTTGGTGATACTGAAAGATCTGCGGGACCTGGACCCAGGGAGCAAAAAGGGTTAGCCTATACGGGTTTTAATACTAGCTATTGCACTTTATCTGAATTATAAGAAGAAAAAAGGAAACGGTGGTAACGAAGAAATGATCGTGTTCGGGCCTGAGTTTGCTAAGGCACCCCAACCTTTTTTGTAACCTATACCCAAAAATAATGTTCTAAAGGATATATAAGGTGTCAAAATTCTGCCTCATTTTTCAACTGTGACTGACAAATTATGGATACACCAGTACACGTCATGAAAAACAGCATATTCTGATATAACAGCAGGTCAAACCTTTATTGCAATAAGTAACTTATACCCTAAAAAACAGTGAAGCCTACATTATAAGTCACACGGTATAGTGTGATTTAGTGGGGTGATTTCTCCGGCAAATCGTTCAAGAAATTGACAAAATTAAGAGCCATCCGTGGCGGTGAATCATAAGTGCGGAATTGTTCGGGTGGGATTCGTCCAGGTGGGCAATTGTCTGGCTGGGAATTGTCCGGGTTGGAAATTTTCCCTGTGCCAATTGTCCGATGGCAGTTGTCCGGGTGCCAATTGTCCAGGTGGAAGTTGTCCGGTCACGGTTAGCGTAGCTAATGGCAGTAATAAGGGAGATGTTATTCTGAAAAAAAAAAAAAAACAAGAAATTTTAATGTATGCTGAATCGCTTAACTACCGTAAATCAAATGAAGGTAAGCTTTTGAATTATTTCACAGGCATGTCCTGTATTTCATTGGCAACTTCGATGAAATTTCATTTAGAAAAGAAGCATATTATTCAATTAAAATAGTTCTTTTGGTACATCTAGGTTTTTTCGTCAATTAGTCACAGCGCAGAATGTTATAAACCTATTAACGACTGTTTCTATGAAATAAATGAATTCATTAAGTTACTTCTTTAAGAAAGGATGAAATACCAAAGGGCTGTTACAAAAGGACAAGACGTTCCCTCAAATTTCCAAAAACTGCCAGACCTAAATTCTTGTTCAGGCTTTTACATACAACTAAAAAGTTGCTTGTCGAAGACATATTCAAGCTTTGAAAAATCAAATATTACTTTTATCTCACTGCGACTGGCAATTTTAAGGTTGCGAAACTTGCTGTAGTCTAAAAAATTCCCATATGCCATCGAAACTGCAGCAGAAAAGAGATGTTTTTTATGTTCACTTCTTCATCAAGTACAAGCTTTATAGAAATGTCAAGAATTATAAACGAGAGATTAGTAAGTGGTCTTGACTCCGTAAACCTTACTTCAAAGTAAGGCATCTCCATCCAAATGACACCCTCATGCTGAGGCACAACGATTTTTTAAATTTGTCATTATGTTTTAGAGTAGACATTGCACTGAAATAAAGAAGAAGAACACAATAAAAAAAAAAATTATGTACTAAGACATGGAAGAGTTTTCATCCATTTCGCATAACGTTAAGTTTTTCTGTTACATATATGTTATCAAACACAGCCGAAGGTTGACCATGTGCGGAGACCGCTTGCATGGGGTTGACGGTAAGAGGGAACGTATACTTCAAAGAACTACAAACGTTATTTTAGAACATTTTTAGAAAATTATGTTTATTATTTTACTAAAACCAATTCCTTACGACGGTCGAGAACACTCCTTCCTTTAAAAATTCAGTTAAAGGAAACTACCTTTTCCAGCAATAATAATGATGTGTTTGAAATTGTTCTGCGTAAAAATGCCATACTATAAGTTCACTTTCTAACCAAGATCCATTTTGAGGGACTTTACCGACGAGAGGATCGGATACCTATCAAACGTAAACAATACCTTAGCATCTGTTTTACTTCCTGTGTCCGTTTTGAACAAACATAAAAATCTTAATTTAAAATTGAGCAACTGAAATCCATACTTTCCCCTCGAACATGTCACTAATGTCGTCTTTTCCCTTAACAGTTCAAGTTGGAAATCATGGTATGACGAACAGCTTGTGCACTGAAAAAGTCATTAACGAGGAGGGTGGAACACTTTTTCTTCCTGAAGCTGACATCAGTTTGCACGTCCCAAGAAATGCACTTGATGGTAGTCATCTTATAAGCATTATTGTACCATTGGACCCAAGTCATTATGCCCCTAGCCGAGACATTGACCCAAGGTTTACTCCTTTGACCATTTGCAAGCCAGACAATATCCACTTCAAACTGCCAGTGACGTTGACTCTGCCACACTGTGCTGTAGTAAAAAACCCGACAGAGCATAAAATTGAGGTTAGGTTCGGTAAGAATACTGAAAATTGTTCCAAAGGTAAGTGAACCGTTCTAATACCCTTGATACCATTGATAATATAAAACAAAATTAGCTGTTTTACGGAATCACTTGTGCAAATACTTTTACAGCAATGAATAGTTGATTTAGAAAACAATACAACCATCATTACTGTTTTTTAATCAAAAAATGTTAAGAATTATCAGAAGCAGTTACAAAACTATGTTTCCTAATCAAGTGAAGTGATTGGTTCTTTTTCAGCTTGACCTGTTCACATACAATCTGCTTGGTAGTATCAGAAGTTCCTAGGTTCACACAATCTCAAAATGTAACTTCAATCCCACCACATTAAACTGGTTTAAAAAAAAATTATTAAATTTTTTAATATCCAAACATTTTTATTTTACTAATACCTCGGATTCTTTAAAACAAAAACGCAGTATAATAAACAGAAACATATAACCATTCAAGTTAAAGGCAAAATTATACAAAAGTTCATTATTTCATACGAAGAAAGCTAAACACATACAAATAAAAAGAATGGTTCACTGTACTTTGCGCGTAGAAAAAAATCAGGGGTTCGAAAATTGATTAGCTATAGTCCAATATTATATATATATATATATATATATATATATATATATATATATATATATATATATATATATATATATATATATATATATATATATATATATATATATATATATATATATATATATATATATATATATATATATATATATATAGTAAATATGTAAATAATTAGAAATAAATAGGAAACGATTGCTTTTCCCTGAGCATCGTATAAATTGAAAAGAATAAATGAAATCAACCTCAGCGAATAATTGACCACCTTCACTGGGACTCGAACCCAGACCTCCTGCTTTACGTGCAGGTGCCTTAACCAATTAGGCTATGAAGCCGGTCTTGGCTGTTCTCATCACAGAAAGATGACAATCTCTCACTGAGGGGGCGCTATACAGAGCAGTGGACGCCTCGTCCTTTTTCGACTCTGATTGCACCGATAAGCCCGGAGACGGGGTGATTGAAAATGTACTGTAAAGTAAATATGTAAATAATTAGAAAAAAATAGGAAACGATTGCTTTTCCCTGAGCATTGTATAAATTGAAAAGAATAAATGAAATCAACCTCAGCGAAAAATTGACCACCTTCACTGGGACTCGAACCCAGACCTCCTGCTTTACGAGCAGGTGCCTTAACCAATTAGGCTATGAAGCCGGTATTGGCTGTTCTCATCACAGAAAGATGACAATCTCTCACTTGCAGTACGCTCTATCAAGTGAGCTATCGAAACTCGCTGGAAGAACTGGTCAGTTTAATTCAAATATTAGACGGGACAGTTTTTCATTATTACGTCACTATTAAGCCCCCGTCTGGTATTTGAATAAAATTGACCAGAGCGGACGTTCTAACCACTCAGCCCCTTTGGTTCAGCCCTTGCTCAAATGACAGATGAGGCAACTCGCATTTTACCTCCTGAACAGGCGCCTATTTTTGGAAAAGCTCTAGCTTTATATTTTGTATTATATATTATGGAAGCCCAACCAGAGATAGGTGTTGATGCTTTCCAGCTGAACATAGTTATGTATTCGCCAGCGGATCTCCGAACATAAAAAGAACCTGTTAGAGCAGAGATAAGTGAAAATAAACGCTGACGACATCTGGGTGATATATACAAATCAAAATTGGTAAAGCTTGAAAATCTGGCTAAGGTGAATGATGGCCAATAATACCAGACATTCGATAAATTTGTATGTTTCGGCTTTGAGCTTCACCATCAATTTTAATTAAAAACAGTGGTTTCTGCTCCGGTATGCATAAACCGAATGAAAAATACCCTCTACAAAAGGTAACCCTTACTTGAAGTAAATCAGGTCGTTCATAAATGATACTTTTTCCTAGAGGAACCATCAAAAAAATGGAACGAGTAGGCCACAGGCTATAAAATTGAACTAGTTAATTTTTAGACATGCATTTCCATAGAACGTTACAAATATAACACTTTCACTATCATTTAAAAGCATTTTATTGAATCGGATGCCATTTTGAATTTGGCAGTCATTCCAAAATTTTAATCATAACATAATCTTAAGTGTACTGTTAGTCTAAAAAAGATGGAAGTATTAGTTCTTAAATCCAATATTGACAATCCCTTTAATATTATAGCTTGAGTAATATCTAGTCGTCGAAGATAACGTTGTTTGAAGATAACGGTCATTTTGAAAAATATTGAAAAATTTTTTGATCCTTGTTGGATGGTTTGTTGATATAGTAAAGTATGTATGTATCAATTGCCATGCTTCTGACTAAATTTGTAAAATGGTTTTAACACAGTGCACTACTAGTTACAATTAGCCCTAACAAAAATATTGTGTTAGGCTAACGTTTGAATTTGTCGGCCTTCTTTGATTTGATAATATTCTGTCCACTTGAATTTGATCAGGGTATTGTATTTGGGCTTATATACAGTTAATCTCTAGCACAATTTGGGTTTTATGATCCACAATAAACCCAAATGAATGTTATAATGACGGACATTTTGGATTTGCGGGCAAAAATCGAACTGGACTTTACCCACAAGTGAATAAGCATGTAAAAAGGTGCATGTGGGCCAAGTTTCATGCTCTTCAACAAAAGTACAGAATTTACTTGTATTGGCTCACCATAGTGCAGAACTATTAAAGAGTGAGTTTTCATTCTTCTTAGAATGAGTTGCACTCTTCTTAAAGTAAATGTCACTCTTCCTGGAAGGAAATAAGATAACTGATTAGATTAAAAGAATTACTTAGAGAGTGTTTCAGTTTATTTTTTTTCAGAGAGCAGTAGTCAGTGGTTGATCTTTTATAATCAGGGTTTGTTCCTGTGTTAGGTAAGTTCGATTTAGCGGCTCTAGCCGGCTCAAACGGTTCAACCACATTCTTGACTGGATGATATCTCACGTAAAATACGTCACAAGGCTCAACTTGACCACCTCGGAGAGCTGGTCGTTTTGGCTGGATCAAATTGTGACATTTTGACGACGTTAAGATGGTATTTTGGAACGATAGATCGCTGGCTGCGCCGGTTGGACTGGCTCGAGACGATAAATCGAACACATCTATTGATATGTCCAGTATAACGGCGCTTCGGTATGGCGCCATTTTTGTAGCTTCGTTGAAATCTCTCCAAAATGCCGGATTTTCACGTTAACATTTGTTTCAACTCATAATTTTGCGCTCTAGAAATGATGTGGAAATCAGAGAAAGTTGATTATTCTCTTGGTGAACATTACTGCAGTATATATCTCTACCACTTTTCGGGTGTTGATGTTGCCATAAAAGGGGTCAAGGACAAAATTCTACGAGTCATTCCATATACAAAGTTAGGCCACGAGAACAAACAAGTGTTGTCTGTGTGGCTTTGTAATGATCTTGAACCAGACTTTCGGGTAAGTACATTCTTTTGCGTTCCTTTTATTGAAAATACTTTTTCTGTAATTTGGAATTGATTCTTAAAAAACCAAGATTTTTACGATTATGACCTCTAACACACTATTTTACGATGGAAAGAAAACACATCTCTTTAAATTAAAGGCATTTAAAGGAAGGGTTTTTTTGCAGCAAAAAGACCCTTAGAGACCAACATTCTAAGACATTTCTTGGGAAGACAACCCTATTTTATATATTTGCATGTCTACAATATGTTTCAATTAATGTTCTGATGGTTTGTTTTCATCTTCATGAACCCATGATGAGAGCAACAGTGTTTCAGTTTTGAAAATGAGGCCCTTCAAAAATGATAAAAGCGAGCCGGATCGTAAGTTACAGGATGTCTTTTACATTGTAAGTGATATGTAAATTATTCCACAAACCGTAGGGCACAAAAAAGGGATTTGAGCCTTTCCAACTGTTTACCCACACTAGCTTTGACATCATGTCACGGAAGTCTAGGCAGCATTGACAACACCAATTTCAAACGAGTTTTACGGTTTAAAAAATCCAACTTGTGCATTTCGCGACATTCCTTACCAAAGTATTAATAGCAATTTACCAACATTCGATCGTTATTTGCACTCCGTCTTTTCTGGTTTGCCTAAACTACTATTCGCAAAGCCGTGAATATATAAATCCAGTATTTTTGACTAAGATATTGTTGACTCAATCGTCATTTGTACAAAAACTGAAAAAAATCAGATTCGGATCAGTTCAAAACTGGCATTTATAGATTTGGCCGGCAAAAGCGACTGAGCAGGTTCAAAACAGGTGCAGAAAATTGCTACATAAAATTTTTTTTTTGTTTGTTTGCTTTATTGTCTGAAAACGCACCAGGCCACAAAATATGCAAAAAGAGTTGAGTCTTGAAACTCTTCTATCCATGTTTTCGTGAAAAAACAATGTCCAGGTCTGGTATTTTCAACAGAAATGAGCGAGACAACTCTTGCTGTTGTGACCTCCAATTTAAACCATTTACACATAAGATTTTGCACAGTTAATACACAACTATGTCAATGGAAAACTGTCGTCCCTGGGTAAAAATATGCGAATGTTGTGAAAGATCAGTGTCACCATGCTGGAAGGAACTCGTTACAACAATAGGCTGAATGAAATAACAGCTTATATCGGGACTAAGCAGATTGTAAGAGCATGGATCAAAGTATGGCGACAAGATTTGGTGATTTTGCAAATCGACCAAATTACTTTTTTCACGTTCTTGTTTAAATTTTTTATCCATTTTTCTCTAAAAATATGTGAAGAAATTATCTAAAACCCTTATTCGGAGTATACCCTTTTTCAAAAGACAAGTAGAAGGAATGTAAGTAACACATCATATGAGCAATCCTAAACACTTCATGCGGTCTGCTAAATTTTGGTTGAAATGTGATATGTGACTTCCTTTTGCCATTGTTCATCCAAACCTTGGTAGATTTCAATTTCTGGCAAAAGGAATCTGTGGCAATTGCAAAATTAAGGTCGAAATGACTTTAACTATTTGTTAAGCACCCTTGTGCATCATTTAAAAAATCTATACGTTGAAATGTTATTTTTGAAGCAGCAAAAAGTAGGGTTTCCTTCTCCCTAAAAGTGTATGAGGAAATTCATTAAACTGTAATGATAAAATGTTCTGCAAATATAGCTTCAATGTCTTTCGACCTTGACAATGTTGAAGTAATGTGCTGTTTAATATACGATGACGACTAAAGGATCCTGCATCTTTATCTAACCACGGCATTAAATATTTTTACGTAACTATAACTTCTAATTTAATTTTCAATTAAAGGTCTATTTTTAATTCATCTAGCAAAATATTAACCAATGTCGTTGCAGAGCATAATTCGAACAGAGGAGGAAAATGAGGGTATTCCACTTGACAGTTATGACACTTTCCGGCTTCGATGTATCCAAGGGCAAGGAGAAACTAAAGTTGAATTCAATCTGGACACATATGAAGGCAGTTACTGGATTCCCGAAGAAAATCAAGATGTTAGTTATTCTCGAGTGACGTAAACTATTAAAACATGTTAAATATTTATCCATGGAACCAATTTTGCTTTCCCAATGTCGCATTTCAAGTTAGTGCATAACTTTAACTTCTCGAAGTTGTGTTTCTTCTTGTAGCATTGTTGGATGTAGGTAATCGTAGGTCACGTAAGTTGACCAGTTAATTTCCGAACCTTTTAAAACAATCACTATTTAGCAAACCAGTACTTCTTCATCTATCAGCCAAACGCTGCAGAATTAATCGCTCTTGATTTTTATCTTGAAAATAGTCAAGTAACGCAATGTAACATGGTTGTGAATCGTTCGGTACGGACACGTAGTGCGTCTTTTTGTATAAGGTGCCTATCCAACGAAACAAGCTGCGAACAGAAAGAGTTTGATTATGATTAAAATATCAAATTGGAAATTAAACAATCACCAGTAATATTCAGTTGGAGTTGCTGACATTCTCCTTTTGAAGTACACTGGTGGGTACTTAAATGCAAAAATTGCAATTCATTTCATATTTTAGTTAATATTAACTTTATAGGTTATTGACGTACACAGACTTTCTTCGGGAACAAAATCAAAATGCAATTTCCGTTTAAACGGTCGTGAACAGGATGATGATTCCTACATGTATTTATTTTTAAGAGTTAGTCAGATGGTCGGAGATGTCAGGAGAGAAACCACATTTGCAATTAGGAAGAGGGTAAATAACTTCTTTACTTACTTTTAAGAAACATTCGTAGAGATATATCTCATCGTAGGATCTTTAAATGTGTCCATGCTTGCAATATATGAAAATCAATTGAGAAATTGCTATATTGGAAACGTTTACCTGTTTATGTACTTCTTAATATCGTTTTAAGCGTGTAACAATGTTAACTTTATTAAAACAAACCTGCAACCAAATACTTACGTTTTCAGTCCTTTAAAAATAAACTGTACTTGCAATGACGATAAAGTAGGATATTTTCGAGCCCAAATGACCTATTTGATTTTTGAGGACTACACGGAAGGAGTGCTGTAACTAGAAACATTAAGCAACAATTGACTAAAATATAATCATGACGGCAAGTACAGTTGAACAATATACATTCAGCACTTTCCATGATCCCAACAACCGAATATTGTGATAAACAACTTTATTTAAAACAGAAACTTTGGACTACGGAAGTCTTCTAAATTAGTTCTCTTTTTTTTTTTTTTTTTTTTTTTTGGTTTTTGAATTCAATGGAATTCCTTTTCTTACTAAAAAAATAAAGGTAAGATCAGTTTTCTGAGAAATATCAAATTAACCAATATAACAATTTTGGATGACTTTCTACATTACATTTAGATTTGCGATCTTCGGATGAATGTAAAATTTAAGAAGCCGTGCTCCCAAAACGGTCAGCAGGCGGAACATGTTTTCACGACAGGTAACTCTATAAAAAAAATCCTAAGTATATGTTTGCAATTAAAATTAAACAGTCAAGCTGCGGTTGGTTAGCGACCAACTATTTGTACTCCCTTACTTACACACACATAAACATACGTTTTTGGGATCAAAAACATATAAGTAACGTTATTTCAATGGCGAACCATTACTTCGTGTTAACAGTTAGGTGTCCGTAAAGTGCATCTAGTTTTTACACCCCTTACTGTGTGTGTTTTAGTCAAGTTATACCAAATATAATGCTTTTCCGGCTCCCTCTCTATAGTGTCTTCATATGGGGCTTGTAACATACGTTGTATGTATTTGAACGTGTACTATGCTGTTTTACATCAGCGTCCTCTAAAAATTTACCGCAAGGAAACACGAAACTGTTACGCAATACCTTATAATAAATTCAATATTTAATTGAAACTTGTTCATACGTCTTACACATTAAGTATACCTTCTATATTGTTGCAGGTGCTGTTTAAGTACATGATGTTTTTCCTGAATTTTCCAGTGGCCCTTCGTAGGGATGTATGAAAATTTTTGACTGTCGACCTAAGGTCGCATTTTAGGCGGTGAAGACCTAAGGAAAAATCCAGAATTATACATATATACAGTGTGTAGTAAAATACATATCGGGGTACCTAATATACCTAATTACTTCAATGTTGACCGAATTACGGACGCCTATCTGTTAACACGAACAATAATGGACGATTGAATTTACGTACATGTACATGTTTTACCTTTAAGGCGAAATATAGAGTTATGTATTTTACTGTTTCTCATTTCGCCTAAATGTATCAAGATATACAAATTTCCCTCTGATGTTCAATCTAGTGGTATATGCAAATAGGGGAAATATAATATTATGTATTATATTGCTTTTATTTTCTCCGGTTGTTCTGACGGCATACCGATTTCACCTAACAGGTCGATCCAGCGTTATATATTATATTATAAATATACACACACACACATATATATATATATATATTTATATATATATATATCTATATATATATATATTTATATATATATATATATATATATATATATATATAGATAGATATATATATATATATATATATATATATATATATATATATATATATATATATAGACCTGGATCGTTTTATACCCTCCCTAAGGTTCATAAGTTACCCAAATTGTTAAAGTATTAATGTAATATCGACACCACTTCCCTATCGGAAGTGGACCTTGTTCAACTAGCCGTGCAACATAACATTCAAATTCCTGGCCGACCTATCATTTCGGGGATCGGCACCCTTACTGAATTTCTGCTTATGTTGATTCCTTCCTTAAGCCCTTACTAGAGAACATTCCCAGTTTTATCCAAGATACCACTGATTTTTTACGTAAACTTTCTGCTAATACTAGGGCTTTAAGTAATGATGCCATTCTGGTAACCATGGATGTCACGTCTCTCTACACTAACATCCCACATTCAGAAGGCACTGAAGCATGCAAATTGGCCCTTGAAAGATCGGGCTGTAACCATACCAGATAAATATGTTCATTAATCGAGTTCATACTCAAGCATAATAATTTCACCTTCTGTGAGAGAAATTTTATACAGACCAACGGTACAGCCATGGGTACTAGAATGGCACCCTCATATGCAAATTTGTTTATGGCGGACTTTGAACATAAATTATTAAGCTCGGCCAATGTTAAACCGTTTTTCTATGTTAGATATATAGATGACATTTTCTTTATCTGGAATGACATATATATACATATATATATATATATATTTATATATATATATATATACATATATATATATATACATACATACATACATATATATATATATATATATATATATATATATATATATATATATATATATATATATATATATATATATATTTATATATATATATGCCTAAATCCTAATTTAGGCGGACATAAAGTCGTTTAAATCGCACCTCGGGTGAACATCATACTTTAGGCAGACATTTTGGAGTCCAGTTAATATTTGCATTCATAATTTGTACCCTTGTACTTATGCTAGTTCAAAAATTTCGATACCTTTAAAATAGTTGTATGGCCCTTCGCATTGGGTAACCGTTTGAAAACCGTACTCAAAACGCATTGCGTACAGTACACCACTGGAATATTAGTTATATTGTTAAAAATGTCCTATAAGGACACGAACGTATTAAATATCCAAGTACATATAACATGTAATATTTTGTTTATTAAATTTAATGTTCAACATAGGCAAATTACTCAAAGACAATTACTATAGGTTATTACCGTTAGGCAAGACACTTATAGTATTTTAATTATAAATTTCAATGACTCGTATATGCAAATATGTGATTTTAATGTGTGTCCTTCTAAAGTCTCATTTTAACGAATGTCCGCCTAAGGTGTGATTTAGTGGTATATATATATATTTGCCTAATTCCGCACTTAGGGTGAAAGTTGTTGTTGAAATATATATATAGATCATCTTGAACACTATTTATTCAAAATACTATTTACATTTGAAGACTCGTTTAAGTGTTTTTTTTATCTCTCATGACGTTTTTGCAGAGAATCTTCCTCGAATTTGCACAGCAGTAGTGTACATGGACCCTGTAAGAAATGTCAACGACGACGCTATAATAACACTGTGGTTATCGCCATTTGATTCAGCCACTGGAAGATTTAAGGTAAGGAACGTATATATCATGATAAATCAATTAAATCGGCTAAAGGCTTTTTCAGCGTCGTAAAACAACTTTTCTTGAAGGCCTGATTTTCTTGTTATTTAATATGTAAACTGATATCCTTTTTAGCCTCATTGGTGCATACGAATTAAATCAGTTGGTCAAACTCAAGGCTCTTTCGAGAAAACCTCCTGTTATTTCTTTTTTTTTTTTTTTATTGATAGAATTCTGATTAGGTTGCTTCCAACTTATGGATTTTCATTGCCTAAATATATTCCAATAAGTAACTGAACCCCAGAACTCGGTTGATTGTTTATCCAAATTTTAAGACGTTAAAAATTTTTCTGACACCAACTTAAATATGTTATAAGGAGGAAGGAGTGTGAACTGAATATGAAATTTAGTGCAGTTTGATGTATCCGGTGTGTATGTGACTTACTCTCTTTTATCACCCATTGGAGGTTATCAGACAACTGTTACTTCGAAATGTTTATCATATCGTAGCGAAGAAAAAATGACCATCATCATACACGTTAAGTGTTGACGAAAACCAGTGGTTACGCCTCCCCTGAGGCAAGAAAAAATTAGCTTGGGAAACTGCCTAACGCAACTTGCCGCAAATTATTGAACGCGTACGAGTCAATAGGAAGTGGAAATGCCCTCTTGTTTTAGGTTAAGAGAAGGAATGTGCCAAAATGGAGCTTCAAAATGCACTCTGGGTTGGAATAAATGCGATGTGAAAGGAAGAAAAGTACTACCAAATGTTCGCCCTGCCTTTAAGAGATGTTAAGTAACACGTTTACTTTTCTCAGCAGTCCTCAAAACAACCCAAGCTGAATCTGTTTCGAGGGTTAAGAAGATAGAGTCAGTGCGTCATTATGAATGTTCCAGTATGTGACATGTTAAAAGAACACCCCTAATTTCTTCGTCAAAATGCCCTGCAATAATCTCTTTCTCTTCCAATTATTTCAATTAATCAGCTTAACTAGACAAATGCTGATCATTGCTTGGGTGGACATAGCAAAAGAAATTGTACCTAGGATAGACAAAATAAAAGTACAACCAGTGTTACTCCTTGGCTTATTAAACTTGTACAGTGCATTAGCCGCATCAAAAATAGAAAAATGGAAAAGGGAATACATCTAACATTATATGTGCAAACATTTTAAACCCACAGGAGGTTAACATCATTACCAACATACACAAAAAGATTGGTGCTTAAAATAAAGATGCAGATGATATCTCAATGATATGGCCATGATAAAGTATTTTGAAAAATGGGATTTTAAAACCCGAGTTTGGCTGGAAATCTTTTATAATGAAGATTCTGTTGAATACGAGAATTCATGAGAATTCCTGAATGATGTAGCTACAGTTGTACCTAAGCTCAGTTTAAATCGTATGATTTACAGGTCGCGTTGTATAAGTCGCGAATACCCTGTTTATTCAAACAGACGATGGGACTATATACTGCTGATGGAACACACCGTTTAACTTTCAATGATTTATCGTTCACCATGGACAGTTTTCAGGGATACATTAAATATCATGTCGTATTGTCAAACAATAACTTGCTATATGGGAGCACGAGCAGACTGCCCAAGTGTTGAAATTCGGCTACGGGTCTGAGAAAATTCGAGCAGCCATCGGAGCCTTAAAATTTCTGACATTTTTTTTAAATTACACAGGAAAAAAGTAATTTAGCCTGAAGTTTCCAGAACTTTGAAAAGATAGTCATCTTAGTCAGAGTATATATCTCATGAAAACTCATGGCAAAAGATTGTTAAAAAGTTGGGAATATTCGAGCAGCCTCTTTTTAAAATATTGTCTAATATTTGCTGTAAGTGGCCATCCTACTCTTGCGCGTAAAGTACAAAAGGCTTAATGCAAAATTAAAGCTAGCTTTAATGAAACCTCCAAAAGACTAAACAAAAAGCTATATGAATGTGAGGGGGTAGAGAAATAAGTTAGTGCAACTGAGGAATGCTGCCTCTAAAGTAAGATTTCCTTATGGCATACTGTTGTAAACTGAAAGAAAACAGATTAAACCAATGCTGGATGTAAATGATATTCCGTTTTTTGTCTTGATTAGTAATAAATATCCATCTTTGTTAAGAAAGGAAATGGATAATGAAAAGGCCCCTTGAAGACACTCAAAAAATATTTTCTTGTGTCCATCTCCCATGATCGCAGTGTATATTTGTGACGATGGGTTGAATGGGTCGCAATGTTTCACTTGAATATTCTTCATCCTTTTGCAATTTTTCTACTTTTGATTGAAATTCAGATTTTATTGCAAATGAAGCATAACCCTAGATACCAAATGTTTTGGAAAGGAAAGAGGAAGAAACTTAATATCGTTTCATCCGCCTAGATTCTTAAGAAAATGCAAAAATATTGCAATCTACGTAGAACGTTTAGAACCTATTTCCATTGTGTAACACCACGTACCTGTCGTAATCCTAAAGCAAGTCCAATATTGACAATAGGTGGGATATAAAAATACCGACGACCGGTACCTCATTCTTACTTGCAACAACAAACTTTTGAAAATGCAGTACCTTTGGACCTAATAATTTATAAAAATCTGAGTGAATTTCCAATCGAATTATCAGTAGTGATTCCCAGCATGCAGGATGGGGCCTAAAAGATAAACGGATGACGAGAAGTCCATTAACACAGTTTATTTCATCAGCATGAGTTCCGTGATTTGTTAAGCGGGTTGTCTACCGTGTCGGTATCGTTAATCTGGAATCTAACGTAAGTCTCTCCAAGCCGGGCGTTTGGTCTTCTTGGCCCGAACCTGTCTTTCCGTCCATTCGGTACCTTGAGAAAACCATCATTGAAGAACGAGGTTTCTTCTTGTGTTTTTAAGCTCCCCCATTGCGTGGGGTTAGGCGGGGTTTCCGAGGGATTTAGTTCGGGACTGGTGGTTTCCCATTGTTCCCATACTCTCTCAATAGGGTTTTGGCCGTGCCCCTTTGGTCGGGGACCGCGCGGAAGCAAAGTGCAGGTTTCGAAAGTTTCCTTTGACAGGATCGGATAAATGTTGAGGCGTGTTTGTCACTCAGTCACTCAAAAAGGACAAAGAGCTCAGCCAGGCTGACTTTAGATGGACAAGACCTCCCGCCTCCAGTTCCTCTTCGAAACCTTCCCTTCTTCCAAGGCAGACTTCTCTCGAACACCGGCTCTCCTCAATCGAAGGGACCTTCTTACACACAGGCATATTGTCTGCTCCGGCTGTGATAAATAGACCTTCGTCGGTCCGAGAGGTTTCAGGAAGGTGCGTTCTTACGGGTACCCACCCCACTGGTTTTAGGAGAATATCAGGCTTCGTTGTGGAGTGCAGTACGTAGAGATCTATGGATCCGAATCATTGGGCCCTAGAGACGACCCTACTAGTCTTTTGATAGCGGTCCCATCGCCTCCAACAAATGCAGGCGTCTTCCAAGTGACCCTTACTGTTCCGAATCTGAACCGCAGGCTAACATAGAATCTCAGATCTCCCACAGATGCTTAGCAGGTGGTTTCACAGGGCAACATAGTAGTTTGCATCGTTTCTTCTTTTTGTTAACCCTAAGGAAAGAAAAGCAATGGTGACTTATCCTCAACCTTGACGCTGCTCAAAAGCCACCCAATTGTCCAGTTGTTTCACAATATAGACATCGGCATCAATTTTCCCCGTTGTGACACCAAGGTTTTCTGTGGACCATCCGTCAACCTAAATCATACGTATCTACACGTACCTATTCATCCTCAGTTTCAACGCTTCCCAACTTCAAATAAGAAGGGGAAGGGGTGGACTACCACTTCAATGGTACGCTTTTTGGTATTTAAATGGCACCAACGGCATCCCCCTAATTCCTTTACTAAAAATCCATGACGGCCTCAGAAGCGAAAATAAATAGTGACTACCTTCTCAGGTAAAAACCTCTCTGGACTCCCGGACTATTATGCTGAAGTCGGTGATGACGTATATGTCACTTAGATCAGGGTCTTAGGCAGTCTTACTGTTACGCGTATGTAAATATTACTGCAGACGAATTTCTTAAAAAGTAATTAAAAGTCATGGTTCACCAACTGATGGAGCTGTATCCATATAATCGTTTCACATGTCCATATTCACGTTTAAGGTTACATCACGTAAAATTATAATTATACACACACCTGTTTAATGAATCCAAAAATAAATGTTTCCTTAATGTATGCATTTGTTCCACAAGCTTCTGCAGCAAGAGCAAGAATTACAGCTCAAGCACCGAGTTGATACAGAAAACTCCTTTTCAGTTTTTGACGAAAACATTGCAGTTGTTACAAAAACAACATTTCGAAATGGACAATGGCGTTTATCTCCGGAGGAAAAGGTTTGTTAGATATACCATATAGCATTTCATCTTTTGATTACTTGCGGGTTTGACATTTAACGCACAGAAAAGCAATGCCAGAATGGTAGACAATTTTGGAAAATGGTTTTGGGAATATGTTGTTTGTCGAGAGACGACCAGTTTTAGTTCTTATGGATGTCCAACTGCACTTGAAGTCTTCATAGTTAAAATCCGAAAACAATTAAATGGATTTCATTAAGCTCGGGAACATGGGCCTTATCCCCCTGTATTAAATTCATGTTGCGGAGGTTTGCTTTTGTTTAATTTGGATTATACGATTTCCCGTCTCATTGGTTCAAAAGGTTGTAGAAGCCCTTGAAGCTTACATTAAGATTGATTTAAAACAAGTTGAATAATGAGATATTTAACATTTTCTGTGCCACGTTAATTTCATAAGAATTGTTAAACTAAATGCACGATAAAAACGGTTTGCACTGACAGTTTTTTATATTAAGTGAGGGAACCTTATTTTTTTTCCTGGATGCGAAAGGTCATTTAAATCGCAGGAAATGAAACCTTAACACTTTTCATACCGCATGTTTTATACAAAGTATAAAACATCGATAAATTTAGTTCTCACTGTATCATATAACAAATATCGAAGCGTCAGTAAATTTCATTGAGGTCAAGACGATCAAATGAAATCATGCAAGCATATTAACTCAGGGATTGATAATTTGATACCTACCCTATTGTGCAAGTAGTAACAAAAGTTCCTAAATTGAGGGACATGAATTTTTTGTATGTGTGTATAAATCTAAGTGGTGGTATGGAGCACAACGCATGACAAAGTGTTTATTTAATGTACCAAAAGTGCCCATGTTTTATACTTTGGTTGATAAATAACGCATTTTTCTCTAGAGGAGCCAGCACTCTTTTACGGCTAAGGTTCCATCAAAATATTTAGGTTAAAATACTTGATTAGAGTGTCCTTATATCGATGTTAAATTTCATTACAGGTCATGTATTTACACAAAACAATTACCGCTTTCTTTTCTGCTGAAACCTTTGTCCACAGAGAATTGAAACAGACCGGATACGATATGGAAGTCGTGTTAAATTTCAGTTCATTGGTAGAAGGAAGGAAAACGATGATAGCACTTATATTGACCTTCAAGTAGAAACATTTCAAGAAGGAAAGAACAAAATAAAGTTTATGACAGACGTTGAGGTATCGCTAAAATTTATCATTATTGCGTTAAAGTAGTCTTGAATATTTTGTTATCTTTTCATTTATACTTAGTAATAAATCCCTATTGGTCTTTTGCGGTCATGCGACCGTCCGTTATCCTGCGATAATCCCCAGTGACCAATCGTTGACTTCTTATGATAAAGCACTGTACAAATCACCGGTGGATGACTACAGAGAAACTACTAATGTGACACTTCAGTCTAGTTCCGTTAGCGTTACTTGCTTGTACAACATACGTCCACACTGAACACTACGTTCGTATACCGACACGACTATGGCTAGGCTACATGATATATGAACGAACAGTGCTGGCATGTCATTATATAGTGTATACTACCTGCTTGCTAGTTTAGCCGTCACTTGGTTTTACATCAGATGAACGACAGGTATAGTACAGGTTAATTACGTTCTTTCGTTTTAAACTTTAGTAAACTAAATTCAAAATAACACGACACCATAAAACGTTAATAAGAAGTAGGCCTAAAGATTCATGGAAAAGATTAATTCTCCAAATAAGGGTTTTCGGAAACACTATCAACGTTAGCGTTAACGCAAGAACCATAACTGTAGTTTTGTTACGCTTCAAAGAAGGAGAGATCAAAACTTCCTGTCCATACCTTTTCCAACTCGGCGCTTTTTTGTTGCGTTGGTGACGCTTACACAAATATATGAAGTCATGTGAGGAATTGACATGTTTTTTTTTTTTTTTTTTTTTTGTTCGTACAAAATTGTTCTCAAGTCCACGTAGCGTAATGCAACGTTAATAAAAGTGAAATATGCGCAAAATTGCTTTAACTTCCAGTAAAATTTTTTTTTAACTGAAATACTTAAAAAAATAATAGTTTCCGAATATTTACAAGCTTAAAGTTCAATTTTGTTTTCTCATAAGATAATACGCTTGCTGTACGAGAAGAGGATGAAAAATACGGAAGAATTAGGGGTTTTTGTTGAAGTTAACAATGCTTCAGGTAAAAAAAATAACAAAACTTTATAATTACAAAACGCACATGATAGCGACACTTAGTTTTAAATTGTATTGTTCCTTATTTTTTAAACAATGCAAGTTGGTTTATCACGGCACACACCGTATGTGAAGTTACCGAACTTCCATTTAAGTTTAAGTTTTTATTTGACCATTTATCAACATATGCGATAAACGAGGTTTCTGGATTTTTCTTTTTTCAGTTTGGTGAAAGTTTCTTAAATTTTCATTAAAACCAAATTTGAACAAATGGAACCATTATCAAATTGTAGTAATATCTTTCGTAATCATTCATTTAGTTTTCTTTTAAAAAACATGTGGCACAAGGAATTATCCACAAAACTATTACAACTTTCTCCCAATTTCAGAAGAAGAAAGGGCGTTCCTTCATTCTTATCCTGTTGTAGCAAACAATGGAGAACAAACGCCACAAACTGTAAGTTCTGAAAGCTTCTTGTTGACTTGTTTTTCCTTCTCTTAATTGGTCTAATGGTAATTCATCCGGCTCTCACTTGAAAGCTCCAGACTTTGATTGTCCGATAGTGCAATGCTCAAGAGTTTAAATACGGAATCTTATACTGTGATGCTCCTTTTAAGCAGATGAGCAATGTATAAGAAAGAAAAATCCATTTGAAGTCGTAAACTCTAGAAAAACTCAGGCTCTTTCATCAATTAAAGAAAATTGATGATAATTATTCACCTGAGGTGATTTAAAGAGTTTTATTTGGAAAACTCTAGGAGTTTTGAATAATACTGATATGACACTGATAATACTGATGAAATTGAATTTTTCCATCCTTTGCTAGTATGGAGTTGCCCTCCCTGGTTATGTTTTTAAATAGATTCCATGCTCAAAACAGGCTTTAAAACGCGATTAATTGTCTTTTTGTTTGATAGCATCAATAATGTATACTTAAATTGAGCTTCGTTTGTTATTAAATGTTTCCTCTACAGACAGCTGCAAGTACAAGTCTCAACCAAAGAAATGATAATTCAGGTCTATTCGAAGAAAATCCGTTACAAAGGCACTTTTTGGTAACTTTTATCGAGTACCTACTTTGAAACATTATATTAAAAAAGGTCCTTAAGCAGCCGAATTCGGTGCTTTTGGATTATTTTTCAGAATGCGTATGAATACTTTGGAAAGTAAGGTCGAAATCCCAAGCTATGTGTTACTTTTTTTTTCAAGTTTCAAACAGATATTGCAAATGCCTCACTTGTTATGATACCCGAACACAATTACTCTGAAAACAGTTCATGAAATTACATCAAAGATACATGGGGCCCGTTATGACTGTTTTTCAGCGCTCTAACTATTGAAACATTGATATTATTTTACTTGCTATAACGTAGAACTAGGATGAAAAAAATAAAAAAGAACACACCGACATTTTCAAAAAGTGTAGAGTCGAACGTCAGCCAATATTGTCAGAGACATCTGTACGGATCGAATGATTACTGGCATCAAGTATTAAAAACTGCAATTTGGCAGTGGTTATAGAAAGGAATGATAAGAACTGTGACTGTGACTGGCTTGCAAACCCTTTGGAATGTGTGTTTCGAACTTTTTAACGTCTTTCTAACCGATTTATCTAACCGACAGACTATTTCCCCAACAGCTTTTGAAAGACAGTCTTGCTGATAGATGGAAGGACTTTGGGAGGCACCTTGGTTTACCAGATGATGATTTGAATCGTATTAGCATAGAACAAAAAGATGATGTAAAGGAAGCGATTTACAAGATGTTACTCTGCTGGCAACAGCGGAAAGGCTCAGACGCTACACTTGAAACCTTAACGCAAAAACTTAGAGAAATCGGTAGGAGAGATCTAGCAGAAAAGCTGGAAAGATTGTGAAGGGAATGCTACTGACCGTTCGTTGGCTGTTTATCTGGTATTTATGCTCGACCATCTTAGCCGGGTAGCGTTGTCCAACAGGTTGTGTCAAACGGATTTCGAAAAGTAATGTCTTTCGTCAAAAAACACTTTCTTACTCGTGCAACTGAAATGTCGCAATATGAAATAATGGTAGTCAGCTGTGTTTTTGTTTTTAATTTTTCCATTCTAGCTTTTCGATTAGTATTTGAAGGGTTCCAATAAGACCGACTGTAACCTTTTCAATTCATAGTTACAATGTTCCCCTTCCGTTTTAATCTAGCGGCTCCCTTTATAATATGAAAGTAACAGAAGAGAGGCATTTTGGCCAACTGTGCCTTTTAGAGCATAACGGTCACGATTCAAAATGAGCCTGGGCCTTTTTCATGTGCATATCGGCAAAAAGCATTATCTCAACTACCCCTTTCCATCCCAGGGTAACATGAATATCCTGGATATTGAATATATTGAATAAGCAATATATTATTATTCCTCTCGCCCAGGGCCGTTGCTAGGGTCTCGTGTTTAGAGGGGGTGTCATGGTCCCAAATTTCAACTGGTTCGATGTTTTTTGTTTGTTTTTTTCATTTCAATGGAGGAATCACCAGGTCTGTTTTGGAGAGTATGGATACAAGAAGCATGAATGCCTGGTGGAAAAAGTCTTAGGGGACGAGGCTAACGACTCTCTAAGCTGAGCACTATTATTAGTTGGCCCTGAGTGAACAGAAAATTTTTAAAAATCACTACCCCTCAGAAAGCCGAAAACGGAATTTCCGAGGCTGGAATAAACAAGGTGTACACAGGCATTGTCAGCAGGGGTAGGAAAAAAATAACGTAAAGCATTACAGATCTGAAACATGGGGGACAAAACTCTGAAGACCAGGGAAACAGCAATCTAAGCGGAGCACCAATATTGATGGCGAGAAGCATACAGAGAATTTTGAAAACAAGCAACCCCTCAGATAGCCGGAATGACATTTCCAAGTCTGGTATAAGCAAGGCCTACACAGGAATTAACCTTTGAAGAGAAAACGACCATCCAAGCGGATCGACACCATCAGTTGAGGAGGAGCGTACAAAAGAATTGGAAAAGTTGCGACCCCTTAGATAGCAGGAAATGGCATTTCCCAGGTTTGTTAAAGGCCCCACCCCCTTGTGGGAAGACGTTTTAGGTGTTCCGCTTGTGGTGTAATATTGATGTCAGCTTGAAATAAAGACAAAGAGTAGTAGACTACCAGCCAACAAAAATACAGAGAGGAAAGCCTTAGCCTTTTTTTTTCATTTTATAGTTGATCCTATTCTCATAATAAACCTACCTTAAACAGATGGATGCACCTTCACTTTATTTAAAGATTATGATGTAATTAAAGACTGGCTTTAACGAAAAAAAGATACATGCATATTTTTTGCTTGAAACGTCTGACAACATCTTTTTTTTAAAATTAGATTAGAAGTAAATTCCAAAATTCTAATTTATGAAACGATTTATTTCATTTCTAAATTCTGATTGTCTAAGTTTCACCGTTTTTCTTCAGTATGTGAAGAAAACTACAAGGGTTTTAAAAATGTTTTAATGGATTCACAAACCATCTCAATTAGTCTCCTTAACATCGTTGTGGTTTTCAGATTGTTAAAAGTTAAGTAAGCTGACATAATTTGATAAAATCAGCAGGGAGCTGGAGTATTTCCCGGTTATCTAGTGAAAGGTAACATATCCAGTCTCTCATAAGATGATAATGATGGCAAAGGCTCTGGTGTTGACGGTGGCGATGACGGTGGCGGTGATCACGCTTAAGAAGAGGGTAACAGGGGGTTTACCGATGTGTCACCTTGAAGAGAAATTTTGCTTGATTACGGTCAAAGACATTTCTCGGATAAAGTATGAAATCAATGACCTCGTGGTTCATGCAAAAACATTACAAGTATGAAGTCATAGGAAGAGGGAAGCATTTAAATTGAATTGGGGACAGAAGACATTTTTCCCGAAAAAAAAATAATAATTCTGCCCGAAACACTAGCTAAGTGGGGCGCCACCACTAGTTTGCGCGGAGTTAAAAGAAAATCTTGAAAAATCGACCTCTCAGACATCAGGAAATGGCATTTCAAAGGCTTGAAAGGAAGATCGAAGCCGTCCCTATTTTGATCAAAAATTACAAAATGAAATGAACCACTACCATTGGATGAAATGTTATGTACTTTTTGGGGGGAAAACTACAGAACGGAATTGAAAACATGCTAATTTACTTTATTGCGACTCTTTCCTAAATTCATACATATTGGATTAGTGAAATTTTGTATGTATTTGCTGATACTTCCAACTGGAAATGATTTTACTTCTATTAGAAACACTTTAAGAAAAAATGTCACTTTGCAAGGTGGGTTTAAATAAATATCCATGAAGACTTATGGGAAGGCATTCTCACTCTGCATCATTATAGTATAAGAACCACTAAACGGGCAGGAGAGATCACTGCACCTGAACCACCTCCCGTCTCTTCGTTGAATTAATTTGGCAATTGAAAACGTTTCTGCGTTTTTTCAACCTTCCCCCGAATATTTTACCATTTCGGGCATTTTTTCTAAGACTATGGTATGAAGTGGGGATGAATGTGCCATAAACCTTTATCATTTTCAATAAAAATTTTACTTTAAACATAGCTTTTTGTTTTTCGGGCAAAGATTTGAAAGAGGTTAAATAGTCGTCTATTTCCGTCATTGTTTTACTGTTACACAAAATTCAAAAAACAGGCTCAAGAATGGTAATGGCTCTTTTCGTTTAAGCATGTTATCCTTTGAACAAGGTGGCATAATTAAGTTTCAGTGTAGCCTCTAAATTAAAAGGAAAAAAGACTGCCATGAATATTTTACATGTACAACTTATCTTAAGCTATATAATTCTTAAAACACTGGGGTTAAATTAAACCATGAATTACTCCAACACTGATCCTGGTTATATTTATCCCAAGTGTTTTTAAAGTGCTTAACTTGCAGTGTTAGTGGGAGAGTGTGAAATCAGTAAAAATAAATAAAATGCATCATTCATTTTTTTTTTTTCACAAATGATAAAAATATCTTTTACCTTAGTAAATAAGGTAAATAAGGCACAGGTATCCACATTCTTTGTATTTGGTGAATAACTCTTTTAATGGAAGGAAGAACTATATAATGAATCACAGATAAGGTATTCCCTCTTGCCCTCTGAATTGGTTGGATATCATGAAAAACAGAAAAATTTAAAAAGACCATCACACCACATGCAAGGTACGTAATTGTATAATGTAATGATGTAGTAACATAACCAACCCAATTTCCCTTCTTAGTGTTCATGCCAGAGAGGGTAAGGGGTTTGTTCTTGTCCTTCCCCTCCCAGAAGGTGTGTAACCCTCTTTTATTTCCATGAAAATAAAACATTGTCAATATCTTCGTTTGTAATTGAAAAAGTACACTTTTTTAGCAATGATTGAAGTTGCACATATAAATTGCCTTAAAAAACCATTCAAATTGCACCTAGCAGGAGCCTCGAGACAAGATTTTGTCCCCTGAACTCACTGATAACTTAAGCCTATGACATCATCAATTTGGAACTGGGGTTTAGCAAAAATAAATCCCCCCTCTTTTTTGTTTCTTGTGGAATCCCTCCTTCTATAATTCTGTTCAACTTGTAGTCTTGAAGAATTTTCCTCAAGGTGAAAAATACCTGTTCATATTTTTCTATTGCTAAAATTTCAAATTTTGAGTAAATTGATTGAACTATATTATATTAATTTATCAGAAAACATTTTCCAAATCCAATTTTACACATTATTTTAAAAGCTTACATCCAATAAATTTAAGGTCCAAGCTTTCAAAGAAATTATTTCGTACTCCTGTTAATTACTAGTGTTTGCATGTGTCTGATCCAGACTACATTTATTCTGGTAGTAAGATTATGTGTTGACTGAAAGTTTAAACAAGCCCTAACTGTATGGATTAGTAATCAAATTTAGCACAACTAAGGTTTGCTGAAAAGGATCTGTCAGGGTAAGGTTATGTATATCTATAGGTCTCAGTTAAGTATTTTCCTTCATTTTCATCTACTTCAATCAAGCAACCCCTCTGTTGTTTCAACCTGCATCAATATAAACACTAAAAACAGACAATATTAATACATTTATAAAATCAAGAGGGTATTAATAAACTTAGGAGTAATACCTTTGTTTCAGACATTATGTTCCTCAAATTCAGATGCAGAAAAAGCCTTCCTTTGTTTTTTGCGCAAAATACAGTTTTTTGTTCTTTTGTTACTTCCATGACAGGCTGTGGTCAAGCAAGACTTGAAAGCAACCTGTGATGTAAAAAAATTATTTTAATAACGTATTTAAATCTTTCCAAAATTTCTTAACATGTGAAAAAACATTCTCGCACCTCCCCTAAACAAAAAACACCAAGGTTAATTTAAAGATGGACTTAAATGCAAAAGCAACAACTGATGAAGACCCTCCTTGATTGTCACAAATTAAAAAAAAAAAAAAAAAACCAGTGTCACATAAGACTTCAAATCGTGAACCAACCTCCCACTGGTCGACTTATATACAGAAGTCTGCATTAACCTCTGTAACTTACTGCGGAATTGTAACTGTATTTTCAAAGTAATTTAAGCTGATCTTTCCTGGCTGAAAGCTAAGACACTGACACGGGCAGTAGGTGTACAGTTAGTCTGAAAGGGGGAGAAGGGATAATAATTTACTTGCCTGTATCCCTCGCCAAGGGTGATCCACCATTTTTATCTGAATTGGTGGGCACAAGCATGTGCCCTTTTGCCCCCCCCCCCCCTTCTGTGCCTGTGGTCATGGGAAACTGCTATATAGGCCTAGCAAAACTTTTAATAGCCTTGGTTTCTTGACTCTTAAGGGAATATATTCACAACCTTCATGCTTAAATTTCACATTAAATTTCCTGTTGTAACTACATAAATTACCAAATTAAGAGCTCAAAATACTTAAATACTCCTTAATCACTCCACCTGAAAGAGCAACAGCACCAAATGAAAAAAAAATATTAGAGTCACGGATGTTTTCTTGCTACAAATTGGGGGAACTGCAATATAGGCCTAGCAAAGCTAAGTGGGGGTCTAATGGACCGCACACGGCAACTCTAAGCCGATCAAAATCCTCTTAAAACACTATGACGTAATTGAACAGTGAATTAGATTCTTAACCTTCACGACGCTACCATAACCCTTCTGCATGATGAACATTACCGCCTATCTTTACCCCCTTCATTCATGTGCAATAATCCTAAGAAAAACAATTAACAAACTTGTTATGTTCATCTCATGTTTAAAAATAGTTAAAACTATAGACAAGGTATGGCAGCTTGGATGCTTACCCATAGGTTTTGAGCAACAACCCTGCGATTGCTAGGTGATTCTCCCAATTATAAGCAGTGCATACAAAAGCCTAAGTTACATATGTTAGGGTCTTACTTAACGATAACATTAGGATTGCCGCTGAATCTACAGGCCGGTACTTTTCATTGGAAATAACATTTTGAAACATAAATTAGTTTGAAAGATACGAAGTTAAAAAATTAAGTTGACTTACCATGCACTATTGCAGCACAATATATGTGAACGCAACTCCGGTACCTTTACAATTGCAGCGAAATGGTAGCTAGGATGCACGGTGAGTGAGAAAGCCGTGTAACAATAGAGGTTTTGTGCATGCATGCTGGGAGCAAGGATACTTTTGGATATTGGAATCAAAATCTTACGCTTTAAATCCCAGAGAATGACGCCTTAGTCGAAAATCATAAATAATTACCACTCTACAGTATTGCTCTGTATATACCACATACACATTTCAGAACAGTCTTTGTGGCGAACTTTTCCAGTGCAAAAAATTGAGCATTGCACGAGGTGCGTTTCAACAGACTTTCTTCTGTTAAACAGAGGTTACAGGCAAAATCTGTAAATTTTTACAGAAATTGTACTGTTGACAAACAGAATTTTTTTACAGGGATTGGTTACATGCGTAACGTTGAAACGACTCCCATAGAATATCTAATAACTATCTTCCACCCAAGTTGAAGCTCAAATGGACTATGTATGATATGATCCTGTACAGTTTCTGCATTTTGAAAAACAAACATACAAGCAAACAAAACGTCAAACAAATAAAAACCATTAACAAACAAACAAAGAAACAATCAATTATTTAAGCGAGGAACCACGTTCGAAAGAACATACCGATGTGTCACCCTTACAGAGAAATGTTGCTTGATTACGGTCAATGACTTTTGTTGGATAAAGTATGAAATCAATGACCTCGTGGTTAAAGCCAAACCTTTACAAGTTTACAGTCATAGGCATGGAAAACATTTTAATTGAACTGGGGACAGAGGTCATTTTCCCCGAAAAAAAAATTAATTCTGCCCGAAATACTCGCTAAGCGGAGCGCCGACATTGGTTGGCGGGGAGTGAAAGAAAATCTTGAAAAATCGGACATATCGGACATCAGGAAATGGCATTTCACTGGCTTAAAGGAAGATCTAAGCAGTCGCTATTTTGATCAAAAATTACAAAATGAAAAGAACCACTACCATTGGATGAAACGCCTTGTTGATTCTCAGAGGAAAAACTATAAAACGGAATAAAAGACATGTAGTTTATTTTAATCTACTGCGACTCTTTACTAAATTCATACATATTTGATTGGTTGAATTTTGCATGTGTTTGCTGATACTTCCAACTGGAAATGATTTTACTTCTATTAGAAACACCTTTAGAAAAAACAAATGTCACGTTCCAAGGTGGGTTTAAATGAATACACATGCAGACTAATGGGAAGGCATTCTCACACTGCATCATTATAATGTTAAAACCAATGTAGAGGCAGAAGAGATCATTGCACCAGAAAAACCTCCCGTCCCTTCGTTGAATTAATTTGGCAATTGAAAACGTCACTGCATTTTATCAAGCTTTGACGGAATATTTTACCATTCACTGTTATACAAGATTCAAAAACAGGCTCAAGAATGATAATGACTGCTTTCTTTTCAGCTACAAGCCTTTTCAAATGTGCCGCGATTTTTTTGTTTTCCTTTGTCTCTCTTTCTTTGATTTTCCGCAATTATGTTACCTTGTAGATGAACCTTTTTCTATTCTCAGGAGAATGCTTGAAAGAATTTTAATATTCGAGCATTTCGAACGTTGTTTTGTGAAGATTGGTGACGTAAACTGACGAATAATAGTTTTAAGCGCTACCTGGATGTGTATCAAATTTTTGAAATCTTGATTTTTTCCTGAAAATTTAACCTCGACAAAGTTGTTTCTTTCCCTTTTTCGGACATATCTCTTAGAAAATTGGGCGCGCCTAGAAAGTATCTGTAAAACCATGCCATTTTTTAAAACTTTAGTGGCTGTCAGATTTTTTTCCAAATCTTGCTCCAATTTTTCAAAAAAAAAAAAAAAAAATGCCAAGTTTGTTGGATATTTGAATTGCATTTTAAGAAATGTAACGGGCATATCATGCATAGTCGACTTGAATTGGGTTTCAAGTAGCGTGGAAGATAGTTTTTACGTATTCTTTGCCGTTCATTTAAACGTAACACATATAACGGAGCAGGAAACTAGAAATGTGGTGACGAAAATCGTAACCATACCTTTTTATTAGTTCATATAAAGGGCAAGTTAGTTTTTTTCTTATGTGACCGTCGGTGGGTAGTAGTAGGGGAACTTCAGTGCTTGTGACGGGACCCTAAATAAATAGACGAATGCGGTCAGAGACTACTGTTTAGTGACCTTATTTCCGCTTTACTGTTCTAGCGTAACTTATTTCATGAAGACTTTAGGCTATAACTAACGGTAGGCTACAGTATACGAAATAGGTGTTTAACGCACTGATCTGCAAGGATCTATACTGGATTGCGTAAACGATTGTATAAAGAATCTAAGTCTTTGAAGCTCACCGGTGTCCGTCGGCGCCATATTGCTAGGACCCAAATAGGGCCACCAATATGAAAGTTTGTAATGTCGACAATGGCTTACTACGAGGAACGCGGTGTTGTGCTTGGAGTAACGTTGTAAAAAAAGAAAGAAAAAAGGGCCCGAAATAATAATAAGGGGAGCAGCGTTACTGAGACATCACGAAAAAGATTTCTTCAGAATCTTCCATCTGTAAGTGAATTTTTGCCCGGCGAACCTTGGCGCATTTGTCAGACTCGACTCTGCTATCCCACTGCCAACTAGTATGCCCTGTAGCACATTAATCGGAATATGAACAGGCATAGGTCCAGGCCCTTAACAGCCCACTAACTACTAAGGATGAAGTTAAGAGGTTAGATGTCAAGATAAGAACAAAGGATCAAAGAAAGCCAACTGAATCATCCTGTAATCAAGTGAGGATGCCCCTGTGAGTATTTCAACAAAATTTCATGAAAATCAAATATTTTGAACAAACTTTACGTAACCTTTCGGGGAGGAAGCGGCAACGTAATCCACAAGCTTTAGATGGTGTAGCTCGACATAGACATTGGAGGGCTGTCCCCACTTAGGCTTTCTGCTCAGGCTACGATCCTGATAACCACCAACTGCAAACATTTCATTCACATAAGATATTTGATTTTATCGGATTTGTGGACCATCAGACTTTGCGCTCATCTGACTAAATCACTATAGCGAATAAAATATATGTGTCCAATGGGGTATTGTCTCCCTTATCAGTATTTTTGTGTAAAAGACAATTATGTATTATTGAGTGTCATGAGGTCATCATGTATACCATTTAATGCTATTCTTCCTTTTGTCGTTTTTTTTTTTCTCCTTTTTTCGTACTAAATACCATGTACCACATCTGTTAATAATTGCAAGAGGTAAAACTATCTAGGTATTAGCTTGACTATGTTATTGTGAGAGGTATAACTAACTAGGTATTACCCCCGACTCTGTTATTGTAAGAGGTATACCTAACTGGGTATTAGCCCGACTATGTTATTGTGAGAGGTATAACTAACTAGGTATAAGCCCGGCTCTGTTATTTTAAAAGGTATAACTAACTAGGTATGAGCTTGACTCTGTTATTGTAAGAGGTATAACTAGGTATTAGCCCGACTCTGTTATTGTGAGAGGTATAACTAACTAGGTATTCGCCTGACTCTGTTATTGTGAGAGGTATAACTAATTAGGTATTAGACCGGCTCTGTTATTTCAAAAGGTATAACTAACTAGGTATGAGCTTGACTCTGTTATTGCAAGAGGTATAACTAACTAGGTATTATCCCGACTCTGTTATTGTGAGAGGTATAACTAACTAGGTATTATCCCGACTCTGTTATTGTGAGAGGTATAACTAATTAGGTATAAGCCCGAATCTGTTATTGTAAGAGGTATACCTAACTTGGTATTAGCCCGACTATGTTATTGTGAGAGGTATAACTAACTAGGTATTAGCCCGGCTCTGTTATTTTAAAAGGTATAACTAACTAGGTATGAGCTTGACTCTGTTATTGTAAGAGGTATAACTAGGTATTAGCCCGACTCTGTTATTGTGAGAGGTATAACTAACTAGGTATTCGCCCGACTCTGTTATTGTGAGAGGTATAACTAACTAGGTACTATCCCGGCTCTGTAATTGTGCGAGGTATAACTAACTAGGTATTATAGCGACTATGTTATTGTGAGAGGTATAACTAACTAGGTATTATCCCGACTCTGTTATTGTGAGAGGTATAACTAACTAGGTATTATCCCGACTCTGTTATTGTGAGAGGTATAACTAATTAGGTATAAGCCCGAATCTGTTATTGTGAGAGGTATACCTAACTGGGTATTAGCCCGACTATGTTATTGTGAGAGGTATAACTAACTAGGTATTAGCCCGGCTCTGTTATTTTAAAAGGTATAACTAACTAGGTATTAGCTTGACTCTGTTATTGTAAGAGGTATAACTAACTAGGTATTAGCCCGACTCTGTTATTGTGAGAGGTATAACTAACTAGGTATTGTCCCGACTCTGTTATTGTGAGAGGTATAACTAACTAGGTATTATCCCGACTCTGTTATTGTGAGAGGTATAACTAACTAGGTATTATCCCGACTCTGTTATTGTGAGAGGTATAACTAATTAGGTATAAGCCCGAATCTGTTATTGTAAGAGGTATACCTAACTTGGTATTAGCCCGACTATGTTATTGTGAGAGGTATAACTAACTAGGTATTAGCCCGGCTCTGTTATTTTAAAAGGTATAACTAACTAGGTATGAGCTTGACTCTGTTATTGTAAGAGGTATAACTAGGTATTAGCCCGACTCTGTTATTTTGAGAGGTATAACTAACTAGGTATTCGCCCGACTCTGTTATTGTGAGAGGTATAACTAATTAGGTATTTGCCCGGCTCTGTTATTTTAAAAGGTATAACTAACTAGGTATTATCCCGGCTCTGTTATTGTGAGAGGTATAACTAACTAGGTATTATCCCGACTCTGTTATTGTGAGAGGTATAACTAACTAGGTATTATCCCGACTCTGTTATTGTGAGAGGTATAACTAATTAGGTATAAGCCCGAATCTGTTATTGTAAGAGGTATACCTAACTTGGCATTAGCCCGACTATGTTATTGTGAGAGGTATAACTAACTAGGTATTAGCCCGACTCTGTTATTGTGAGAGGTATAACTAACTAGGTATTATCCCGACTCTGTTATTGTGAGAGGTATAACTAACTAGGTATTATCCCGACTCTGTTATTGTGAGAGGTATAACTAACTAGGTATTATCCCGACTCTGTTATTGTGAGAGGTATAACTAATTAGGTATAAGCCCGAATCTGTTATTGTGAGAGGTATACCTAACTGGGTATTAGCCCGACTATGTTATTGTGAGAGGAATAACTAACTAGGTATTAGCCCGGCTCTGTTATTTTAAAAGGTATAACTAACTAGGTATTAGCCCGACTCTGTTATTGTAAGAGGTATAAAAAACTAGGTATTAGCCCGACTCTGTTATTGTGAGAGGTATATCTAACTAGGTATTGTCCCGACTCTGTTATTGTGAGAGGTATAACTAACTAGGTATTATCCCGACTCTGTTATTGTGAGAGGTATAACTAATTAGGTATAAGCCCGAATCTGTTACTGTAAGAGGTATACCTAACTTGGTATTAGCCCGACTATGTTATTGTGAGAGGTATAACTAACTAGGTATTCGCCCGACTCTGTTATTGTGAGAGGTATAACTAATTAGGTATTAGCCCGGCTCTGTTATTTTAAAAGGTATAACTAACTAGGTATGAGCTTGACTCTGTTATTGTAAGAGGTATAACTAAATAGGTATTAGCCCGGCTCTGTTATTTTAAAAGGTTTAACTATCTAGGTATGAGCTTAACTCTGTTATTGTAAGAGGTATAACTAATTTGGTATTAGCCCGACTCTGTTATTGTAAGAGGTATAACTAACTAGGTATTAGCTCGACTGTTATTGTAAGAGGTATAACAAACTAGGTATTATCCCGACTCTGTTATTGTAAGAGGTATAACTAACTAGGTATTAGCTCGACTGTTATTGTAAGAGGTATAACAAACTAGGTATTAGCCCGGCTCTGTTATTTTAAAAGGTATAACTAACTAGGTATTAGCCCGACTCTGTTATTGTAAGAGGTATAACTAACTAGGTATTATCCCGACTCTGTTATTGTGAGAGGTGTAACTAACTAGGTATTATCCCGACTCTGTTATTGTGAGAGGTATAACTAATTAGGTGTAAGCCCGAATCTGTTATTGTGAGAGGTATAACTAATTAGGTATTAGCCCGGCTCTGTTATTTTAAAAGGTATAACTAACTAGGTATGAGCTTGACTCTGTTATTGTAAGAGGTATAACTAAATAGGTATTAGCCCGGCTCTGTTATTTTAAAAGGTTTTACTAACTAGGTATGAGCTTAACCCTGTTATTGTAAGAGGTATAACTAATTAGGTATTAGCCCGACTCTGTTATTGTAAGAGGTATAACTAACTAGGTATTAGCTCGACTGTTATTGTAAGAGGTATAACAAACTAGGTATTTTCCCGACTCTGTTATTGTGAGAGGTATAACTAACTAGGTATTAGCCCGACTCTGTTATTGTAAGAGGTATAAAAAACTAGGTATTAGCCCGACTCTGTTATTGTGAGAGGTATAACTAACTAGGTATTCGCCCGACTCTGTTATTGTGAGAGGTATAACTAATTAGGTATTAGCCCGGCTCTGTTATTTTAAAAGGTATAACTAACTAGGTATGAGCTTGACTCTGTTATTGTAAGAGGTATAACTAAATAGGTATTAGCCCGGCTCTGTTATTTTAAAAGGTTTAACTAACTAGGTATGAGCTTAACTCTGTTATTGTAAGAGGTATAACTAATTAGGTATTAGCCCGACTCTGTTATTGTAAGAGGTATAACTAACTAGGTATTAGCTCGACTGTTATTGTAAGAGGTATAACAAACTAGGTATAATCCCGACTCTGTTATTGTAAGAGGTATAACTAACTAGGTATTATCCCGACTCTGTTATTGTGAGAGGTATAACTAATTAGGTATAAGCCCGAATCTGTTATTGTAAGAGGTATACCTAACTTGGTATTAGCCCGACTATGTTATTGTGAGAGGTATAACTAACTAGGTATTAGCCCGACTCTGTTATTTTAAAAGGTATAACTAACTAGGTATTCGCCCGACTCTGTTATTGTGAGAGGTATAACTAATTAGGTATTTGCCCGGCCCTGTTATTTTAAAAGGTATAACTAACTAGGTATTATCCCGGCTCTGTTATTGTGAGAGGTATAACTAACTAGGTATTATCCCGACTCTGTTATTGTGAGAGGTATAACTAACTAGGTATTATCCCGACTCTGTTATTGTGAGAGGTATAACTAATTAGGTATAAGCCCGAATCTGTTATTGTGAGAGGTATACCTAACTGGGTATTATCCCGACTCTGTTATTGTGAGAGGAATAACTAACTAGGTATTAGCCCGGCTCTGTTATTTTAAAAGGTATAACTAACTAGGTATTAGCTTGACTCTGTTATTGTAAGAGGTATAACTAACTAGGTATTAGCCCGACTCTGTTATTGTGAGAGGTATAACTAACTAGGTATTGTCCCGACTCTGTTATTGTGAGAGGTATAACTAACTAGGTATTATCCCGACTCTGTTATTGTGAGAGGTATAACTAATTAGGTGTAAGCCCGAATCTGTTACTGTAAGAGGTATACCTAACTTGGTATTAGCCCGACTATGTTATTGTGAGAGGTATAACTAACTAGGTATTCGCCCGACTCTGTTATTGTGAGAGGAATAACTAATTAGGTATTAGCCCGGCTCTGTTATTTTAAAAGGTATAACTAACTAGGTATGAGCTTGACTCTGTTATTGTAAGAGGTATAACTAAGCAGGTATTAGCTCGACTGTTATTGTAAGAGGTATAACAAACTAGGTATTATCCCGACTCTGTTATTGTGAGAGGTATAACTAATTAGGTGTAAGCCCGAATCTGTTATTGTGAGAGGTATAACTAATTAGGTATTATCCCGACTCTGTTATTGTGAGAGGTATACCTAACTTGGTATTAGCCCGACTATGTTATTGTGAGAGGTATAACTAGGTATTAGCCCGACTCTGTTATTGTGAGAGGTATAACTAATTAGGTATTAGCCCGGCTCTGTTATTTTAAAAGGTATAACTAACTAGGTATGAGCTTGACTCTGTTATTTTCAGAGGTATAACTAAATAGGTATTATCCCGGCTCTGTTATTTTAAAAGGTTTAACTAACTAGGTATGAGCTTAACTCTGTTATTGTAAGAGGTATAACTAAGCAGGTATTAGCCCGACTCTGTTATTGTAAGAGGTATAACTAACTAGGTATTAGCTCGACTGTTATTGTAAGAGGTATAACAAACTAGGTATTATCCCGACTCTGTTATTGTGAGAGGTATAACTAACTAGGTATTATCCCGACTCTGTTATTGTAAGAGGTATAACTAACTAGGTATTAGCCCGGCTCTGTTATTTTAAAAGGTATAACTAACTAGGTATTAGCCCGACTCTGTTATTGTAAGAGGTATAACTAACTAGGTATTATCCCGGCTCTGTTATTGTGAGAGGTATAACTAACTAGGTATTATCCCGACTCTGTTATTGTGAGAGGTATAACTAACTAGGTATTATCCCGACTCTGTTATTGTGAGAGGTATAACTAATTAGGTATAAGCCCGAATCTGTTATTGTAAGAGGTATACCTAACTTGGTATTAGCCCGACTATGTTATTGTGAGAGGTATAACTAACTAGGTATTAGCCCGGCTCTGTTATTTTAAAAGGTATAACTAACTAGGTATGAGCTTGACTCTGTTATTGTAAGAGGTATAACTAGGTATTAGCCCGACTCTGTTATTGTGAGAGGTATAACTAACTAGGTATTCGCCCGACTCTGTTATTGTGAGAGGTATAACTAATTAGGTATTAGCCCGGCTCTGTTATTTTAAAAGGTATAACTAACTAGGTATGAGCTTGACTCTGTTATTTTCAGAGGTATAACTAAATAGGTATTATCCCGGCTCTGTTATTTTAAAAGGTTTAACTAACTAGGTATGAGCTTAACTCTGTTATTGTAAGAGGTATAACTAAGCAGGTATTAGCCCGACTCTGTTATTGTAAGAGGTATAACAAACTAGGTATTAACCCGACTCTGTTATTGTAAGAGGTATAACTAACCAGGTATTAACCCGACCCTGTTATTGTAAGAGATATAACTAACCAGATATGAGCTTAACTCTGTCATTGTAAGAGGTATACCTAACTAGGTATTATCACGACTCGTTATTGTAAGAGATATAACTAACTAGATATTGGCTCGACTCTGTATGAGAGTTTGCTCTAAACAACAAGAAACATAATGGAAGAGTCCCTCCGGGTGCTGAATGCCGTTAAGCAGCATTTAAACCTTTAATTGCTCAACATTATGTTTATGAACAATTTGAACTAAAATACTACCCATTTTAAGTTGGTAAAGAATGTTAACTGTATTTACCGTTAGCCTTCCTGTGTGCATTTATCAGGTTTTATTCCGTCCTCGATGTTTTACCATGATCCATTCAACTCTCTTATCCATATAAAAATACAATTTTACAAATTTGTCTTTCATCATATCGCCGATAAAGAGCAATGTAGTGTAACTTCATAAATGTGCCATGGCGTTTACCAGATGAGTGAAGTTTAATCAAATCGTCCTTAAGCAGAAGAGGCCAAAGTTACACTAAAGTCATGATGTTATTTTATTGTTGGCATTTTAGAAGTAGCAGCCAGCGTTTTTTTTTTTTTTGTTTTTTTTTACATATGCCATCACTTTAAACTTCGTTCAGATTGTCAATTGGCTCAGTGTACTAAAGATTTTTTTCTTTTTTAACGGTTGCCGTTAATGGTTCACTTGACCACTAGTTGTGTATCTGTCTTGAAATCATTGACTCAAAGAAAATCTGAATTATGTTTTACTTATATTTTATTTGTCTTTAAAATAAGTGCATGCTTCTCGAATATAACATAGTTCCAAAATAAATGTCAAGAACATGACAAGAACAAAAACCTGTTTGCACGAGTTGTTTGTTTTTGATAACCAAAGCTTAATTAGCCTGTACAACACAATGGAAAAGAAAGCAGTCTTATACTATTTCATTTTTTTTTTTTTTTTTTTTTTTTTTTCGTTTTTAGTATTCTGGAAATCGTAAGAGAAGACTTTTCGGTTAGCGTCAATACTTTTCAAAATCTTTTTCTTATACACAAAAGAATATCAGGTATCACCCTATAAGGGAGTTCTCGTAACTATAGTGTCACATCGACAACGGGTCCTTTAAGTGGAGTAGCTATACGGGCAGGCAAGATCGTATATGGGTCTTTGAAATAATAAAAGAAAAAAAAATAGGAAATTTGGTCTCTGTGAAATGAGATCATGGTTCACACATGTTAGTGATCGTGTGGTTTTTCGACTTTTGTAGACCTACATCATAGTAGCTTTTTTACAATTAAAGTAATCGTGGTCAAGTTTATTGAAGTTTGCAAACCACGAGGTGGGATGGGGTAGCCTCTCAACCGGGAAATATGCCCCCCCCCCCGCCTATTAAGACCTGGATGGATGACCCTTTTCGCAATATCCGATAGCGACAAGGCTTACCAGGTGGTTGCCTACACTATAAAACATTTCCTGTAAAATATACAGTAAATTACTGGCAGATGGGCTGCTAGTAATTTAACAGTACCACACAGTGTACCGTAACATCAGTTTTACAATAAGAATACTGTAATTCGGAAAGAAGTTATTGTGAGATAAACATCAATAGATATTACTTACTGTATTATGAACAGTTGCCTCCTACAGTGACGCTGCGGTTCACTCACGCTTTGTAAGTGCATTCTAGCACTTTTTTCTTCAGTCTTTCGACCCTCTGGCAAAGGGTCGTTTGGCGAAACCAAACGATAAACTGCTTCCCGAAGAAACTAAACGTCAACCCAAGTTCCTTACGTGACCAACCTCACGGTCCTCAGACCATTTACATCGTTGGTTTGTCATGTATGTCTCCATTCTAGAGTGGATGAAAAGAACAGAATCTACACATGATTATAGCCAAAAGGCCGACAAGCGATCAAACATTTCTGCTTCCCGACAGTACGTGAACAACCTCGCGGCCCTCATACCATGTACATTACCGGTCTATTGTGTATGGCCTCATTCTTTTTCTGAAGTACTCCCGATCCTCTGGCAAAAGCCCCGTTCCCACTTGGGAACGGGGGGGGGGGGATTCATCTGTCTTCCATTTGCGCAAGTTCTGAAAAACTTCTTGCTGAGTCAATCCGGAAAAAAACTCGGAAGAAGTTACGAATATTATCGAGTTTTTGAAATGTTAAAAAAAAATCGCATTTCTATACAAATGTTTACTGTGACAGAGACCTTCAAAAAGAATTTGAAAAAAAAAGTCGAAATTGATCGGAACATTTGTAAATGAACCGGGTGTAATCGTTCTAAATTCTGCATTATTCGTTACGGTTTGAAGCCCCTTTTTTGATTTGGCCGAAATTCAGCCCGAATAATTGCGAATGCGGCATTTCCGAATGAAACGATGCTATTTGTAAACTCTTCTTGTCCAATTGCGAGTAAAATAAAGTTAAAGGAGCAGTTCCGAAGATATAAATAAGTAAGGAAAGATTGCGAATAACATCGACCAATTACGAATTGATGAAGAACGGCAACGAACACATCCGGATCAATTGCGAAGTGCCGAACGGGAAGGTTACGAATATTTACAATTCACCCCGAAACGTTACGAACATTTATTGACGTATTTAGAAGTATTTTCGAATGTTCCTGATATAGTCAGATTGCTTTACGTTAGTTCTCGAATTTTTACGAATATTTTCGACTTCTCCTGACTATTTGCAATTAGAAAGGGAGAATGGAAAGTCAGAAAATTAATCTCTGTATATGTTAAACTAAAAAGTGTGGCTACCTTCATAAACCACAGCACATTTGATAGTTTCAAGCAGCCAGGCAACAAGCTGTCCTGATGGGCCACAACTACCACAACCTCTTGATGAAGAAAAACGTTAATTACACGGACCCTGTCCCCTCCACTGACTCTGTATCCTACACCTCCATCTCCTCCTCTAACCTCAATGCTTGCTGACATGTGTCTTGGGATGCAAGTCGATCTGCTGCGGAGGGCTAATGCTGTTTCTTCCGCCTTGTCATTCTGTGTGTCAAAGATGCGTGAAGTTTGCATACGGCGGCGGGAGAGGTTTTTTTTTTTTTTATTGCTGGGGGCACAAGTTTTCTACAGCCGATATAATGGTGATACCGCAAAGCGCAAAACCCCATCGGCGTGGGGTCCAGGGGCAGGGCTCCAGGAAGCTCAGCGATTTAAGTGATTTGAGAGGCTCCAGATTGGTCGAAAATCATATTCGAAATTAAGTATCCTATACTATGAATTTTATTCAGGAGTCGGGTGAGGTAAGGGATGAGAATGGAATTGTCAACGAAGTACTATGGCATTCGACTAAGGAGAATTATACTTTACAGTAATTTTAGGGGGCAAGGCCAAAATGTTGAAGCTACTCAAAATTAAATGTGTGATTGATAATTTGAGAAGGGCATTTTTAAGAGATCCAAAGTGTTTTGGGGCATTTATCAATAGGGAGTTCTTTTTGAAATCCATAGGCAGTATGGGTGGGGTCCAGTAGCCCGCAACAGGATTCCCAGAACTCTGACATTTTAGGCGTTTTAGGGGACTGAATGGAAGCAAAAAAGTACATTTCTATTAATTTTAATAATTATCTTAAAAGGGACATCATTACTCGGCAAACGTGTGTCATTGGGGCCAATAAGTGGACTGAGGACATGCCCCTCGCGGATAATTAATAAAGCCAGTGTCTTCCCTAACGTCATCCCACTCCTGAATGAAATTCATAGCCTACAATCCTTAATTTTAATATGATTTACGACCACTTTGGAGCCTCCCAAATCACTAAAATCGCTAAGGTTCCCGGGGCTTCTTCCTCTGAACTCCTGCTGGGGCTTTGCCCCTGGACCCCAACCATAAGCGGGCCTCTGGGCCCCACACCGAGGGAGTTTTGGGCTTTGTGTAAAACCGGAAGACTTACGGCATTACCATGATATCGCCTGCCGAAAACTTGTGCCCCCCCCCCCAAAAAAAAAACATCTTCCGCCGCCTATGCAAACTTCACGCACCTTTGACATTCAGAATGCCTAGGCGGAAGAAACAGCAGACTTCCCCAGCAAGTCAACCTGGTCTGCAAGTATTGGGCATAGAGGAGGGGATGGAGGTACAGGAGACAGAATCAGTGGAGGGGACAGGATTAGTGCAGGAAAATAGAACGGTGTCCGAGACGGATTCAGTACAGTTGACAAGGTCAGTGTAAATAACATTTCTACCTCCAGCAGGAGGTTGCGGTAGTTGTGGTCCATCATGACAGCTTGTTGCCTGGCTTGAAACCATCAAATGTGCTGTAGTTTATGAAGGTAGTCACGCTGTTTAGTTTAACATATTCAGAGATTAATTTTCTGACTTTCCATTCTCCCTTTCTAATTTCAAATAGTCAGGAGAAGTCGAAAATATTCGTAAAGAATCGAGAACCAACGCAAAGCAATCAGAATATATCAGGAACATTCTAAAATACTTCTAAAGACGTCTATAAATGTTCGTTACGTTTCGGAGTGCATTTGTAAATATTCGTAACCTTCCCGGTAGAAACTTCGCGATTGATCCGTATATGTTCGTTTCAGTTGTTATTCAATTCATTATTAGACGATATCATTCGCAATCTTTCCGTACTTATTCGTATCTTACTCGGAACTGCTCCGTTACTTTATTTTACCCACAGCTGGACAAGAGGAGTTAACGAATAACATCATTTCATTCGGAAATGCCGCGTTCGTTATACGTGCCGAAATTCGGCCAAGGGACGTGACTTGGTTCCATTCTAGACTGAATGAAAAGAACAGATACTACACATGATACCAGCCAAAAAGCCGAGAACCCATCAAACAAAGACTTAGCAGGCTGTTCTCCATGCTCTGAGACAACCAAGGTTGAGTGTATGTAGCTTTTGATCCATTTTGGGCTATGATCAAAGGTGAATTTAGTACCTGCACTACCCCTTCCAAAATGAATGCACCTTGTGTACCTCTAAAAACTTTGAAAAAGCCGTACTCCAACTTAGGTAGGCCTGTGTGATATAGTCAGTCGGGCGTACCTGTTTTTTCTGCTGTTTCGTGCAACACAAAAGGGGATTACTGGGGAACAACCCAGAAAGGAAGATTATAGTTTTCTCATCACGAAATGACTTTTCCCCACGTTCAAAAAGTGCGCAGCAACGAAAATAGAGGCAAAAACAATGCCAAAGTTTCATCTTAAATCTACTACGATCGTTTGGTCACCAGCCAATCACGTATCAGGAGAGGAGGAGACTGACCAATGACAAGGCAGTAGCATCCTAGTTACATAGAAGAAGCAGACGACAAAATGGCAGCCCCCATGCCAAACGCTGAACCCGGTGAAAATCCGAAGTTTTGTGCCATGCACATTGTTTCCAGTGCAACAACCAACTTTAAAACATTCACAAAAGCATCTTAGGAAACGTTTTTTAGTTATGGGGCACAATGGAAACACTTCAACTGCCCTGAAGCCGAAATGGTCGACAGTACGGCTACCAGTCTTGGTTTAGACTTCGACAACATCGAAGAATGCCTCCAGTTGTTTTCACACGTACCCGTTGCACGAAACATCGGGTACCACCGAGATTGCTATCGGCGGTTTTGTGACAAAGGTAAAATTGAGAGGAAGAAACGTTCATCACAGAATCAGACTAGCGAAGATACGTATATCTATTCCTCTATAAAATTTTTAATTTGTAAACTAATCGGCTAGCCGGATGAAAATAAACATGCTAGCCTAGCCATAGAGTGTGCAATTAATGCATTGTGTGGCGACCGTACACGATACTTGAAGTCAGTGCTCTAAGCTGCATCACAGGGTGGCCCACCTTGCCCCTATTCTCAGAATTTAAAATTCTTCATGTGGTTCCTTGGGTTGTCTAAATTATTAAAAGTGCACTGTGTGAATAATGGATTGGGTGACTGCTAACTTGAACTGAACCAACACACAGAGTTACATGTGGTCATTAAAGAATTGAAGTCATGCATGTTTGCTGTGCATGGGCTTCAAAACATAGGAGTGCAGCATTTTACATGCAAACGCAAACGTATGTCCTTAAATTCAATCTTCTCCCTCTTTTCAATGAAGCTAGGGGTCTTACCTGTGTAGTATTAGCTCTCAACCAGTGCCTATACTAGTATGATAATGCTCCATTATACTACGTTCTGAATACTACACGGAGCAAGTGACAATGGAGGTTAGTGTGTAGGGACTGAGTGAGGACTAGTGTAGTATATGCTACATTGTGTATTTTACTAAATTCCAGTCGTGTGGTGGTGATGTAAGCAACTCCCTGATGTAAGTTGATATACTGACTAACCAGGGAGTTGTCAGGGTTGAGTGACAATTCAGTATTCTCCACAGGTTGAAATTTTGTCCGGGTGCTCCAAAGGTTGAAGGTAAACAGTGATCACTGTCTTGACAAGAAGTCTAAGGAGAGGGAGCATCTCTCTTTGGAAAATGTTGGTTAAAATCAGCGATGCTTGTAATCATACTTTTCTCTGATGACCATGAACATTTGTGATTATCATTGGTCAATGTCCACATTGAGATTGCTGTTTTCTCTGTTTCGAGATTTCAAATAGATAATTTTTGTCTGGGTGGCTGAACTTTTTGGCCGGGTGGCACATTTTTTGTATTTGGGCTAAAAAACCTCTGCAGATTTTGTACGGGTGGGTCACCCTAACAAAACAGCTAGTACAGAACACTGTCATTATGCCTTTTTAATATCCCTTTCCTGTTGTAGCTGCTGAATTGTAACCGGGGTGGAAATATACTAACGCCTATCTTGTGCATTTGGCAGGAGCCTAAACAGCAACTCTCTTGTCAGAGTGTGTGACTGCGGGCAGAAATCTTGAATATAAAAGACTTATGGGATGTATCCACATTCCTTGGTACTGTAAGAACATTCTTTCCATTACTTTCCACCATATAGGTGTACTAGGCCACTTTTATTTGGAGGGGGTAGAGCCCTTTTAGGCTTTTACCCAAAATTTTAATCACCCATGCCTGAAAAATACAACTGTTTTGTCTGAAAATAGTAATTTCCCAGCAGGAACAGAGCTGCAGCCCTCAGCCCCCCCCCCTCCGCCCTATACACCTATGTTTTCAACAGTGCTAGCATTCCATTCTACTTTGACCCACTAACCTGAAACTAAGACATCTCGTTTGAATATGAATTTTAGTAGTTTTGAGCTTCCCTTCAAAACTGAAGGAATTACAGTACGTGAGTATTGTGCATTTGAGTTGGGGGAGGGGGAAGATGTTAAAACAAAGGTTGGTCAACTGTGGTTTCTATTAAAGTTCTTTTTGTTTTAGTCAGAGACTAACATTACCATTTTCCTAGCAACAAGCCACGGTTTGTGGGAAGGGGGGGGGGCTCGTGCTCATATGTTCTTATTGGTGTACAGACAGGTAGACCCCATAATTTCCATCATTGCCTCATGATAAAAAAGCACTGTTTCCTTTGATTGATAGTTGAAAGAAAGCGAGAAGTATTTGTTGAGTTCCTTCCCGTGCCTATAACCTTTAAATCTAAACCTTCCTTCTAGAAGAAAAAAGTGTTTTAACAGAATGTAGCCCAACCCTTTCACGTAAAAATCTTTGGTGAATTACAAAATGTAAGTTCCCTGTGTAACTGTAAACCCATCAGAGCATAAAAATATTGCAATTTTCCTCTGCAAAGTTGTCATTCTGTAAAATTAGCACTGCCTTGCATGAGAACCCCTGATTCTATGTCAGTTTGCAAATTGGGGGAGGGGTTCTGGGCCCTAACCCTCTTGAACCCTTTACAGTAACACCCCTTACCAGTAGCAAAAATAATAAGTTTACCCATATTAGTGAACATATTTTAATGAAATTATCATATTTGCACCCCAATTACTTGATGTGTCTAGTTGTATGTAATACACAAATGTTGGGAGGGGGCTTCTCACAGGACCCCTCTCCAAGACACCTTGGGTTTTGCATTTCCCGAGGAAACCAACTTAAAATCTAAAAAGAAAATAAATGTGCAAATGCCAGAACAAAGACTTGAAAAAATATTGTACAGTTTTCACATAAGATTCTTTTGTTACACACAAATTTTGCAAAGGAGAGGAGGGTCTGACCCCAGGAGACCATTGACCAACATGCATAGTTCTACTGAATTCGTTTAAACCCTTCTGTAGTGGTTCCATGGACCTGCCAGGTAAAGGTCAGAATGAAAGAATAGTTCACACTGGAGCTATTGTGTACATTATTATGTGTATTGCTTTAGTTTGGATAGCGCCCTCTATTTATGTTTATGCCTTTTCCCTGACCCTGGGAGTGGTCAGTGTTTGCAGAAATAGGTCATGTCTGAGTGAAAAAAGATTGCGAGGTACTCTGGACCAAAATCTGCTTGTTTGTAGCTTGAATGTGTTCGTAACATATATTTTTCCTTCAGTACAGTAGTCTATGGGACTGTGGCGGCCATTTTGTCCATAAAGTCAACAGTGTGCAACTTTTAAACGTGGGGAAAATCAAAATATTAAAATTTATGTTGTAAAGTACAACTGGGCGGATTTTGAGGTAATCCCCGTTTGTGTTGCACGTAATGCCATTTTTAAAGCCTTTTTTGAGGTATGCCCTACTGACTAATATGTCATATTTGTGAAATGACACCCAGAGTTTGATTTTATCCCTGCTTCACATTAAGTATCGCTATCCCCCGAACTTTCTGGAACTTTTGAACTTTACGTTTTATTGTTTCCTTGCTGTAGGCAGACAAGGAATCTATTAAGTAGTGACATTGCGAGCACGCGCGATTTTATACGTGTGGATGTTTTTGGTGTAAATCGGAGGAGGCATGTGAATCTTTTTCTACAGGCAAATGTGGATAAACCTGCAAGTAGGGATATCCTTAAAGTGTACCTAGAGTCAAAAATGCAAACATATTTCTTAAACAGCATGAAAAAATGAGTTCCAACAGTTTAACTCCCGTCTTCTTAGGGCATTCTTGATCCAGAATATAAAATGTTGACATTTATTTACTTAAAACAAAGAAGTCCATTACGCAGTAGTTTTCGGCTTTCTTGTTTTACAACTCACGTTAACTGTTTTTCCTGTATTTAAAAATATTTTGACCACTCCCTGTTTTCTTGCAAATCATATTCCAAAGAGGGGGTTTGAAAGAATTACAATACTTGACCAGAGTGTCATTACACCGTGGTACAAAGTGCAGTTACTTTCAGAAAAAAAAAAATGCAAAGATTGTAATTTATTTTAGTCGTACCGTACAATAATGACACCAAAAATAATTGTGTTATGTACCGTTTGAATGAGTGAATAAATTTAAACGTTTTATATTTCGGCTAAGAATGTCCTATTTAGATGGGGTTTGGACTAAAAATTCATTTCTCATGCTCCTTGCTTAATATATAATTTTCAATTTTTAGACCTGACATACACTTTAACACCCAAACCTATACCTTATTTCCAAATGAACAACCTGTTAACAATACCTCATGGGGATGTAACTTCAAATCATGCACAAGATGAAAGGAATACAAATAAAACAAAAAACACACAAAACCGTATGGGCAGATACTGATTATTTTCGAAAATATCCTCTTGCTGTCACTGCAAGATATAGTAACAAGAAAACATAAACAAGTAACAAGAAATATAAAGTTAGTTTGAGTTGCATGTTGCTAATACTTATACCTGAAAGTTCACAAAAGCAGCAGGATGTTTTCCTGATATTCGTCCTCCTTTGGGTCTTCCAGGAAAGAGATATGGCCAGAAATTTGTAGCAAGGTTGTGCTTTTATTTGCAAAATATAAAAACAAAATGATGGTGAGGAAGCAGCTGCACTATTTGCCCATTTTGAAATTATAAATTGTGCAAGTAAGTGGAGGAAAAAGAAAGCCAAAAGGCTTACAGATTCCTTGAACATAGCAAACAGCATTGTTCATCACTCCACTTTAATTTAAAATCAATGCACTTTCCTCAATAAGCATGAACCAAAAAATCAATTTCATCTTTAACATGGAAATCAAGTAGGATGGTTTCTTCTACTCAATATGGAAATAACAACATGCAAATTGTCTTTCCTTGAAAGATGTGTTCAAAGGTTAAGTTTTCAATTTGATAGGTGACCCTGCAAATGGCATTGGGTATCCACCAGAAAGACAAGATTCTTTCACTCAGCATGAGGAATCTAAACATCAAGTATGATGGTTTCTTCACATTTTGACCTCTCTTGAGCACAAAAGACCTTTCACCTCCACAAAAATAATGAATCTCTTCTACTTAATATAGGCCAGGCAAAATTTTTAGTATACCACCCTTGATTTACCACCCATTCTGATTGGTTGGATTCTGATTGGTATTCTGCTTGGTGGTTGGTTAAGGCCTCATTAATATTTGGGGTTGTGACACACTCCCTTTGCTTATTTGCATATACACATATGCATGCACACTCTCATTCTCTGAGAAAGACTTGGCATAACTTTCTTTGTTCACTCATGTGTGACCATTTTTCCCAAATTTCCAGGTTGATCCTAGCTCTGTGAACTGAAATCCCTCTCAGATTCACTCCAAAAGAGCAAAGTTTCACTCTTGTTTGAGTGCCTACAAAGACCACTCTGAAAAAGAGTGATTCATGAAGACACTCACTAAAGAGTGGATGGTCACCCTTTTTGGATTTAATTTCACTCTTCTTGGAGTGAAATTCCCTGTTCTTGGAGTGTAATAGCAGTCTAATGGAGGGAATCCACATTATTCACCTTATTACAGCATGCTTAGTTCACTCTTTTTGTTTTAGAGTGTCAAAGGAAAAGAAGGGATATAAAAACCTCAGCATTATCACATTTTGTTGAAGCTTGATAGCAACTTGCAATTGGAAGACACTATAACAAGCAGTTAATATAGCTAGTAGAGTACGTATAATATGTTGAATGAAACACATATTGGTTATGGTTGTTCGATCAGCACATTTTTGAGAAATCCACTCACCATCCCCAGGTTCAACTTGTATAGAAACTTGCTAATATTTCTTGAGTTGTCCTCTTTCTCTTCCTTTCCATAAGAAGCCATGCATCATACCATTTTGGAAATTTACTGCTGTTTCTGTACACTTTGATGCTAGTTCTGCCATGAGTCGTCACACCACTGGAGTTGCAATGCTGAATTTTCAATTTCTGTAAAAGATAGCAAAATATTTCAAATTGTTTTTTCCTCAAGGTGTCTGTTTGTGATAAAAACACTGGCCACTGATAACTCGTTCACAACTATCTAACAACTAACTAGCTTCAATTTTTCCTTATTTTCCCCTTAAATTTCGTTTTTTTTTTTTTTTTAGCATCTCTGTGAGTGTCTCCCTTTCCAAAAAATTCGAGTTTACTATTCCAATTATGTGGACGAGATGATGAGGTGATGTGTGTGATATAGAGCTCTCAATGGAGCTAAAGGATGTACAGTGGAGTTGTTCCATAGAATTCATTTCTACAATTTTTGTCACATCTATGCTGTTGTCAGCTTAGTACAATGTAAACACCTTTTTCCTAAGTTTGAAGTTGCCAACAATTTAAACTGAACAATGAAGATCAAGTATGCATGAACAGAAGGGTCTTATTAAGTTAATGTTTGTTATATTTTTCTCAGTGTGCAAATTGTAACACTCACCTATGCATGGTAGCATCTAACAAATTTCAGCCTCAGCCCCATTTTAGGTTTAAGTTGTCTGATGTTCCTCTTTACCTCTTCTGAAAAGACTTGTCATCAAACTGTTGTCCTAGTTAAAAAAAAAGATAATATCATACCTCATATTAGGAGGTGAAAGTAACTTCAATGCATTCTCAGGGATTACATCTGGACTGTGGTCTCACGTACCCTGCTTGAGGTAATGCCATTTTACCAAAAAACTCCGCGCTTGAATTACATTGAACGCGGGGTACCCTGGGGTTGGTGTACGTTTAAATTTCGATCCAATCCACATCGCCGGGTTTATGCAGGTTTTTAACTCCTTGTTTGTTTTGATCAAGCAAGTTCATGGTTGTGTATGGTGCTGATAACAGGTATTTTCTAACATTTGATAGTAATTAGTATGTGAAATGTTTAACCTCATTACTATGGTAGCACTAACCAATCAACGAGGATCTGTAGGTGAGACCAAGCCTCCCCCACAACAGCCTCCCTCACAATCATTTGAAAAACATGACAGTTATGTCTCATCATTATTCCTTTCCGTTTAATGGTTTTGTGTTTGCAAGACTTTAATTTCTTTTAAATGGTGTGTAGGGCCTATAGTAAGTTGCAAGGAGTATTTTGTTGAAGCATTTTCTTGGGAAATGTGTTTAACCTTTAATTGAATTGTAGGCCTACTACATAGTCACCATTAGAAATGCTTAGAACTCCACATTAAAACAAAATATGCATGGTTTAATTCTGAGTCAGTTAGTTGGTTAGCCCAGTTTCCAATAAATTGGTTCAACTGGTTTAATTCTGAAAGGCAAATCTTCACTTGGTAAATGGGACACCATAGTGTCCCATCAGATTGTCCCACTTGTTTATTTTTCAAGTAGGCCTTCATACTCCAATCCCCGTTAGATCTTATTCCTCAGAAAATATCATCCAAACTAGCAGGTTGACCGATGTAGGCCTACGGTGAGCTTAGTTTCTAGAAAATCTCTGCTTGGTGTGTGTTTAAATCCACCCAAAATTCTTAAAATATAATTTTCTATATTGACACATTTTTGTAATAAATTACATAATTTTGCATTTTTCCAGTACACAAAGATAATCTGAATTATTAAATTTTTATTCTGGAAAAAGGGATAAGACTGACTATTGCAAGTAGCCACCTTGTTTACAAAACCACCCTCTTCACTTTTCATTTTCTACAATATTGTACAGTAGGTATGATTTTTGTAGGGAATCTGAAAAAAGGAAATATTTATTCTTTTATACTTATCGGAAACATTCAGCTTCAAAGATCAAAAAAAAAAAAAAAAAAAAAAAAAAAATGCAAGGGAAAAATGACTGTAAATCAATACACCTCTGTGATACGGCACACTAATCAGACTGACAAGATGATGTTTCAGCTAAAAATAGACGGAAAAAAAGCTGGGCAGCTACCTTTATGACAGCTACTGACCTCTTTCTCACTGATAAAAAATTTCGAATGCAAAATTTCGATTTACTGTACTACCATGAACTCACATCTTCAGTTTCAGTTTGATTTCAATAGAACGATTTCAAAGCAGATCAAACTTAAGATTGATGTTGGCTATAGAGTTACTAGCCTGCATGAAACAGTACCCAGGACAAACAGAATGGACTTGCTATGTTTTGTACGGTTGTGATCTTTTGGAAAAGAGCCAAAAATTTATAATGAAATCTCCTTTCCCTTCATAATGGTATGACTAGCCTAGGTCTATGGAACTTTGTTTACATCATTACGCTATGCTACATTAAATATTGCGTCACTTTAGAAGGTAATTAGGCCTAGCATAGTTCCGTATTTACTCCAAATTGCTCGGGGTGAATTTCCGTAAAAGGGGAAGTTTACTACCGGCACAAATCATGCCACTGTGGTGAGGTCCCGAAGAGGTCACAGTAGGTTTGGAGAGTCCCACTCTAGTTCATATGCTGTGTAAACATCCGGCCCTATAACTAACGTTATGTTCAGCCCATCATAAACAGTAACCACCGACCGTAGTTAAGTAGCCTAAAGTTATCCCACCCTAGCCTATACCTTCCAAGCCTCACTGGCTAGCGGTAACGATTAACTACAAAATATTGCAGAAAGGGTCAAAAATGAAAAAATACCCTAACTACCCAAACTTAAATACTTAAATACCCAAACTTGTATCAGCTCATCGAGTCCCCAGTTTTTCAGCATTTCTTTCCAATCCAGTGAAACCATTTTGAAGGTGAGTTGATATTTTTCGGCAAGTTTCTTCGCAGGAAACACCAAGTTTGGTGGTCACTTTTGGTCGCCACCGCTTGCAGTGTTTGTAAAGTTAAGTTCTTATGTAAAAATTAGTTCATTCTTTGGTAAATGTTTAATGCTTTGTTACACGTTACATACTTTTGGTAAAAATTACATGGATCATCTGTAAAATATTTTTACATAAAAGTTAAGAACGAACAGTTTTTACCATCCACTTTGGTAAACTGAATTTCAGTCGCGTGATACATATTTACTTAAACTGTGTAATATTTCTACTTACTTTTACTTATTTTAATTTACTCAATTTTTTTCTTTACTTACCATTCTGTGAGTGTACTTCCGCGTGCTCGGAGAAAAGGAACGCAGTTGATGATTTTGTGTTGTAACTTGTAAGCAAGTAAGAATGTACACGCCACGCCTGCATAGATGTGCGCTTGTGAAGATATCATAGAAAGTGACCAATCAGTAAACTAATGAACTTCAAACCAGTCATTGTGCGTTGAGGTTCAAATGTTTCCAAGATGAAAGCAAGCGAAGAAGCCGAAAACTGTTTCATGTAAATGAAATTTATTGAAGAACGGTGTTTGAAGGAATTACAATGTTTTAAAATCACGGGTATTCATACTACGGGAAGATATCAATTAACTGTAAGCTTTCAAAACGACTGAACTGTCATCAGCACTTCTGCCCCTCCGTTTCGACTTCCCTGAGAAGTCACCGTACCATTTTAAGTTTGGTATCTATTGTTATAATATCTTTGGCGTATTCATGTATGTTTCCATCTGCACCAGTTGCTCCAGCTGCTGCGAGCCATGTTTGCATGGCTTTTGGATGTAGGTCGGTTTCTATCAGGGTAGTCGGGCTCTATCCCTGATTGGTATATGGTTGTTGATTTTTGCAACCAAATCGTGGGAGCTGGTTGTGGGTCGAACGGAAGCACCCTCGGCTGAAACAGTCAACTTGCCGACTTTGGCTTTTATATATAGAGGATGTAGCAAGAAAGTTCCTTTAACAAACAGGTGAGGTTTTTGCCTATCTTTATTGAATGTTAGTTAATTTAGTCTCAAATATTCGCACTGGCTTTCATTAGTAAATTACTCCGAATATGACCTGTTTCATCTAAGCTTTTATCTTTAATTTTTCCACAGCTACTTCTTTTCGACTTATTTTTAACGTAAAATATAACGAAATTGACCAAATAGCGGAAATTTCTATGCACGACCTTGGTTGACAATGATCTTTTCCAATGAGTTTTGTGATGTGAAAGTATTCAAGGTGGTAAGAGAATACGAATTAAAAAGATTTCTAAAGGTTCATAATAGTTGTTTCGAGAAAAAGTGAACAGCGTGTTGTTAATGACGTCACAATACCGTCGGTCTTTGAGCTTGTGCGCTAATTGTTGTCGTTGTTTTGATTTTCTCTTCGATTTAATGTAATTTGAAATGATTAATATTTTGACCGTTAATCGTTACCTGATCGTCAAGCTGATTAAACGTAATACCATCAAAGTTTCATGTGAGTATATTGCCAATGATTTTGCAAAGTTAAATATAGGATGGTCAATTGCTAATTGAATATAATCAAACAATTATAATATTCTGTAATTATTAGGTGATTCAGGATAAGAGTTTATTCTCTGTTATTCCTATTTTCATCAATGTTTTATATGTTTCTTCATTCAGTCACCAGACAGAAATGATTTGAGGTTATTAGTTGTGGACACAGATTTACTGATTTGAGGTGGGCCACAGATGTTGCGAAATAAATTCGTTGAATAGAGAAATTGTCTGCGTGGAATACTTTTTGATGGTCTTAATAAATTCCAGTATCGGAGGAAATTACCTAAATGAACGTTTGGGATTCGATACCAAGATGGCGACAAAAGACACTGAGAAGGCTTCACTTTGAGCCGTAGGAACAAGAAAGGAACTTTGTCTAGATCATCGAACTGCGTTGTAAAACTGATTGAAGAGGATGCAGGCGTAGATGACGTCACGGAAATATTCGAAAGAGTAGCACGAAACCTAGAGGCTTTGGAGACAGCTCATCAAGCTGTAATCGAGGCTGTAGAAGACTAAGGGAGATTTGAGTGTGAAGAGGAGTGGATGGCTGATTTAGAAACTAGGTACCTGTCGGTAAGAAGCGAGGTGGAAAAGTACATAAATGGACTTATGAGTAAACGAAATGTCTTATCCGAAGTGAATTCCAGAGGTGTTGGAGAAACAGTAATGCAGAGAAAACGAACAATGAAAAGAACCGTAACGCAGGAAGTCAAGGCTGGACCGAAGAGACAGCCGGCCGACAGAATGATGTCGTCTGTAATGTAAATTTTGACCAAAATGTGGGTTATCTAATTGACAATCAAGTTGATAGTAGGTTCAGTGAATGTAACGACTGTGATGTTTGTCAGGGCCGTTCGATTTTAAATAGCTTTAGGCCTACATGCAGGCCTTTTTCCAGGCAGTCAGACTTAAAGGCATTTCGTGTTCAACGAACTTAAGGCTTAAAAAGCTAAGTTTAATGAAGACCCAGTTGATAACTGGTCTTTCATTTCTAATTTTGAAATCAACGTAGCCAGTTAACTAAGTGATAACGCTGCGCGTCTTCAGTATCTCCTACAGCTGTGTAAAGGAAAAACGCGTTCTTGTATCGGAAGATGTACGCTTCTAGGCGGTGAAGGTTACGAGCGCGCCAAGTCGATTTTGAAGCAACAGTTCGGTCAACCGCGTCTTATTCTAAATTCTTTGATGGATAACATGGTTAATCGCAAACCTATAAAGGCTCATGATGGAGGAGCCTTTGGGATCTCATATCCTACATGCAGAGGTGTTATGCAACCTGAACACAAATGGGATATGTTAATGACTTTAAGGCTACGAATAATCTTCTGAAGATACAAGATCTTTTACCTATTTACCTTCAGACAGGGTGGGCTCAAACATCTCAAGCTATTCTTCAAACGAGGGAATGGCAATTCAAAGACATACTTCAAAGACATACTTATATATCTGGAAAGCCAAGCAGAAGTGTCGTTTAATATCTTTGGTGGGAATGTAGGCAAATTGTGTGAGGTTTCAAAAGAGTAGAAATCCCGTGTGAAGTCAACTATGTGAAAAGTAAATCATTAAAGTGTTTTGCATGCGATAGTGAACACAAGGTTTTTTAATTTGAGTTGTTAAGTAGTATGTCCTATGACCACAAACTAGATATTGTAAAGACAAAGCGACTGTGTTATAGGTGCCTATGCCGACGGAATGCAGTGTGCCGTCTAATGCAGTAATGCAGTATTGTCAGTCTAACAGGCACCACACTATGCTTCATGAACCGCACCAAACGGAAAATGCGCCAGTTGCTGCAAACACTGCTGTTTTGGTGGCAACGTTTTCGTGAGAATCCTCCCAGTTACAGTGACTGCGGAGAACGGTAATCAAGTTAATACTCTCTCTATGCTAGATATTGTTTCGGATCCAAGTCTATGCAGTGAATCCCTAGACGCAAGTTGGGCATTAACGGAAAAATTTTAGTCGTATACGTCGACGACAATCACTGGGGATAAGACTAGAACCGGTTTGACGTTTGATATCACTGACAAGGGTGAAAATTAATCTGACGAATTGTCAGTTAATATTCTTTCCATTCCTGATCTACCATACAGTGGTGACAACGTCCCTTCCGCGCGAGATCTTGCAAGTTGGCAACATTTGAAATCCATTCCGTGGAAAGGTATATCAGGATACGAACTCGGTCCTATCATCGGTGCTGATGTTCCCGAAACATGTTGGATTAAGGATGAGATGCGCGGTAGCTCCAGAGATCAATAAGCGGTCAAAAGCTCTCTTGGCTGGTCTGTAATGGGACCTGGTAGATTAAGCGATCGCACCGACCGAAAACAATTCTATCGAATTTCTTGTTTGCTCAAATGGAGAAACTTTCGATTTTCTTGAAAGGTCTTGGTCAGTAGATAATAAAGGGTTTGGCGAAGGGGACTCTGTTCAAGACAAAAGAGCAAAGGAGATCTTAAAATCGAAAACTTTACTTACATGTGAAGGTCACTATGAGATAGGACTTCTTTGGAAGGAAGACAATCACATTCTTCCTTCTAGCAAACCATTGGCTACATCGAGACTTAAAAGCCTAAAACGAAAAATAGAGAGAGATAACTCGATGCGGCAAAAATATACTGAAACAGTCAAAAGTAATATTGCTAAGGGCCACGCCGAACGAGTTAAAGATGAAGGTGTATTTTTGGAAAGTTCAGTTTTTACCTCACCACCCGGTTATCCATCCCCGTAAAGACAAAGTTAGAGTAGTGTTCGATTGCGCTGTGAAATGACAAGACACTAAAGGGACCAGACACAATGAATAGTCTGGTAGGTGTACTTCACAGATTCAGGCAACACCGAGTCGCTGTAGGTGCAGACGTCGAGGCAATGTTTTATCAGGTAAAGGTTACTCCAGGAGACCGCGACGCGTTCAGGTTCCTCTGGTGGCATGGCAGAAATTTGAATGCCAAAGAGTTTAGGATGACGGTGCATTTGTTTGGAGCGACGTCAGTCCTGCTTGCGCCAGCTATGTGTTGCAACGCACGACAGAGACAACGAAATTGCTTATCAAGTCACTATTGGCAAGACAGTTATGACATTTATTACAAATAACTTTTACATTGATGATCTCCTTGCTTCAGTCGACGACGCGAACTCGGCGAGTCTGATTGTTGAACGTCTAAGAAACATTTTGCCCAAAGGTGGCTAAATACTTTCTCATTGGATTAGTAGTAATCGTAAGGTTTTGGAGAGCATCCAGGAATCTGAAAGAGGGCCAAATATTCCCAGCAACCTGGAAACCCTTCCTATAGAGAGAACACTAGGAGGTAGTTAAAACGCCGAAAACGACAATTTCGTGTTTAAAGTGCCACTGCCTGATAAACCCTTCACGAGAAAAGGGTTACTTAAGTTTGATTTTTGACCCCATGGGTTTCGCCGCTCCTTTTATTCTCATTGCGCGATCTCTTCTGCAAGCGGTGTGTCGTAAGGGTTCAGACTGGGACAGGCCCATACAGACGAAGAACTCGCCACGTGGAAAGAATGGCTTCAAAATGTTTCTTTGCTTCCCTCTGTTATGATTCCTAGGTGGCTAAAATTGAGTAAGTCACAACGCGTTCAACTTCACATATTTTTGACGCGTCTCAAAAGGGGTATTCTGCTGTGGCATATCTACGCGCGGTAAATTGTGTCAACGAAGTTAGTTGTTCATGCGTTCAAGGCAAGGTAAAGGTTAGTCCGATTAAATTCATATCCATACCGGGACTCGAATTGATGGCTGCCGTTCTTGCAGTAGAATTGTATGGGATAATTTAACGAGAGATAAAATTTGGCGTCGATGACACAATGTTTTGGAAAGACTTTATGAATATACTTGGATACATTCGTAACGAAGAAAAACGTTTTAAAACAGGCGTTGCTAATAGAGTCCCCAACGTTCGTGAAAATTCTTCTCCAAATCAGTGGAGACATGTGGGTTCAAAGGAAAATCCAGCCGATGATGGGTCAAGAGTTACTCATGATTTAGGGATGTGGCTTTCAGGACCAAAGTTCTTGCTAAGAGGAGAGTGCGAGTGGCCTCAATCAAAACTTCATGAAATCGAATTGTTGTCTGGGGAACCCGAGGTTAAAAAAGCTGTTGTTCTTAACATACCTCCCTCAGTCGATGACCATTTTCAAAGTTCTCGAGCTGGCCCAGGTTGGTCAATGTTTTAGCCTAGATTTTTCGCTTTGGTAATAGGTCTAAACGTGTATTGTCGAGTTCTACAAAAATATGTCTGTATCGGAAATTGAGACAAGTGAAACTACAATACTTAAGTGGGTCCAAAATTCAGCATTCAAATCTTGGCAGAGCGACCAGCGGTAAGTACAAGCCACACCCGTACTTGTGGGAGATTGAGGTCGACTCGATTGTGCAAATGCGAACAATGAGGCCAGACATCCAATTATTCTATCCTCTAAAGGTAAAGTAAGCACTCTTATTATCAGACATTTTCACGAAACCATAGGTCATGGTGGTTTGGCCATGAGATTGGGTGCGATTCGGCATAGGTTTTTCCTTCTAAATAGTCGAACAGCAGTCAAACGTGCACTAAGCAAGTGTTTTCTATGACGTAAGTTAATGGCAAGGCCAGCTCAACAGGAAGTGGCTGCCCTCTCTTTGGAGAGAGTTTCATCAGACAAACTGCCATTCAGTTTTGTCGGCGTTGACTTCTTTGGGCCGTTTGAAGTGAGAGCAAGTCGTTCAACTGTTAAAAGATACGGTTGTATATTTACTTGTTACAGGTAAAGGCTGTCCATTTAGAAGTGTCAGAATCCCTAAATGCCGATTCATTTCTAAACGCTTTCAGACGTTTTGTGGCAAAAAGGGGACAACCACAAAGGTTTTACAGTGATAATGGTTCAAATTTCATAGCTGGTGAAAAAGACTTGAGAAATGCCCCTCAAAGCCATGAGTAAAGACGATGTTGAATCATTTCTCCTTGGTAAGGGCTGCGAGTGGCATTTTAATCCACCCACCGCAAGTCATTTTGGGGATCAAATGCCTTAAGAAATAAATTCGTTGAATAGAGAAAATGTCTGCGTGGAATGTGTTTTGATGGTCTTAATAAATTCCAGTATCGGAAAAATTTACACAGCCGTGCAGTATGACCATGTATTCTATCAACTGCCCATTTAGAAATAAGATTGCCAGGTGTTCTTATGTCGTTACCACACACCACACTTGCCATACTTAATGTACGTAGACATTTTTAAGCAAATTATCGTGTTGAAAATACTCCTCTATGTCTCAGATTATGCCAGGGTGACTAACAAGATACTAGGCAAATGCGATGTCTGAAAAAATATGGCAAAAATGTAGTAGAGTTGTCATGATACTTTCTGTCATATCACGGCCAATGATTTTGATTCACGTCCACAAGAAAGCTGCAGTAAGTTTCATTTGTTGGTTAGGGAATGAATCCTACCTCAATTTTGGAAGAAAGGTAACACTTCCTTTCCCTAAAGCAACATCTACATATGCAAAAATGACGGTTTTAGAATAGTAAGTTTTGAAGTACGGTTGAGATGAAGAGGCCACAGTATTGAATTGTTAACCTCGTACGTAATTGTGTCTAGGACATCTCTGTGGGAGTCCTTCAAATGACTATGACATATTAAAATGTGTTTGGCAGGAGTTCAAACGGAGGAGGAGTTGATTTTATTTCCAAAGAAATGCAATTTATCTTTCATCATTCAAAGTGTTTGCATTTATTTTCTCTTTTTGTACTGCTGCAAAAATACACAGATTACCAGATGAAAAGCAAACTTTCAAACTCACCAGTATTGAAGGCGACGGTTTCTCTGATCAACATTACATTATTCTATGAAGCTCATCCATATTTTTCAGAATACCATTAATTTCAATGGAACATTTTATTTTTATTTGTTATTCTTTCTTTTAAAATGTACATAATCAGATTTGATGTTGGCTTACAAAAGCTTAATGACAAAATGTGGGGGTGTTATTCATTTTCAAACAGAAATATGAGCTGCTATGATGAAAAAATTACCTTTTAATTAATTAATGAGAAAACTACCCACAGTTCCGACGCAGTCGGGAAAACGGGGAAAACCGGGAAGAAGTCGGGAAGTTTTTTTTTTTTGTTTTGTTTTGTTTCTTGACAATTGCCGTTTTGGTATGAAAATTTTAACAGTCCGTAGTTCCATTGTGCACATGATGCGTGCATTTCCCGAGTCTTTTTTCTGTAGAGAAGTATTGCAAAAGTATTTTTTTTTAAAGTAATTATTAGTAAGGCGGAGAAAAAAGCCGCTGTGAATGCTCAACTCCATTAGCTCAACGGAATGCGACATTCATCTCAGCACGTAATTTTATCGTATACCCATGTCCACAGTACGCACACCGACACTTAGTGCTGTACTTTGAAACACAAGATTAGACTAGGCTTGATAGATCTCCAAATATTAACGTGTTTGGATAGGATAGCAAGTAAATCTGAAGAAGAAAGTATTATCCTGAGATATTATTCAAGATTTTTTTCTCTAAACCATTAAACTGGGCTTAGTTAAAGTATTTTACACATGTGTTAAAACTATTTTATCAAATGAATGACATCTACATAGTTTTGCAAGCATTCACGTTTACATTTGAACTAAGCTACCTTGAGACTGAAACATCTCTTCACAGTACATTGGGTATTGTCAGTAGGCCTATCTTGAATTAAACTTTTAAAGGACTGGAAGGGATGGTAGCCACAGATTTTGGACAACATTCTGAGGGTTCGATAAACAGTTGGCCACTTGTCATAATTATGATGATGATTAGTGTCATGTTTATTTTGTCTGGGCGTTTGGGGCCAAAGTCCTATATGTGGGCGGCCTAAGAGTCTTTGTATAAAATCCATCTTCTGCCTTTCTAAGAACATCAAAATAACATGTGGAGGTGATAAAAAAGATTGGCATACACAGTCAAAATGTCTTTTTAAGTGATTTGGGGTTACCTACTGCAGATATAAGTCAAAGGTAGTCAGTTAGTTAGATGAGATTTAACAACACACCAACATGAATTTAGCCGAGTGTCGGTCAACTCAACAAAAAATTCATAGCTCAAGTTCACCCAAAACATGACCCATGTCCAAGCGTGTTTTCCCTTTAGTCATCTCTTACCCAATGCGGGAACTGTAGTGGGCATATTCTACAATCCCCATCACACAGGGGCTAAGCATGGAGGGAGTTGCTCGGTTTTGTGGTGCTGACAACCTGCCAGTCGTAGGGCAAGTAATAACGGTCTTCTGTGCGCATATTATAGGCGATTAAGTCGGGGACAAGCTACTCAGCACACACGACATAATTTTGAGACTGAAGTTGTTCACGGGCACAGTATATGCCTCATTGTGGGTGTGCATATTTGTTACCTTTAGTGTGGACCACAAATGGTTATTTGAGTCTGAAAAAAACTATGGAAACGTCTGGAAAAAGTCTTGAAAAAGTCTTGAAAAAGTCTGAAATTTCATTCAACAAAAAGTGTGGGAACCATGAAGTCTACCTAATTTTTGTTTTTTTCGACCAAAGGTTCTGCTAATTAAGTCCTTGCCGGAGGCAAGCTAGATATGAGATAAGCTGGTTTTTGTTGAACTAGTAATACCTGAAACAGATAAAGGGGCGTCTTCACATTCCCATCGTTGACTATACTACCAGTTTTTTTTTTTTTTTTTCTTCTTCTTTTTTTTTCCCTACACCCGGGCATACGTCTATGATTCTTATAGACATTGCATCCATGAAAACACGGCATTTAATTTTATCCTTTTTGGCGGATCTACTGACTTTAAAATCGCCTTTTTTAAATCTATTTAGCAAATAGAGTACAAACTTTTAATGGGACATTGCCTCTTTTATCGGATTTTTGTGTGAGAGAGATATGCGTTTGGGTATAATGATGTCCCATTCAAGGTACCCCTTCTTGTATCAGTAATTATATTTTATTTTGGACTAAATACCGTATGCATCCGCTGGTAAAAAAATATTGACAAGAAGAATAACTGGGCATGAGCTGCTACTTGGTAGGAGAATTTGATCCAAAGATCCAAAGATAGTGCTTAGTATAAGAGAGACTTCAAAGGCTGAATGCCGTCAAACAGCATTTTAAACCTGCACATCACTGTATGTATGTACAAATTGATGCACAGTCGATGCCAAATAAGCAAAGAAAATGTTTACTCTTGATTCCATCTCGTCACATGACTTGCATTCCGAGATTCCGTGAGAGAGCGTGCTGTGAAACGAAGCCTCATTGTGCTGTTGGTTCTCTTTGGAGAAGGCCTCCTATTCAGGCAGCTCCATGTAAGTTATTGTTCTTGTGTATATAGCAGCTGCTTAAAGTACTGTTCTTCCGTTATACTGCCTTTGTGTTATATCTTGCCTTCTAGGCACTTTCCTCGTTCTTGGCTGTAATTTACCATGCCTATCTGGCCTAATTACAGCCTGCCATTCGATTTACAAGGGCAATTATAGTGTGAAGACACTTCTTTTAACATTTTCCTATTTCCTGACTGTAATTTACCATGCCTTCTTGGCCTAATTACAGCGTGTCAGCCGATTATCCAGGAAATTGATTCCTGTAGAGGGTTGTTTCAGAATTCATAGCTGACAGATGAATGTTCAGACTTGTACTAAAAATTATTAGAATGCTTAGTGCAGTATATACGGCTTGAACTTTTTTCTTGATCTCACATTTCGCAATTTACCATGTCCACTGGACATTATTGCAACTAACTGCAAAACTATTCTAAGACATTGTATTTTATTTCAAGTCATAGCCTCCTTTTGTGGAGATAGTCGTTCGTTCCCATGCCTTAAAGGCTAGAATAAGACGTTGACCATTTTCTTTCAAGTCATAAGTTTGTAACTCTTGTAATTTCCCAAGTCTTAAAGGCCTAATTACAACATTTCCAAATAACTGAGCTTAAAAACTTTTGTTGCCAAGTTGCACTTTTTGAAACGTCTTTGCTAAGAGTTACTACTTTTATATCCGAGTTTCCGTCTGTTTTCTACTTACATAGCACCACTTGACGTTGCAGGTGTGTTAACTATCCGTGTTAAAATGGCGGAAGAGGAACTAAATTATTCGGAGGAACTCGAAGGTCAACAGATAACTTACAATGAAGAGCAGACTTTGCCTCCAGGGGTAACCCCTGAAATTTCAAAATTTATAAAAAGAGCAATTTTGGAGGCAAATCAATCTCTTCCCGGTACAAGCAAACAGGGATCTGAATTTTTTGATAGTCCTTCAGTCAGTACCAAAAAGCCTAATCCTGACATTGATCTAGCTGAAGAGCCGAATTTACCAGGGGGTATTCAGTTGTAGGAGAAGGAGAATTCGTTGGCTCTCCACAAAGTGATTTTGACGAAATTGTTTCCAATATTTTCAGGGAACACAAACCAGAAGAGAATAGATTTGATATTTTAGATGGAGTTGTTCAGGATTTAGAAATTGATCGAAAGGGCCCAGGCTTATATGATAAAATTGCAGAGGTCATTGGTAAAATTCTCAAAAACAAAATGTCTGAAGAAAAAATTAAAGAAAAAGTTCAGATATATTTACGCCCAGGAAATTGCGAGTTTCCACAGTGCACCCGAGTGAACCAAATCATTTGAAATAAACTTAGACCAGCAACAAGAAATAGGGACGTGAAGTTGCAGAAATTTCAGCTGTTGCTGACCAAGAGTATGACTGCTTTGAGTCAAGGGGCTCAACACATTCTGGATGCCCCAGGAATTGATAAGAGTACGGTGCACAAAATATTTGATTCCATGGCCTTAATGGCTCAGGGCAACTTGGAACTTAACCTGACTAGGAGAGAATTGATCAAACCAGATCTCCACAAGGATTTCCAAAACTTGTGCTCTAGCGATGTACCTATTACATCAATGTTATTTGGTGATGATGTATTTAAACACGTCAAAAATTTGTCAGAGACAAGTAAATTAGATCAAAAATGTCTCGTGGTAGCGGATTGCGTTACCGCCCCTATAACCAACGTGGAAGATATTATAGGGGCAGGGGAAGAGCATCTGCCAATTCTTTTTTGTCCCAGAGAGGAAAGTCATGGGGCCACGTGTACAAGCAAAAGGGGGTAAATATGAAGAAGACTTAAAGGAAATTCTCAATTGCCATACAGGTGAGGTATGTTCTGATATATGTAAATTCAAACATATACATGATAATAAAGATGTAGTTGCAGGTCGCTTGAAACACTTTTACCAAGCTTGGGCTGGTATAACTGATGATTTCGAATTGTTAAAAACAGTAAAAGGCCTAAAAATTGAGTTTTATGATAATGTATTACCACTTACAATGTCAAATTTAAAAAACTCATCTGAGATGAATTCTTACCATTGTGAAATTCGAAAGTTGTTGGATAAAGGAGTAATATCAGAAACGGTTAGATCTACCAGTGACTTTATCTCACCGATTTTCTTCGTTCCTAAAAAAGACGGATCAAATAGAATGATTTTAAATTTAAAAAGATTCAACGAATATGTTGATTATCAACATTTTAAAATGAATGGTTTACCGGCGGTTAAGAGTTTGATGTGGCCCAACTGTTTTATGGCGTCAATTGATTTAAAAGACGCTTATTATTCTGTTCCCATTCACGATGAATTTCGAATTTATTTAAGATTTTATTATAAGGATGTTTGCTATGAGTATACATGTTTACCCAACAGGTTAGCTTCAGCACCAACGGTATTCACCAAACTGTCTTGCTTATTTGCGTAAATCGGGGCATAATGTAGTTGTCTACATTGATGACTTGTACATCCAAGGTGATAAAGAAGAAGAATATTTCGTGGCAGTGTTCGCTACGGCAAAACTTTTCTCGGATTTGGGGTTTCTCGTTCATAGGGAAAAGTCAGATCTGACACCACGAAAACAGCTTAGATTTTTTGGCTTCATAATAAATTCACAAAATATGACAATTTCGCTTTCTGAGGAAAAGAGAGCCAGAACTAAAAGTAAAATCTTAGAAGTGATAAATTTGCCTTTCATAAGTATTCGTAAATTAGCTGAAATTATTGGTATATTAGTTGCTAATTTCCCTGGTATTGAATATGGACCTCTATTCTATAGGTCCCTTGAAAGAGACAAAATTATTGCTCTGAAGAAATCACACGGCAATTTTGACAGTACAACCATTTTATCACAGCAAAGTAAGCTGGAACTGGAGTGGTGGTATGCCAATGTTGATAAGGCTTTCAAATATGTAGGTCATGGTCAAGTCCATGAAATACTATCCTGTGATGCCTCAATGGAAGGTTGGGGTGCTTACGTTGGGAACCGTTAAGCTTCTGGTTTTTGGAATGCTTACGAAAAAATGCAACACATTAACTACCTCGAGTTACTTGCTGTAGAATTTGGTTTGAAATCTTTATGTCAAGATATCCAAAATTCACACATACAAATTTTGTGTGAAAATTCAACAGCTGTAGCATATTTGAACAAAATGGGCGGCATAAAATCAAGTTCCTGTGATGCTCTAGCCAAGACAATATGGTTGTGGTGCTTAGAGAATGATATTCGGATTTCTGCCGCCCATATACCAGGCAAAATCAGTTGTTTTGCTGATATTCTGTTTAGAAATGTTCAGTCATGTTCAGTCGAATATTGAATGGAAGTTAAATGACCTTGTGTTTTGTGAATTGGTTAAGATTTGGGGGTTGCCACAAATTGACTTGTTTGCCTCCAGAAATAATGCTCAAGTAGGGAAATATGTATCATGGGGTCCAGACCCCTTCGCAATTGCCATCGATGCATTTAGCTTGATGTGGGGCTCTCATTTCTTTAACGCCTTTCCTCCATTTAGTCTGATCGGGAAATGCCTGCAAAAGGTGGAACTAGACCAGGCAACCGGAGTTTTCATAGCTCCAGTTTGGCCAACGCAAACTTGGTTCGTGAAACTGTTGGAACTTCTAATAGATCTGCCTGTGCTTATACCAATGTGGGAGAATTTGCTAACATTGCCACGAAACAAGGAAGTACGACACCCCCTCCGTCACAGCCTTAAGCTCATAGCATTTCTCATTACAGGGAAGCGCTGGGACAGCAAGGCGTTTCAGAACAAGCAATGGAAATCATTGTATCAGCTTTGAGACCAAGTACGCAACGCCAATATGCATCTTCCTTTGCAAAATGATTCTTGTTTTGCCGTGAAAGGGACAGTAGTCCGTTTATCGCAACTATACCTTTAATTTTAGATTTTTTGACTTGTCTGTACAATGCAGGAAATGGATACAGTTACATTAATACAGCAAGAAGTATGATGTCTTCTTTTCTTATATGCCCTCAACAGGTTGGTAAATATTATTTGATAAAAAAGCTCATGAAGGACATTTTTTAGTTGCGGACACCAGTTCCTAGATACAAAACAATATGGGACGTGTCGATTGTGTTGGATTACTCAAGACTTCTAGGAGAAACTGACAGTTTACCATTGGAATTGTTAACTTACAAGGTGATGACGTTATTGGCTTTGATTTCGGCACAAAAATGTCAAACTTTGAGTTTGCTAAATTTAAATTCAATGGAAAAGAAGTCTGAAATGTTTACTTTCTATGTAAATGATAAGGTCAAACAATCTCGGCCAGGTATCGTCGGGGTTGTTGTAAAAGTACCCAAGTTTATTGGGAATGAGTTATGTGCCTTTTCTACCTTAGAAAGGTATTTACACTTAACCAAAAGCTTTTCCAGAAGCACAACTTGCTATGAGATCTTAATTATGTCCCTATGTCGGCTTCGCTCCTCCAGAACGGACCAATCAACTTGCAGAATGTAGGGATTTTTTCCACGTCCGAACGGCATAATTAAAAGCCTCGCTGTGGACACGCTCATTCAGTTGCTAAACTAGAGAGTTCAGAGCTACAAAGAAAATCCCGTCTAATAAGGGCAACTTCAATTAACAAGGGCAACAAACGTCCATAGGAAATAACTCACAAACCAGTCTAATGAAAGAGGTGAGTTCGCCCGATTCTAAAAGTCATTTTAAGAACATGCAAAGATCTCACATCTCGCAAAGGAAAGAGCAGACTATACGTAGTCTTTTCAAACGCCCATAACCTAAACTGCGAAAGACCACCCAAAGTACACTAAAAACCTCTATGATAGACGATTATCAAATGAGATAATTGTGTGATGTAAAGGGTCAAAGCACACAAAACAACTCCAAGAAACATTCGAGTACCGACACTCTCACCTCTCCAAAAAGAGTTAAAGTGAGAACTCGCTACGCAACGTGTAATGCAAGTGTTTTACTTGACTGCTTATGAGCAATCACTCATGTGGGGAAAAGATCGTTGTCACAAACTGGGTGAATTGCGCTATAAAAACAACGAACCCCCCTAACTGAGATACTCAAAGCATTTAATTTGATGTCAAGACTTCTGCAATTATTGATTTGATTTTCCCGAAAACCTCCCATTGCCTACAAAAAAGGCTGCACTCTTATCGATTGCCTTGTATTATTTTACAAGGTTCGAGAGCTACGGTTAAAAGGCCTACAAAGCAACCTCCGAGAAACTGTACGTAGCCAAATCCTCCCATTCAGAAAGGGAAAACAAAGGAACAAAATTTCGCTACTTGCTGCAAAATTAAAATCATTGAATCTCATCATTTAACTGCGAATAAGTAACACCCAGGTGGAGAAAACAACAGCGTCACTAGTCCGTGGTCCATGCTGAAAATGAACTCAACCCAAGTGACTCAGAGCGGTTTGCTAATAACACGGGCCTGCTCCTGTCTACACTCTTTTTCCGACAATCTCACCCGCCAACGAAAAGGCATAAATATAAAAGATGGCCTTGTAAAATAAAGGTTTGGGAGAACGGAAAATAAAATGGTACAATGATACTTTTCTTACTGCTCTATTTGAAGCAGGAATATTTAAACCCAAGCCGCGAATGACAGGCTTGCTACTGATGAAGCTGCGCCTTTCACAGCGAATGAGCAAGACAGAATAAACCGGTCTAGCTTGGTCTTAAGCACCAACTTCAAAGTATTCACACCCGGCAAAGAAATTAAAGCCATGATAAATCTTTCGCATGAGGTCACGAATGATGATCTCGGGCCTTTCCTAAAAAAATACAAGGTTCACCGACTTATAGGAACCTAAGATGGCGCACCGCCTACCCTTACTTTACTTTTACAGCATTATTCATTAGTTTTGCTAGACCTCACCCTTCGGTTAGCAGAGACACCATTAGTTAATGGATGAAACATGTTTTAAAGGAATCTGGACTGAATGCCGATTTGTTTAAACCCCACAGCACCAGGTCAGCAGCAACATCTGGTGTGCCAGTTGAAGATATCCTGCAAACAGCTGGCTGGAGCAACGAACTTTCTTTTGCTAGGTTTTATCAAAAACCAATTGTGGATTTAAAAGATGTCGATAATAAATTTGTGGAGTTCATGCTTAAAAACTGATGGTAATGCAATATATATATATATATATATATATATATATATATATATATATATCCATAGATAGGAAAAAAATCATAATAAATGAGGCGTAATAAAAGTTTTGTGTTTTTAGTGTTGTAATTATAGATGTGATATGTTACTTTTTGGGTGATTGTTCACATCTGTGGCTTTGAAGTCTCACGGAATCTCGGAATGCAAGTCATGTGACCAGATGGAATCCTAAAATTACACGATTGAAATGAAGTTTGATTGGGATTCCGTCAAGTCATATGACTGCATGAAGGGATTACGTGCCCACCCGCAGTTTAGATAGCCCTAACCCTCAATTTGGGTACAGATGTGAACTCTTTGAAACATGAGGCTTCGTTTCACAGCACGCTCTCTCACGTAATCCCTTCATGCAGTCATATGACTCGAAGGAATCCCCTTCAAACTTCATTTCAATCGTTTAATTTTAGGATCATATTTGCCACTCGTCTTCTTCAGTGCAATGAACGGGTTTCATGTAGTGCTTATTTTTGAATTACTCGTCCTTCTATTTCTGTTTCTTGTAAAAAATACCATGGTACCCATGTTTTGCACTTATCGCCTTTTTTACTGAATTTTGTTAATCGTGTAAGGTGTTTAATTGGCTTTTACATTAAATGATGCATACATGGCTCTAAAAGTCAAAAAGTGCAAACAAAGATTTACAAATATCTTCGGGGTGTTTCCCAGCTTACCAGATGAATTAACCTGACTTAATTGCTCATTTAAGAATAGGACCAACGTTACGTTACATGATTAATCTTGTTATTGCGTGGGCAATTTATTAACACCTACATCGACTTGTTCTCTTTTCACATTTAGGATCATTTTGCACTTCTTCATTTACAAGTTGGTAGTGAGCCACCAAAAGTTTATTCTAAAACTCACTGATATCTTAATTGAAATCATTTTAAAATTCTACTCAAAGGAAATCCAAGGTGTCTTTTAACATTTATTTTTCTATGTTTCAATAGTGTTCAGGTTTTTAGTATACCTATTTTCACAATAAATGCCAAGGATATAATAAGACTAAGAATGAGTGTGTTCGAGTTATTACTGATAACCCTGACATAGTTTATAGTACACCACTCAGGGAATGATAAGGTTTGAAAGACTGTGGGTATTTTTAACATTACGTTACATTGATCAATTAATAGTGTTAAAATAAGTCAATACTTTCAATGAAAAAGGTGGTTTCAGAAGAGTCATGACATTAGGACGTACCAGTAACTCTGAGTTTTAGCTGTAGTTTTGGTGAGGAAATAAGGAACGGAAGGTTTTTGAGGCTAGTTGCCTACCTTGGTTGAACTTCGTTTTTGTCACAGTATATAAGAATATTTGGGAGCTGCACCTGTAATTAGACTATTTAAGAAGGGAATGAATGATTTAACTGAGTGTCGAAGGTGTGAAACCAAGTGCTTTGGACTGAGGATCATGCTTTCAAATTTCCATTAATTTAACCTTTTACGGTTATGATCTATTCTTCAAACCCCGAAACCCCTCACACACAATCTACAAAATCTGTAGATGTACAGAATAAAAAATGGATACATAGACAATACACAAAAATTGTCAATTATTTGCAAAAAGGGCAGCAATGTTGTTGTTCCTCAATTTAGTAGTTACGAAAGCGCAAAATGAAATATTTCTCGGATTTGAGGTTACGACCATGTGTAGTATGGGTTTTTCTTAACAAGACTGTTAAGGACCCACTTATGACAAATCTGTAACGAAAAGGTAGCTTCTCTGTAAAAATAATAATAATAAAAAAAAAAAAAAAAACATTTGGTATCATCTTTGGCTCTTCGCGTTTAAGTCGAGAGAGCTTTTTGCAAGAAGTACCAAGAATATGTCCAGTGGTGTAGCTGCAAGGGGATCAAAGGGGATCGTCCATGCTCTAATAAAGGGGAAATGTGTCATATCTGAAATTAAATAGATTATCAGGTGGCGCTGGTTATCGAAATTGCGGGTTTTCCAGCTTTTCCAATTTGTTTCCGAATTTGTCCAGTACTCGCTCCGAATTTTCAACCTTGTGCTGAAAAGGCAACATCTTGGGCGAGCTTTGGGAAAGCATACATTTAGCTCTCCTTCAACAGATGCAAGGGACATTTTAAACGTGCGTTTAAAATGCAACATAAAATTTACACATTGATCTAATTCTTTTGCTTTGTTGAGACGCTCATAGGTGTATGTTCTGTGGAACAAATATCATCGCAAATGGAGCAGCGGTGCATTTCTTCGTGCTGAATGAAAATTAAACCCTTTTTGTATTGCAAAGTAAACCTAAACAATGGGACTGATTATATGATTCTTACAAGCATAGAAAATGTCATTTCCCGCTCTCTGAGGGATAGCAATTTTTTAAAATTATTCCCAACACCCTGCGTCAACTAATCAGCTAATGTCGGCACACCGCTGAAGTATAACTTCTTACTATTACATATTTCGAGCATAGAATCCGCTCAACTTCCCCTTCAGTCGGCTCTGAAAAATAAGCAAAAAGGAAAGCGAAAATGACATATGTGACATCATTTCCGTGACACTTTGTAAAACCATAGCATGGCTTTTTAGCTTATCGGGGTTCCTTTCCCGAAAACAAATTTTATAGAGTCAAACGTACGGTTGGAACTGCTGAATTGGAGTCCCGAGTAAACGGAGGGACGATTTAGTCTTGACTAGAGCCCGCATCGGGCATACTAACCTTACTCACGTCTATTTATTTTACGGAGATGAAAGACCATACTCTATACCTTGTGACTGTGCTGTCACCGTCAGTCACATTCTCGTTGACTGTCATGAATACTCCCACATTCGCCAGAAATACTACACCGTACCCGACCTGAAAACCTTGTTTGAACAAACCGATCCACCCCTTATACTTGGCCTTCTCAACTCCCGTCTTGTTGCTATCTTTTTTTGTAGAATTTGAGCCCCCCCCCCCCTCCCCCTTCTGAAATTTTTACTTTCACTTTTTCCCTTTTCAGGTAGCTTTACCCCAACAATGTAACTTTGTCCAACTTGGTGACACTATATAACACATTCGTTGCATTTGTGTCGTATAATTCCATCTAACTAACTAGCATTTTGGCTTATAATGGAATTTTCTTTGAAAATTAAATAATATGCCCTCAAAAATGTTCCTTTTCAAATAACTATTCAAACAGTACACCAGTTTCAAAATTGTTCGAAATCGGTGGGAGTGCCTCCAACTGCTGGTCTCAAATAACATTATGTAACGCTCTGAAATGGCCGTGAAATCTTGGATTTTGCGAAAAAGAAAAAAATGCTATTTTTCATTCATAAATACTTTTTGAGAATGCTGGCTTGTCATTGGTCAGTTGCCCATGTTCTGATCCAGTGTAGAGACATAGGGTGTATGGAGAACAACTTTTTGATCAACATGACTATAAACACAGCTTTGCTGACACGGTATATGTATCCTTGACTAGCCTACATATTTTTAGGTTACATACATTACACAACAGTTTAATTATAGTACATATACTGGCCCGACTACTTCAAAATGGCGACTGTAGTTTTAAGCAATAAAGGCACACGACTGTTATTTTTCCCATAACTGTCCCACTTAAAATGTAAATATTTTTGGTTGACCGCAATTTTGCGTGTATATTGAAACAAATAAATTAGGTACGTTGCCTAACGTGATCAGATTTCAGACCTTAAATTCAGAGAATATTGAAGGTCTTGTTACGTGTTGCAAAGTTCACACAGGGCCTAGGGCCTAAATTAGGCCCAGGCCTAGGCTTAGACCCCGATCGTGTAAATGATATGGTACACCGTTGATGAGAAAAAGAAATGTAAATAGGACTACATGAATTCGTAGGTCTAGGCCCTATCTCAGTTAGACTCGAAACTTCTAGCCTATCTGGGGCGACGGAAGAAGCAGTTTTGAAATGAGTGCTCGAGTACAACGTTACTCACTAACCTTAAAAGCTCATCTCACATATTCCATACATAAGGCCTGGTCAAGTATTCTGTGCACCATTAGCTATGTAAGGAAATGTAGCACCAGAATCGCCAAATGGAATTGTAGATGTAATAATAAGAAGAGCCTACGCCGGCCAAGTAGCCTGCCTAGGCCTACTTCATCGACAAACGTCATCAAAATTGTGATAGATCCTCTCTGAAATGAAATATTTAGGAATTGCGACAGCCACCGTTAGTAAAGGCAAATCTGTCTGGTTTTATAAAGTTCCTCTCGAAGAGATCAAGCTAATTTACTGCCTCAGCCACATTTCGAAAACAACGTAGGCCTAACGCTAATTTGGAAAGCTGGGCCTAACGTTGTTAGCCTGACGTAGTTGTTTAGTCTGTTTTCAACAACGTACAGCAGGACGTTAAATCAAACGTCACAGTGAGCAATATACACCAAACCACAGATCCTCAAGCAAGTATATAATTTTAGTGGAACTATTCACGACCATAGTCCCAAATATTAGAGAAAAATCGTTCCAAATATGACCTCGTTCAAGACCTCCAAAATGTAACTTATTAGTCAAACAGACGGCACAAATAGGCATATCACTATATAAGTGATTACTGTGTACATACGTAAACGCGACGAAGGCAGCGTGTAGCTAGCTAGCTAGCTACTGTGCATTGCAGTTATCATTCAGTACAGCTCTTCGCTACGCTATTGAATGTCAATGTCTTTGTAAACTACGCCGGTACAAGTACTTCATGAGACTTAAGTCAGCCCTTACTCCAAATTCAGATATGGGCCAGATATGAAATTCCATATATGGGCCAGATATGGATTTCATATCTGGCCCATATCTGCTGCAGATATGGGATTTATATCTGGGCCAGATATAAAAATTGGGCAGATATAACCTTGATATGTGCCAGAACCAGATCTAATCCATATATGGGCCAGATAAATTTTATCTGGATCAGGTCTGGAGCAGATATGAACCATACGATGCAATACCATGCATGGTTTATATAAAGCTATTCCACACTGATACAATATAATTTGTATTGATCCCATATAAAGCAGCGCCATATCTGGTTTTAGACCGGCAGCCCAGGGCCTTGGAGGTAGATGAACTAGGTACCAATAATGAATTATATAGGCATGAAGCGAGTCACCTGGGATGTTCAGATATGTGAGTCTGCCGTGCACCATCCGTTGCTAGTAAGTCAGTAACGAAAGTTACAATCTTTCAAAGTTAACAATTTGAAATTTCAGGAAATACAATTTAGGCCCAAATAAAACCAATATTGTATTCATATTGTATTTCCTGAAATTTCAAATTGTTAACTTTGAAAGACTGAAACTTTCGTTTCTAAAAAGGAAAAACCTTGTTATTATGATACAATAATACCTATGTATAGGAAACATTGTTGAGAAAGTTTCAATATATATTCTTACGATTTGTAGAAAATATGAAGAAATATGTAAATTAATGTAATCTAAATTTCGGGAAAATTGGCTAAAATTACACATTTTGCCCAAAAAGTTATTTAATTCTGCATAATACCCATCACATACGGTATAGGAAATTGAACTTTCTTTCACATGACACCTTACAGGTTTTCATAAAAGGTTCTATCAAAGTTTTATTATCAAACATAATGATGCCCACTAAAACACGGCCGCTATTTTGAAAAATGGAGGTCAGACCTACTAGCAACGAATGGTGCACGGCAGACTCACATATCTGAACATCCCAGGTGACTCGCTTCATGCTGATATACTTCATTATTGGTACCTAGTTCATCGACCCCCAAGGCCCTGGGCTGCCGGTCTATTTATATAAAGATTTACTGTATTGATCCCATATTAAGGAGACAAGTATGGTGCATATAAGTCCCATATCTGGACCATATATGACTGGACCAAAATTAATTAGTGCACTACTTTTGTGTAAAGCGTATCAGAAACTTTCTGAGCCAGCATAATGTTAAGGGTTATCTGAACATCTTTGTTAAAGTTAAATGCCCATTGTATAACATTCACTTAAGTATTTGCAGTTATTAAATTACTTAATAGTGAAGATAAAACTGCTTTGGAATTCCTACTTTAAAATGTTTACATTGCATTTTTGGTTTAAATAATCATATGGGGCAATATCCCAACATAAATTGTGTTGAAGGTTTCCTGATTTATCACATATTACTTCCTTAATCACACTTAAAGACATTCAGGACCCTAAATTCTTACCACGCCAATATTGGAAAGTCATTTGCATATGTTGGTATAATATGGCTAAATATGGTTTGAATGTTCTGATTTTGGTTTGCTGATACTTGTTTAGCTTCCAGAGAAGTTCTTTATGTAGGACAGTTACACAAATTAAACCAAAAAGTATTAATATGGCAATGTAAAAGTTTAAATGTAATCCTGTCATGGTATTTTAATCAGTTATATCTGGCTTAATAGGGCAATATCAAACTTTATTTGCATACCTGGGAAAGCATTTCATGAATTTATATCTGGCTTAATATGGCTATATCAAAGTTTATTTGCATATCTGAGAAGGCATTTCATCAAGTTTTATCTGGCTTGATATGACCATATAAAACTTTATTTGCATGTATTGGACGGCATTTCATCAATTTATATCTGGCTTTATATATCCATATCAAACTTAATTCGCATATCTAGGAAGGCATTTCATCAAGTTATATCTGGCTTGATATGGCCATATCAAACTTTATTTGAATACCTGGGAAAGCATTTCATCAATTTATATCTGGTTTGATATAGCCATAGAAACTTAATTTGTATATCTGGGAAGGCGTTCCATCAATTTATATTTGGCTTGATATGGCCATATCAAACTTTATTTGCATATCTGGGAAGGCATTTTATTAAGTTATATCTGGCTTGATATAGCCATATAAAACTTAATTTGTATATCTGGGAAATCGTTCCATCAGTTTATATCTACCTTGATATGGCCTTATCAAACTTTATTAGCATATCTGGGAAGGCATTTCATCAATTTATATCTGGCTTGATATGGCCATGTAAGACTTTATTTGCATACCTGGGAAGGCATTTCATCAGATAATATCTGGCTTGTTATGGCCATATCAAACTTTATTGGCATGTTTGGGAAGGCATTTCATCAGATTATATCTAGCTTGATATGGCCATATGAAATGTTATTTGCATATCTGGGAAGATAGTTTATCAATTTATATCTGGCTTGATATGGCCATATAAAACTTTATTTGCATACCTGGGAAAGCATTTCATCAATTTATACCTGGCTTGATATGGCCATATAAAACTTTTTTTGCATATCTGGAGGGCATTTCATTCAGTTATATCTGACTTGATATTGCCATCTAAAACTTCATTTGCATGTCTGGGAAGCCATTTCACTAAGTTATATCTGGCTTGTTATTGCCATATAAAACTTTATTTGTATATCTGGGAAGATAGTTTATCAATTTATATCTGGCTTGATATGGCCATATCAAACTTTATTTCCCCACTGGGAAGGTATTTCATCAATTTATATTTGGCTTGATATGGCCATATCAAACTTTATTTGCATACCTGGGAAGGCGTTTCATCAGTTTATATCTGGCTTGATATGGCCATATAAACCATTATTTGCATATCTGGAGGGCATTTCATTCAGTTATATCTGACTTGATATTGCCATCTAAAACTTCATTTGCATGTCTGGGAAGCCATTTCACTAAGTTATATCTGGCTTGTTATTGCCATATAAAACTTTATTTGTATATCTGGGAAGATAGTTTATCAATTTATATCTGGCTTGATATGGCCATATTAAACATTATTTGCATATCTGGGAAGGCATTTCATTCAGTTATATCTGGCTTGATATTGCCATCTAAAACTTCATTTGCATATATGGGAAGCCATTTCACTAAGTTATATCTGGCTTGTTATTGCCATATAAAACTTTATTTGTATATCTGGGAAAGCATTTCATCAACTTATATCTGGCTTGATATGGCCATGTAAAACTTTATTTGCATATCTGGGAAGGCATTTCACTAAGTTATATCAGGCTTGATATTGCCATTTAAAACTTTATTTATATATCTGGGAAGGCGTTCCATCAATTTACATCTGGCTTGATATAGCCATATCAAACTTATTTTCCATATCTGGGAAAGCATCTCATCAAGTTATATCTGGCTTGATATGGCCATATCAAACTTTATTTCCATATCTGGGAAGGTATTTCATCAATTTATATTTGGCTTGATATGGCCATATCAAACTTTATTTGCATACCTGGGAAGGCGTTTCATCAGTTTATATCTGGCTTGGTATGGCCATATAAAACATTATTTGCATATCTGGAGGGCATTTCATTCAGTTATATCTGGCTTGATATGGCCATATCAAACTTAATTTGCATATCTGGGAAGGTATTTCATCAATTTATATCTGGCTTGATATGGCATATCAAAATTCATTTGCATGTCTGGGAAGGCATTTCATCAATTTATATTCTGCTTGATATGGCCTTATAAAACTTTATTTGCATACCTGGGAAAGCATCATCAACTTATATCCGGCTTGATATGGCCATCTAAAACTTCATTTGCATGTCTGGGAAGCCATTTCACTAAGTTATATCTGGCTTGTTATTGCCATATAAAACTTTATTTGTATATCTGGGAAGATAGTTTATCAATTTATATCTGGCTTGATATGGCCATATAAAACATTATTTACATGTCTGGGAAGCCATTTCACTAAGTTATATCTTGCTTGTTATTGCCATATAAAACTTTATTTGTATGTCTGGGAAGATATTTTATCAATTTATATCTGGCTTGATATGGCCATATCAAACTCAATTTGCATATCTGGGAAGGTATTTCATCAATTTATATCTGGCTTGATATGGCATATCAAAATTCATTTGCATGTCTGGGAAGGCATTTCATCAATTTATATTCTGCTTGATATGGCCATATAAAACTTTATTTGCATACCTGGGAAAGCATTTCATCAACTTATATCTGGCTTGATATGGCCATCTAAAACTTCATTTGCATGTCTGGGAAGCCATTTCACTAAGTTATATCTGGCTTGTTATTGCCATATAAAACTTTATTTGTATATCTGGGAAGATAGTTTATCAATTTATATCTGGCTTGATATGGCCATATAAAACATTATTTGCATATCTGGGAAGGCAATTCATTCAGTTATATCTGGCTTGATATTGCCATCTAAAACTTTATTTGCATATATGGGAAGCCATTTCACTAAGTTATATCTGGCTTGTTATTGCCATATAAAACTTTATTTGTATATCTGGGAAGATAGTTTATCAATTTATATCTGGCTTGATATGGCCATATAAAACTTTATTTGCATACCTGGGAAAGCATTTCATCAACTTATATCTGGCTTGATATGGCCATATAAAACTTTATTTGCATATCTGAGAAGGCATTTCATTAAGTTATATCAGGCTTGATATTGCCATTTAAAACTTTATTTGTATATCTGGGAAGGCGTTCCATCAATTTATATCTGGCTTGATATAGCCATATCAAACTTATTTTGCATATCTGGGAAAGCATTTCATCAAGTTATATCTGGCTTGATATGGCCATTTCAAACTTTATTTCCATATCTTGGAAGGTATTTTATCAATTTATATTTGGCTTGATATGGCCATATCAAACTTTATTTGCATACCTGGGAAGGCGTTTCATCAGTTTATATCTGGCTTGGTATGGCCATATAAAACATTATTTGCATATCTGGAGGGCATTTCATTCAGTTATATCTGGCTTGATATGGCCATATCAAACTTAATTTGCATATCTCCGAAGGTATTTCATCAATTTATATCTGGCTTGATATGGCAAATCAAAATTCATTTGCATGTCTTGGAAGGCATTTCATCAATTTATATTCTGCTTGATATGGCCAAATAAAACTTTATTTGCATATCTGGAGGGCATTTCATTCAGTTATATCTTGCTTGATATGGCCATATCAAACTTAATTTGCATATCTCCGAAGGTATTTCATCAATTTATATCTGGCTTGATATGGCATATCAAAATTCATTTGCATGTCTGGGAAGGCATTTCATCAATTTATATTTGGCTTGATATGGCCATATAAAACTTTATTTGCATACCTGGGAAAGCATTTCATCAACTTATATCTGGCTTGATATGGCCATCTAAAACTTCATTTGCATGTCTGGGAAGCCATTTCACTAAGTTATATCTGGCTTGTTATTGCCATATAAAACTTTATTTGTATATCTGGGAAGATAGTTTATCAATTTACATCTGGCTTGATATGGCCATATAAAACATTATTTGCATGTCTGGGAAGCCATTTCACTAAGTTGTATCTGGCTTGTTATCGCCATATAAAACTTTATTTGTATATCTGGGAAGATAGTTAATCAATTTATATCTGGCTTGATATGGCCATATCAAACTTTATTTGCATATTTGGGAAGGCATTGCATCAATTTATATCCGGCTTGATATGGCCATATCAAACTTAATTTGCATATCTGGGAAGGCATTTCATCAATTTATATCTGGCTTGATATGGCCATATCAAACTTAATTTGCATATCTGGGAAGGCATTTCATCAATTTATATTCTGCTTGATATGGCCATAAAAAACTTTATTTGCATATCTGGAATTGCATTTCATCAAGTTATATCCGGCTTGATACGGCCATAGAGAACTTTATTTGCATATCTGGGCTTTTCTTGAATCAAGTTACATCTGGCTTGATATGACAATATAAAACTTGATATATTACATCAAGGCATCTAAATGTGGCTGTATATCTGGCTTGATATGGCTATATAAAGACTGCATTTAACCAGATATATCCAGATATTAAAACATATCTGGATTTGGAGAAAGGGAGTTAAGGAGACTAATTGATGATCAATGGAGAATTTACAAAAAAAGAAAGCCCTTTCCCTTCTTCACTTCTGGAAACAAAAGCATTAATGAATGGGAATAAAGTCATGGTGCCAATGTCTCTAAATCATATTCGAACAGGCTATGACGTCACGCAGACGGGACCCTCGGCTGCGCCTCGGGTATCTCATTCCATATGCCTGACGTCATAGCCTATTCAAATCTGATGTAGAGACACGGATACCATTGACTCTATTCCCTAACTAATATTTTTTTTCTCCTGACAAATGCCTCTTAAAGCAGGCTATGCTGTTAATTTTACGTTTCCATTGTTCATCAAATGTATGGGCTGTACTCCATACAAATGTAAAAATCTTTAAAAAGTAAAGTACCTAAGTCTTTTTTTGAGCAAACATTCAAAAAAATTAAAAAGGTTTCAACGGTTTCGGAACGCTATTCTTCCTTTTTATCTGGCTCTAGCTCCGCCCAATGAATTTTATGGATATTCAGAATGTAATTTTGAGAAGAGGTCGAGAAAAACTTAAACAAAACAGACGGTGAAATTTCGTTCAATTAATACATGCGTTATTCGAACGGCCTTTACGTGTCCAACTTTGCACATCTCATTGAACCGACTGCGCAATTGGTTCGTTTCATTTGCCAATCCAAATTCAGTGACAAATCCCTATTCACTCGTTTCGGCTCCTTCGTTCAGTTTTTAATTTTGTCGCTGATTGTGCTATTTTAATCTGTCCCAGGTTCCAAGATAATGTTAACTTTTCTCTTTGATTTGATGCTAGGACTTGACATTCAAAAAGAAACTTCGGGCTACAATGAAACTAACTGTGAGTCTATTCTGTATTGAGAACGGTTGTCATAGAAGATCCGCAATGCATGTACACAACATGTGTGATACATTGGCAATAAGTACATCGTTGTGTCAAAGGGTATACGATATGGACAGGCATAATTTGACGTCATTCATTTCTTTCATTTTGATTGGTCTTTGCATAAGAGTTTACCCGAAAAAGTAGATGAAGTTTCTTCCCATGGTAATTAACGCTCTAATTAGTGAAATTTCACCGGAAAGAAACCTGGCGTGAAGGATTTCTACCGGGTTGGTATCAAATGGAAGAACAAGGTTGAAGATTAACGATGAAGGTTATTTTTTTTCATCAAACAGCATGACCTGCTTTGACTTCTTCGATAAAATTTTCTGCAAAAGTCTACACGTTTGCGGGCAGAGCTGCTTTCCCTAATTGTGAACTTTTGTTTAATTAAATATGGGCTTGATATAAATAAGTAACTGGATCTTGCGCTGATATGTACATTTCTGAGTAAGCAAGGCAAGCTGTGTCGCACTATTTTGTCAGAATGTGTAGAACAATTGGGGGCTAGGAAATTCCATTGTTCAGTGCTAAAAAGTTAAAGGATTTTGAAGCAATGGGAAAATTACTTTTTCTGATTAAGAATTTTGTTAGGGATATTATTTTTTGAAGCGTTGCAGTATTTTTCATATTTTTAGCATGTTTAAAGGGAGACTAAAAAATACTAATCAGGGTTGGATGAGTGAAATTGAAGGAGAAAGCACATCTTGTTAGTTAAATTTCGCGTTGCCTTTGTGTTGCTCTTGTACAGCCACTTTTTTGTATTGCGTTGGAGTCAGATTTCCTATTCTTGGTGACGAGAAACACCAGTTTCTGTTTTGGAGATCCAGGGAGTCCAGTTCGATGATTTCATATTCATTTCAGTGATCCACCTTACATTGAACTGTGTGGAAGTGTATTTTGAGTAGTAGATGAATCCCCCCAAAACGTTTCATATGTTTGTTTTTTTTTCTACCTCTGAAAGCACCAACTAGGTACTTATTTTTATTTTCTTCTTTTCTTATATTCTTCCAATAATTTCTGCAAAAATTACGGTGAGGCTTTTATTTCGTTTATCTGTCCCTGAAAACGCATGCGGGTATGGGATCCTGGCGAATCACATTCCACAAGAGCGAGAGGTCCTCGGTTCATTTCTCGGATAGGCTTCCATTGAGTCATGAGAATCGTGAGGATCCCACATGCACCTGAGTTCTAAGCAAGTAAGTTATAACAAAACCAAAGGTTACCGAAGAAAGGAAGTGAACGTGTGTTTTCCAAAAACTCGAAATAGAGGTATTTGGTGCTCCCCGAAAAAAATCTGTCGCCACTCGATGTGCCGTATTTCGTTCCGTTTTTAGCTTGCTCCGCGGTGTAACATTAGCGAGTAACTTACCATAATAACATAGATATAGGGAATTATATATGTGAAGCCGCACCAACAAATATGGGCTAACAGTACGAATGGTAGACCCCGTTTGTTGGTTAGAAAATCAGTCTGGAACTCAGGCTCTTCAGTTGCCCCGGGAGACAACACGTATGTTTAGAGCTCATACCACTAGTGGCATTTTAGATAATGAGGGTGTTGAATATTTATAACTCCTTATCAACGTTGGTTAATGAGCTATGCGAAAGGTTACTGAGGATCAAATAACAAAATGAGATCGCCTTTTGGGGACTAAAATATCACAAAAAATCAAAACCATTCGAGAACAAAATAAACATCCAATATTCAGAAGAAATACCTCTTTTTAATGTTTTTTTTTTTTTTCAACTCTTAAAACAAACGACGAATCTTTCTCGAAATCTCCGAGTATTGTCATACCCTATGAGATTCAATGTCAGAGTTTGCTTTTGGTGGTCATATATTTCGTCTCCTTATAAAAAGTCTGGACTTTTCATACAAAAGGGACCTATGGTAAATTACCAGGAATAAAGATTGCTTTCAGTCCAGATTTGTTTTGTGACTGCTAAATTCCACTAAAAATTATTAGGCCTAAGCGAGATTCAAAACAGCGGTGTTGCTTCATGCATATACGCAAATTAGTGTACACCTGTATGAACGCCACTGCATATTATCACATGCTATTACTATAGTCGGCTCGTTAGTGTAACGAGCTCAGTATTTGTGTGTTTCATAAGTACCCTATGAATTCAGTACATGCACACGGAGTCAAAAGTTACTCCTAGAGCGTCTTGAACATTGGCCAATTCTTCATTCGGACAGGCTTATGAACCAACTTCCTGAAAAAATGTAAATGACAACAATAACTTGTGTCAGTTGCATTATTATGCGAAGTATGGTAAAGTACAGATAAGAGGGCCAAATCCAAGGGACCATGTTTCTCAGCAAATTAAACGAAATGATTTTTGCGATCAAAATTTCACATCCCAAACCCTTGCAAACTGTTCAAAAACTGAAAAAAATGGAAGAGACTATACAGACAAAAATATCCCGCCGAGGGATAAAAACTTTTTCCTTCACCTCATTGCAACATTATAAAAAAATGAGGGAAATGCACAAACGATCATAGAAGCGTTGTATGTAGGCTAAGACAAAACAAGAAGACCAGTATAAGCAGCCTATATTGAATGACAATCGAATGCTCTGAAAAAGCCATGAAGACATCAAATGCCAGTCAGTGACTGTGAATCATGTATTTTAGAAATTTGGTGACTAAACATGGCATTATCTAGCCATTAAGGAATTTCATTCCAACTTTCAATGAATTAAGTGAGACTGTAAGGGGTGACACTTGCTGCTATGGTCATTTATCACAGTGGACTGATACTGATCCAGGGCGATCACTAAGTCACCAAAAATTTCCGAATATCCTAACTAACAAAAATGTTCCACCAGCTGACTCCCTTTCGGGCAGTCTTCAGCATTTTGAGACTCTTTAAGGAAGTTGATTTATGATAACTGTGTTATTATCACTGTTATTTCATTTCATGATAAGAAACAGTGGATTTATTGGACACCTGGCATTCTGGGTCTGATTTGGTAAGCCTAGGGTCTGCTCATTAGATATCATTTGTAAATCACTTTAACCGATACGTAGAAATAGAAGAAATTAATCTGACTAAAAAGGATAGAAGAAATTGAAGAACAGAGAGTAATTATTAGAGTGTCCCGCCACACGAGAAATACCCACTTAAGCTACATCATCGAATCCCCTTGCGAATAATTTGCGAACTATTAGTCTTATATGCTAAAATTCAGTGAAAAAACTTGTGAAGTTAACCAATCAAAGGTTAATGAATCATAGTTTATAGCTTTGTTTTGTTTTTTCACTATTTACGCTCTCATTCCTCACATGTAATTGTGCTACTTCTTGTGTATCTTGATGTTTGGTAGTTTTTTGTATTATCTATAGGAGGGGTTTAATTAAGGATCACCATCCGAAATGCTCAGAATGTCAAATGTATTACCATGAAGCCTGTTCTTTTTCTCTAAACTCTAACTCTCCTAAGGATATCTGTAAAACATATTGTTCTGAGAGAGGTCTACCTTTTAGTAAGGTCCTTTCACCATTTCCTTGAGCTCGATATCAACATTCTTAGATATGATTTAGATAATATGACCGACATAAGTAATACTGGCTGCATTGCTGAATCCAAGTATCTTAGTGTTGAACAATTTAATAATCTTCCAAGTAGTGTTTTCAATTTTTTTTATCTGAACAGTAGGAGTCTTACAAGAAACTTTGACAATACTTATGATTATCTTTTGCTGTTAAATCACAATTTGTGGCACTAGGCTTTGCCGAAACTTGTTTTACTCTGCCCTTATACATTGCCTTGTATTTGAATTGAATTGAATTTAATTGAATTTTATTGCCTTGTTGAAAATCATCGTCAGAATAAAAGGCGTGAGGAGTGTGTCCATTCGAAAAAAATGATTTCGTTTTTGAGATAAGCAGTGACTTGACAATTGAAAATAACGATATAGAAAGTATTTCCATTGAGATGCCAACACCTAATGTCCCCAATAGGGTTGTTTTAGGGGTAGGCTATCGGCCACCCAGTGTGAATTTTACGTATTTTTTACGATCACTTGTGTAACATCTTAAGTGACGTTTCTTCTCACTTCAAATATGGGTTTGTCATGGGGGACTTTAATTATGATCTCTGTAAGCCTAACAGCTCAGCCGACTTCTTAAAGCAGCTTATGCTGTTATTTTACGTTTCCATTGTTTATCAAATGTATGGGCTGCACTCCATACAAATGTAAAAAGCTTTAAAAACTAACGTACTTTAGTCTTTTCTCCGAAAATGGGCAAAAAATCGAAAAAATTCGAAAAGATTTCAACGGTTTCCAAACGCTGTTCTGCCTTATTACCTTGCTCTAGCTCCGCCCAATGAATTTGATGCATATTCAGAAGGTCATTTTGAGAAGGGGTCAAGCAAAACGTAAACAGAACAGACAGTGAAATTTCGTTCAATTCATACATACGTTATTCAAACGGCCTTTACGTCTCCAATTTGCACATCGCATCGAACCGGCTGCGCAATTCGTTCGTTTCATTTGTGAACCCAGATTCAGTGACAAATTCCTATTCACTTGTTTCGGCTCCATCATTCAGTTTGTAATTTTGTCGCTGATTGTGCTATTTGAATCCGTCCCAAGTTTCAAGATAATGTTCATTTTCTCTTTGATTTGATGCTGTGGCTTGGCATTCAAAAACAATCTTTGGGTTACATACGTGTGAAACTAACTGTCAATCTGTGTTGGGCCCGAACGGTTGTGAAAGGACTCCTGTAATGCATGTACACAACATGTGTGATATATTGGCAATACGTACATCGTTGTGTCAAAGGGTAGGCATAATTTTACGTCATTCATTTCTTGCATTGTGATTGGTCAAACAAAGATAAGAGCCCGTTGTCTTTGCATAAGAGTTTAGCCGAAAAAAGTAGATGAAGGTTTTTTCTATTGTAATTAGTGCTCTAATTAGTGAAATTTCACCGGAAAAAAACCTGGAAGGATTTCTATCGGGTTGGTATCAAATGGAAGAGCAAGATTGAAGATTAACGGTGAAGGTTATTTTTTTTTCATCAAACAGCATAAGCTGCTTTAAAGGTCAGCCGCAGTCCCCCCCAAAGGATTATGCTGCCACCACTGAAAAGTTTTTGAATCTCCTCCCCACTTTGATCGGGGAAACCCACTTGGTAAACTTAGCTCACTACACAGATCATAAAAGCTATTAAAAGCCTAGGATCATGTGTCCTTGAATCGCCCTGAGGCGGACCAGCTAATTACATCTGGTTTGCTTGTCCTTGGTTGCCCAGTTTACAACTGTGCCACACGCGTCTGGTCATGAAGTTTTCATTCATGTCATTTGAAACCCAAATCAAAACATTTTCGTCTGCCTAATAACCTTCTTTTCAGCAGTGGTCAGCATTGACTGTTGTAAAGCAGTGTTATATTATGAGAAACCAGTGTAAAAGTGTTGTGTGCTTGTTTACACCAAAGAGCTGTATGTACACTCAGCAAAGCTAGTACGTTTTTATACGTTGTCACTATATAACGCACTGAGGAGGAATGGTAACTCTCTGTTTAGATTTAGATGAGTGTCTGGTAATACAACAGCCTAGCTGCATGCACAGAGGCAATACAGTTGTTTCTCCTCACTTCTCCCACGTTTTCACTCCTTTCACTGGTAAGGCCACAGCATTATTCTGTATTATTCAAAGCATAACTTTACCAGCGATAGTCGTTCAATGCACTGTAAAGGACTGTAATACGAAAGAACTATAATAATACAAGTAAACTTTATAAATTTTTGGCTAGCCTGTACGACAACAATTGCTGCAAGCTCATACATAAGACTTCTGAAGGAAAAATTAACTCCCCGAAAACCCCACTGACAAAATACCAAAAATGTTTTCATCGGTTGAAGCTACAGGATTTGAAAATTATTGTTTGGGTGGTGTGTGTGTTGGGCGGGACCGTAAAATGAGGACAAGAAATGGTGGAGATAACAAAACCGTCTAAGGGACACTATAGTGGGTCAAGGGAAAAGTCCCCCCCCCCCCCGGCAGAGATTATGCCCTGTTGGGGATCTGGCGTCGAGCAAGAAGTCACCCCCAAGAAAAAGATGTCCCGTTAGGCCATGGGTGGGTCCGGGGAAGAAATCAGTGAGAGCTCAGAGCATGAATTCATGGAGGCTAAGACGTTGATATCGAGGTGAGAAAATAAATCGCCAGATATTATTATTTGGGTTCTGGGACCGTGTATAAGCAACAGGGAAGCTAAAAGGCTAACAGGGAAATACCTCCAGTCCAAACCTACCCGCCCCTTCAAGTTTATGCTGTTTCTCGGAATTTTTCCTCTCTTCGTTCACTTTATATCTTCGCTGGCGCATCTAGGATTTTAGCAGGGACCTATGGGAGGTACATCAAACCTTTTCTAAGAAGGCATAAAGTTTGAAATCTATTTACACTGATCCACGGTACGAAACTGTACATTCCAAAACTCTCAAATGAGGACACCTTAGATCCAGGCTTTACCGTGGGGCAGTAGCATGGCCCTCTCCCACTGGAAAAAATGAAAAATTCGGGAATTTGCCATTTGAGACACCATTCAACAAGGGAACAGTGCGATTTCCCAACTTTTCTTCATTAAGTTTCGAATTCGTCTAATAAAAGCTCCATATTTGTTATTATTTGGTTTAAAAGGGCAAAATTCCCGCAAGTATCGCTTTGAGCGCACCAAATAGCAACCTCTATTGCAGTAAGTGGTCGTTCATAAACCAGTTCAGTGATAAACTTTTCGCTATAGTACCGTTTCCCTAAAATTTCCTTCAATATAGGCTCTTAATGATGAAATACTTTGTCTACAAAAGGCAACAAAGTTTGAATGCCCCCAGGAAGCCTCAATCCGCACTAATTAGATAAAATTATAATGTAACAACGACAATCTTCAGGCCACATGCTATCTCAGATATATGCTAACTTGAAACGCAGATTCTTCAATAGTCCCAAAAATTTTCAAATTTCTCAGTCCTCACAGGAAACCCAGAATCTAAATTATGTTCTGCAATACAAGCTCCATATTTACAAATATTTGTTTGAAAGAACACAAATTTTAGGCGCACTCTGCTCGACGGAAATTACCCTAATTATTCTAATTCCGTTGTGTACACACTTTAGGAAAAATCGGAAAATTTTGGTGCTTGCCCCCCTTGAAAGAAGTTTAGCTACACCACTGCCGTGGGGCTCATGTATCTTTATGCACCCCCTCCCCCTTAAGATGAGGCATTGTATTTGTCTACAGGTTTGGATTGCTCGTAAAAAAAGTTATTTGCAATAGCTCTCCTAGGTACGTTGGGCGCGTGACAGTGAAAAATGGGTTTTGAATCGTTTTCATATGTGGGCATTGGTATTGCAAGACATGCACTTGTCATGATGACATGCGAAAGTTCCTTACGCAAACTCAATCACGGAATTGATAAGCAGGGAGTTCCGGCCCTTAACCAGACTACATTTGGAGCAATTGGCTGGGGCCAACCGGCCGAAAGCGGCAATAGTGGTTGGCAAAGATGTACGAGTCGGGGAAGCCGGGCCCTGAGGGGACAGGCTAGCCCCAGAAAATTTGCAAAGGATCTGAAATCCGGACATGGATATGGAAAAATCGGCTAGCTATTTCAATCTCAAAAAACTGTCATGCATTCTTAAAACACCTAAGACCTTTTAACTCTAAACAAGTTTAGAAATTTAACACTCAACGTTCAACAATTGAATGCGTTTAAAACTGACTCGGAAATCCGGGAAACGTTTTGGAAAAAACACGACGGTGTGTGTAGCATCTAAACGTGTTAACAAAGCGAGGAAAAAAAAGTGTGTGAACGATTAATTTCCGAACACATTCAGACATTTTTAAGAGTGTGTTTTAACGACACAGTAAACTCGTAACTTCGCCCGAATTCTCTTAAAAATTTGCCAGACGAAAGAGCCGTCATAGAGATTTTTTTATGACAACTAAAGAATAAAAAAGTGTTACATATTTGAAGAATTCATAAAACAGTCATCATTCTCTTCTCCAAGTCGTTCCCAGCATTTTTCGGAAGTGGCCGAATAGCCTCCAGATTTGAAAAGGTTGCAAAAATTCGCAACATTTTGGGGAAGCTTTTAAAAAACAGTTATTCCATAGACTCTAAGTCTTTTCCACGGTTTTCCAGAGTTTGGAAACTGAATAAACAAATCCTTCCATACATTTGGCAGGAAAACAAGAAGCACCGTCATTAGGTAATGCAAGTATGGTAATCTTTACGAAGAATAAAAAATATTTAAAAAATTCTCGACACATGTGGGCAGATTATTTCTTTAGCCAGGCTTTACATTTCTGCGCGGCAACTTCGCCCGAAATGGCAGAATCTCAGGCGAATGTTTTCTATTGCCAGACGTGAAGGTGCCCGAAGTTATCCCCTAAAGATCAATCACATGTCATCGTGTGAATGACGGTACCAATGGTCACAAGAAGGCTGACAGTGACGGAATGTTTTGGCAGCCTGTGGTCAGTTGGTTAGGTTGTTGCAATTTCAATTTGAAGAATGGATGAAAACTGCTAAGATACCTTACAGTGCTGTGGACTCAAAATTCGCGCAACGGACCCTTTTATCGGTTTAAACTGACCCCTTCTCCTTGGCAAAACAAATTGGACCTTGAATTTGGGTTGCAGCGTCGCATACACAAACTGTTTCAATTCCGTTGTGTATTGTTTTCTACTGAGACGATACATGACCATTTCACTGAATGGTAAATATAATTTTAGCCCAAGCATTGCCAGCAGAGTTTAGAGGAATAGAGGATAATAAGCCAGTTCGGTAATTCATTTTGGTGGCTTAACACGTGCGCACATCCTCCAAATTGTCGGGATAAACCAATCCCGCACCTACAGCATGTATTCCGAAATTTAAATCATTCTTTCTCAATCCATCCATAACATAAAGAGGAGAATCTACAGTAGTGTGGCTTTGTGCAGTGTATTGTGTCTAAATTGTCTTTTTGGGTGTAAACATTTGCATTTAAACTTGCCTTAAAGTAGGACTGAGACCCCCATTTTCGTTTGAGTTCACTCGATACTTAGTGTTGCATGCACATACTGACGAAATAAGGCAACAATATCCCGCACGGTTCCCCACAATTCCATGCGGCAACGAATGAATTACCAAACTCGCCAATTGTGGAACACTTTCTTTTCTTTCTTTGAAATCAAGAACTGAAATGAATGGCAGTTATAGAACAATGTAGATTTTCACATTTTTTTCCCTTTAACATGGGGTACAACTTCTCACTGAAGGGCGACTGATCAGGACATTTCCAGCATCAGGATTGTGCATAAAAAAACAAACAAAATATAGCACCATTTTGCACCTAAGCCCTTAAAGACAGCTAGAAATTTCAAACAGGGCAGGAAAACATCCCTCCTTATAAATACATACTCCAAGGGCGGTAAAGAGTTGTTACAATATGTCGAATTTGCCCAATCGTCATCACTGTCTTTGTCAGCAAGAAACAGATTAATAAAAAGAAGTATAAATGAGCAATGCGACACCAACAGGCAATGAAACGAGCGATCCTAGATGGCCCAAAATGTGGTCTGCATTGTGCTTGACAAATACACTTCGGATAGACCGTGGCCTTGATAAAATTATTTGGGAATATGTTTATCCGCGAAAATATTGGGGGAAACATATCGTTCCCTCCGGCAAAATAGCCTAGTATGCGGCAAAGTAAAAAGGAAATTCTCAAACGCCAAGTTTGTTTAGAAGAAATCGTGAAATTTGGGAATTTTTTAGTCGAAGCAGGTAGAATCTGCATGACCATCATGTCACTTTAACGACTACAAATGCTACATGAGCAAAAATAACGCATGCCGTGGACTTGACAAAAAGTTCTATACGGGTAGTATAAGCCAACTGCAAACAACCACTCGGCATTGTTAACAGAAGTATCTCTTCTAGACACCAACAAATTGGGTCAACCCTTTTGAAAATTTCTGGAAACAATCCGTATCCAATGATTAATTGCTGCACATGCAGTCGTTCACCGCACACCTAATGCATCACATTAACATACTGTACACATGGCCTACCTTTATTCCCCAGAAAATGCACACTTGTTTTACACAAAATCTATAACTTGCAATAAATGAGCTAAGCCTTGATGTGTGGTGATGCAGTAACTTTTCCAAGGGGGAGGAGGATACACCATCCCCACCCCTAAAGTATTCACAGCTATCCGCCATTTTGGGAAATCAATGGGAAGCAATGTAACCATGACCTTTTGGTTGTACAGTATACTGTAAGTACAAATGTGCTAACGAATGTTTCAAATTTTGCACAATTTTGCGTTTCAATATCTTGAGCATCCTGGTCAAATTTTTATTTATTTCTCATGTTCAGTTTTCAAGATATTAGCTGTTGAATGAGACAAACTTTCCTACACAGAATGAACTCAAATCAAGGGGACGTCATGGATTCACATTGTTGGTTAATGCTTTGTTTTTAGTTATAATTTACCATAACAATAATATGCAACTAAATTTTGACACAGCACCATATGTGCATCCGAAGCAATGATATTTTAAAAACTTTAGATGGCTGCAGGACAAGATAGCATGGCTAGTCAACTCAAGGTCAAACAAATAGGATGAAAAATAAAGAAAAACAAAACATTGGCCAACAACTACATGTGTCCATGACATCATACCTGCTTGCTTCAAGTTTACATTTACATACAGCAAATGTGCTAACTTCAATTGCTACAGTAATATCTCAAGAACCCAGCATGGGAAATGAATACAACTTTCAATAGAATGCTTAGAATGTGTTCCTCTTTAACATATCAAAAATAAATTTGACTCTGGACTATCCTTTTTAAAGGAATGAAGCATCACAAACACACCAAAATATACATGCTGCCATGGGTGCATTGGTTTCTCTTATCATTGAAACCAAAAAGCAATGATTTTCTAAACTGAATGGAACATACATCCCTTAGACCCCTCCCTAACAATAGGACAATCACACCCTGCACCATCTCTATTTTAAAGATGTCTTCCATTGAATTGGGCATGGGAAGGCACCATTTTACATCTTAGTTCCCCCGAAAGGCAAACATTTTTGGATGGGGAGAGAGCGTCTCCCCATTTAAGAATGGAGATTTTACACTCTGCCAACTCCTCAATGCCTGCAAAGTTCAGAAAGGGGATTGTTGATGTTCATCTCACTTGTTCATCCTTTCTCACAAAAAGAACAAAAAACACAAGATGCACACTGCATCATAGGAGAAAAGCCCACTTAGACAGGTTCAAACACACCCAGATTAAATTGCAGAGGAGGTCCTGATGGACAACAGCTTCTGTATGCCCAGAATGCTGTTCATGTTCAGTAAGTGGGGTAGTATGCACAAAGGAGGTTTGTACTTTAACTAAGCCTTCAACTGCTTGTATAGAAGATATGATTGAACTAAACCACACAGCTACTATTAATATATCATACAGTATGGGTAGGATTTAAAATCCACACTGTAAGAATTAATTCCAATAATTGACTGATTTGTATTAAATTGCTCAATAACAGACTGGCAGAATCTTGGTGATCAAGTTGAGAAATTAATTTGTCCCCACCATGTGAAGTTCAACCCTTTACCTTCACATAACACAGAAAATTCACAACACACTTACATTACTATGTTATGCATATTGAGATTGTAAGAACAAACCAAAAGCCCGAAGGCTCAGTGATTTCTTGATGTGAGGAAAATTTGGGAAATTCATGCAACTACTGTATACCCCTGGAGAAACCCCTTCTTGACCATACTTTACTGCATCTACATGTTGAATTTAAAGTGTATCCAACTTTTCAGTCTAAAGGTATCTTGTTTACAAGATTTTTTGACCACTGGTGACCTACAGGACTGTAACCTTTCTTCTTTAATGACCTGACATAACCTCTGATTTTCACTGCAAGCTATAAAAGCTTTTCCTTCAATTACGATAAAAAAAAATGCACGATTTTTACAGTAAACAGCCTCTTTTGACCTCAAAAATAAAGACCTTTTGATTCCACCAAAAACAATATATCAGCTTCCTCTTTACATAGCAAGTCAACATATACCAAATGTGAAAAGTGTCTTTCATTGCTGTCATTTACAGGTACAAGATTTTCAGTTTTACCTCTGTTGAATACAGTTGCGCTATCCTTTCAATATGGAAAATCTACAGTACCCACTTAATAGAAAAAGTATCAGTCATTTGTATCAACAAAAGACCATAAAATAATTACGATTCCATAAAAGAAAGAAGGCCTATGTTAATTCATTCCTATGGCTGCTGTACTATCGCTCTGGCTGTCACATATCAGTCTTCATCCTTCTTGATTTATGAAGGAATACCTACTGTAGAAAGTGTGAAAATTGGTCAACTAGCCCATTGCTTTTAGCTGTTACAGAGACATCCGAAGGAATCGACAAGGTTGCAAGAAAATGAATGTGATAGTTCTGATGAACCTGAAGGAAACCAACCAGAATGGTGTCACTGTGGCAACTGAGTAGAGATGAGCACTAAAGTTGAGAATGTTTGCTGCTGCCTTCACGTAAAGTAAAGCAATGTGTCACCAACCAATTTGGGAACCTTATACTGAATCCTGAGTCTCTAGACCTCGGCCATCACCTAGAAGTGTAGCTGTTACTCTGCAATGACAGACTAAACATTAACACACATGTGAGCTACTGCACAGGCACAACATGTTTTGGAAATGATGAAATCCACTCCAGGTACTGTAGGAAGAATTACTCAATGACAAAATTCCTCCTTGTGCTGTTTGGGCAATGCAAAAACCGGAATCCTACTCCAAATGGCCATTACACTGGACTTGTTCCATCTGTTTTAGCGACCAGCAGTCCACTTGTTCTTGATACAGTTTCACTTGGTATCTGATTCTATTACAGGTGTCACTCTGATGCATTCTTGTACATGATTATAATCCTTTGGCTGTTTTCTAAATTTTTGCAAAAAACCTATCCAGAAGAGAAGAAAGAAACATTGCTGAAGGAAATTACTCTCCCAACACAATAACAAGAATGCAAAAATGCATTGAGTTTTGATGACACATACAGTCCAGTTCAAAAAATGCTACATTTATTGTAAAACAAGGTTACCCAAAGTGACCTTTGACTCCACCAGTCAGTACTTGTTTTTCTTTTAACCATTTACACTTCTACATTCAAAAAAGCCAAATTTCAAGCTGTGCCTTAAGACTGCAGTACCTGGATATTCTGCAAACAAGGTTTTCAGAGTTTGGTGCCAGGTGATACTACTGTAGAAAACCATTGACCTCAGTCCACTGAAAACAACTGTAACTTTCAACTCACCATAACGCATCCACACTAATTATGCAATCCATCCAGTTTTTGTACGTTTGAGCTATCCTATGAACATTGTTTCCATAGTTTGACTTAGAACTGATGACCCCAAATAACCTTCAACTTCCACCAAGGACTACAGATGCCATCTGAGAGTTGAGCTCTATCTCACTTTCCCACTGTAACTTAGTAAAATACAAAGTAGAAAAGGTTTTCAAGGCTTGACCTTGGATAACTCCAGGTTAACTTTGACCTTGCTCAAAATTAATTGAGGTCACCCTCTCATCATAAGTCATCAACAAAACAAGTTTGAAAACAGGTCAAGTAAGGGTAGGCGGTGCGCTATCTGACGTCACATGGGTAGTCGACGAACCTTTAGTGCACATTTGAAGGAAAGGCCCGAAATCATCAAACGTGATTTCATCGAAAGGCTTAAAGAGGCATTTTTTCAAAGCGAATTTATTGCCGGGATTGATTATTTTTTGTTTGGTCGTTATGACCAGACTAGACCGGTTTCTGTTGCTTCGGCTCAAATAATGGCCCAACTTCATCAGTAGTAAACCGTTATTATATCGGTTAGGGTAAATAATCATTTTGTCTCATGATAGGACAATAGAAATATCAAACGAAATAACTTCTTGTGAATTAAGCCCATTGAGTTTTTGCTTTAGTAATTAGCACAACTTTCACTCGATCACTGATGCTTGGTTTTAGCCGTGACGAGATCATGGGGGAAACACATATCATATCCTTCCTTGAGATATCATTCAAGAAAGGATTTCGGATTGACCCCCTTTGGTCCCAGACAACCTTTGTTCTGTATCCAAATTAATAGATTCTCCTTCACATTATACATGTAATGCATCAACATTACTGTACCAAGTTTGAAATTTATCCAAGCTTCCTACCTTGAGATATCATGCAAACAAGGTTTTTGGATTCTGACCCCAAATGACCTTTGACCCTACCAAAATCAATAGGGTTCTTCCTTACATCATAATGCATCAACATATCAAGCTTGAAATCAATCCAAGCTTGCTACAGTACCTTGAGACATCGTGTAAACAAGGTCTTAGAGGTTTGACCCCTTGCGATCCCAGATGACCGTTAACCTCCACCAAAACAAATAGGGTTCTTTCTCTCAGTATATGGTATCTGTTAACCAAGTTTGAGAATTGTCAGATCTTCTCTTCTTAAGATACCTGTATCGTGTAAACAAACAAAGTGTCACAAACACACACACATACTGTACATGCACGCCATCATGAATGCATACAGTAGGTTTCTCTTTTCATCAAAACCAAAAATGATACCATCTCCCTGCTCTATTGAATTGATTTTTCTCTGCTCACTGTCCAGTAAACTAAATGCACACTAAAAAAGAAAAAGAGTTAAATTTAACTATTTGGAAGCTGGAGGCTACAACGTTTACCCCAAAAGAGTGAAAGAGTAAGGTTTCATTCTTGGTGGAGTGTTTGAAGGTGTATCAGGTAGATGCATGCTCAGTAGAGAGAACATCCCCCTGTGAGGCATGCATCATAGTGATGAAGCTCCGTACTGTATACTGCAGTAAATTGTGGTAAAGATGGCAAAGTGTTGTTACGCATTAGATAAACGGTCCTCAAAATATGTTCCTTTATGGTCAATTTGATTGCTCAAACAAGCCAAACTGTATGCCTAGTAAAATAGTACTGACTGCAATCGCCATCATGTTCAGAAAGTCACAAATAAAATGGAACACTAAAAATCCGGGAGTATACTGTGGCACATGACACCTGGAAATCAGAAGATCTGAGTAAAAACTGTGAGTCGCTTCATAAAACTGGCAGATAGGCTATCTCCCACTTTTATGAAGCGACAGATAGGACAGGTCTGTCTTTTGTTTGGGTTTTTTTTTTTTTTCTTTTTGTTGTTGTTGCATTGTGTTTCATCAGCTTCACGTTACAAACATACACAAAGTGGAGATCTACTGCAAGATCAGTTCAGTCAATTTTTGAGGATGTTGCAAGTATACCCTTAAACTGATTATCAAAAAAGTCCTTTTTGTAATATTGGGTTTTTCTGGTGGAAACCGTTGTCACGTTCATTTTCTGTTTGTGCTACAGTATACCATAGACATGCATCAAATTTGGGGTATGATTACAGTACCTGAAGGATGATGGTTTACCCCAGGTTTATTATAGTAGAGTCTCTGTCAATGCTGCATCCCCCTCTGGCCTCTCTGCAAACCTGGAACAAAAAAGTTACAGTAAGAACAGTGTGCATGTGCATGCAAGGTTTCATGGTTTCTTCAGAAAATACATGGAAGAAACTGTAATAAACCAGACCAAACTACAGTAAAACTTGTAGGCAAATGGCTGTAAAGTATTGAGGGATACACTAAAACAGTGGTCTATAATTGCCCTGTAGAGTACAGACTACAATAATCAACATACAGTACAGTTGAAGTGTACAGTACAGTACAGTAGGTCCTTTCAATGTGAACTGCTGACATTTCAGTACATTTCAAGAAAGTTCTTAGCATGTGCATGCAGTACACACAGTAATGTGCTCTTTGGCTATGTCCCCCTCCCACCACCATGCCAACTCTCTTTTCATTTGAGCCATAGTGACTCTGTAGTCCATACAAAAGCAGTATACAGTTCAGTATGTTACATCTGTTTGTACAGTACAATTTACAAGCTCTAAGCAACCTGTGGTCAGTAAATTACAACTTACTGGCATACTGTACATGTGCAGACAACCTGTATCTTTTAACCAGCCCGTGTACAGTACTGTATCTATGCCCACAGTATTGAACTCATATGCTGTACTTATGTGTGCACTCATATACTAAACATGTATCCTACAGTAGGAAAACCCAAGAAGCCTCAGTGCATGTACTACTGTATGTTGTTCAAGACATGACTGTAGATTACATGCAAATTAAATGCTGTTTTCATTGAATGACTGATGAGTTAAGTTCTCCCAATTTCTTACACTTATAGTGGAACATGAATCAGGAAGAAACCTGTTTCTTGCAGAAAAAAAAAATGTTTCATTTCCCATTTTGGAAGAAACCTATGACCCCAGTGTGCCTTTGTATGTGATTTATAGGTTTTCAGTCTACAGTACTGCAGAACAATGCTACAGCAACAACCCTTCCCCCCCCCCCAAAAAAAAAATCATAATAGCACCAGGTTTACAACTATTTCGTTTATAAAAAAAGGCAAAACTGGGGTATTTTTTCAATTGAGTACGATAAAATGCCACACAAACTTCTGGGGCCTCAACATTTCTACAATGAAGCCTTTTGGTTTCAAAATCTTTGTCTGAAAAATATAGCTGTTATCAGAGTTTTTCACATAAAATATGAATCAATATAACAACTGACAATGGACTTGATTTAACTGAGAAAACAATCTTTCAGTAACAACCCCAAATTTTCCAATTTAATATACTGTATCCTACTATCCTTAACAGTGATGTACATATTTCTCTGAAAGGGGGGCATGCAATGTGGGAATCGTCTAAAATTTGAGACACCTTAGGGCCATGACATACATGAGGAATTTTGTATTGGTGAGGAGGACCAAAATCTGTGGCAGTACAGTAACTTTGAAGTTTGATGACGAAGACTTACCACAATAGTTGTAAAATGAGCTTGCAGCAATCCTTTTTAAAGGCCCTGTTCTCTCACCCCAAACAGTACCAATTCTCTTAACCTTCTTACTTAAGCCCCTCCTTCAATTGTCAGAAATTCATGCTCATCCAGATACAATCTCAGTTTATTGCTTCAAGGTGAGTGAAGAAAAACTCAATTTATATAATCAAAACACTCTTAGTACCGTTCATGCTGTGTAATATAAGCTTTGGTTCTCTGCACTGCTTGAATTAGTTGTCAATCAAAGAGCTGAGCCACTGCCAATTGTAAATTTTGGTATCCCTGTACCAAAATTGTAGTTTTGGGTGAGAGGTTTGGCCCTTTAAATAAGCTCAACTTTCCCTTATCTGATTTCAAAACATTGCAAATCTTGCACGCATTTACACCTTTACAAGGAAAAATCACTTAGTTACAGACTTCCATTTTCCAAGCACGCAGAAGTACAGTATGCTCAGTTCTCCAGACTATATGCACAGAGTAATGTGTTGTGTGCCCATGCATGCTGGTTCAGTGCATTTAACAGAGTGGGGATAGGGTTTGGAATGTACAATTCCTTAGGCATACTGCAGGTGCAAAGTTCAACTTTCCATGACATGACTGCAACTTATTGTTGTGGTGGCCAAACTGGAGCCCTTCGATGGAAATATTTAATGAGCAAACAAGCAATGAGAGCCGTGATGGTAAATTCCATGAATGCATCACAGCTGTGAAGTTGTCATGGGTTTTTACAATTCCATGCAATAAGTTTCCCTGAATCAAAGTTGGCCTGGGGGATCAGGGATCTAAGGCAGGGTTAATCCAGATCCCCTACCCCTTTGCAAATTTTGAAATTGGGTCATGTCCTTACAGTAAATGCAATCTCAGTATGCTACCTTTTGAAGTAAATTTTGAAGTGTTTAAAAATTTCTGTACTCTTTGACCTAAAAAACAATTGGCATTGGTGAAAGGGCTTTTGGGAGACAAATCTTTTCCTTTGATTTTTTCAGAAATTAGGTATCCCAAATGCAATCTGGTGCCACAAAGAGTATGCTTTGTACATTATGAAGCAAAATTTGTGTTACTAAAAGTAAATTACATACATTATTTTTAGGATCTGAAAAAATAGCATCCGTGGTCTGGAGGGGTGTGCATGCAAACAGTAGCAGTGGCATAGCCCATGCTGCTAGAATTGAATGGGATGTTTTAGCCAATGTTACACGTCCAGATCGGAGCTGCCAACATGCCAGATTGAAAAAGAGGAATGCCACCCGTGGGTATGCTAAGGTAAACCTCAAGAGGTGGGGTGAAGGACCTGTCTTAGGACCCTGGAGGGATGTAGTGGGCAAAGCACTGGATTTTGAGTACAGTGTAGTTAAGTGTTTGTATGGAAGACTTTTTGAGCCCTCAGTAACAGATTATTTCCATGCCAAAGTCTACAATGCCTACATTCAGCCTGTCAGATTTCAAAACCCAACTTAACATTAATATTGTACATGATCATGATTCAAGTGATATTGAAAATCAGAACATGACATTGGAAAATCAGAACAGAAATTTTTATGCAGAAAAGAGGAACTGTTCCTCCTAAATCGGAACAGTTGGCAGCTCTGCTTGTCTTCTCTGTTAAACCCATTTAAACCAACCTTGTTCTATTGAGTAAATAGTCTTTGTAGAGTGAGAACAGCTTCAACTGATATTGATCTCAAAATACCTGAACAGGAAGGTCTCTAATAACAGTTGGGACTCTCACTGTTTCACCGTGAGACTTCACAGTTTCAGACGTCCACTCACAGTTACATAATTTGTCAGATCCCACAGTGAATTTCTTATGCATACAGGTACAGTATATCAGTACCCTATGGAGCATAAACAAATCGTTGCAACAGGTCTACTTAATTCATCTTCGGGACTTTTGTTTGTCATCCCCAAACGGCTCTTCAACAGAGAGTCGGGAGAACTCAGAATTACATAGAGCCACTGACTTTCTACAGTCTACAGAAGAATAATACTGATTATCTGTTCTTCTGCCACCTCCGCCTAAAATTCAGCCCGACCCTAATACAAATAATATGCCCTACAGTATTTAGTTTCCACTAAAATTGAAGCATACTCGTAAAACAAGGTTATGATACCATTGTTAGGTAAAAAAATTGTGTATTTGACCAGGGCATATTTCTCTGGACAATGTAGTCACATTGTTTCATGTTAATTCAATCATACAGTATTCAATAAGTAGATTTGGCCAGTGTTGCACCATCAGCGGAGTGAACAGGGTGGGGGCATCTGTCGAATGCATGGTCATATGGGAATTTTTCACTGGAGGAGGGGAGGTGATTTTTTGCCTGCCACACCAGATCTCATCCCATTGTCCATTCTCTGGCAGAACTTCAAGATGCTGTCGTGGAGCTTAACCAACCTGCCGGGCAAACCTTGGGCCCACCCCTCGATTTGGCAACTCTGGTATGCAAATGCAAGTTGGATTGTTCCAAGCCGGTACTAAAAAAGATTTAAAAAAACCTCCAGGTTTGAGAAACCAATCTCCATCTTTCCAAGTTCATGTACTGCGGTAAATCTCAATGTTTGTTATTTGGAGGTTGGCAGGTCTAGTTGAACACTGGATAACTGAATTTAGAACGTTACTACTCGTACCGTATGTGTTTGGCTACAAACATAAGTGAACAAAAACTTAGTTGTTACGTGTAATTTTGTGTCTAGAGTGCCCTATACTGTAGGTCTGTAAGCACACGAAAGTAAGTAGAGTTACTCTGTCTAGCTTTGGCTAGGCTTAGGCTTTATCATGACCAAAATGCTATTGTAACAACACTACTTGTACTGGCTACTAGGCATACTTGATAGTTGATACTGTTGGCCTACTGTACGAGTATGATATTTTGGTAACAGGTAACCTCTGACCTAAGCTTATGCTCATACTTGGAACCCCCTAAAATATCAAAACTTGTTTAGACTAGTAAAGGCCTATAATATAGACCTTACTCACCCTTAACAGCTCGATTCTGTGGCCACAATTTCGTCGATGTACACCCAATACTGTAGATGGGCAGCAAATTGAGGGAATTCGCCGCTACCGCTGTCTTCCTTCCACACACCCTTCGAACGATTCGGAGATCTTGCAACTTGGTCAACCTGCACTTCTTTTCGGTTGTCTTTCTACGCCTTTTCCGAGCAGAGAGTGTAAATGTCCTTCTGTCACTAACAATTTTAGTAATACTAGTAAGCACAGAATATGAAAGTTTCTCTTTTCGATAGCCTATTTCAGTATGTTATTTCACGTTTGTTTGTGGGGTACTTAGCTCTCCTTCTTCGAATGGGTTCAATGAATACAGTATATACTGTACAGTAGTGCATTGCATGCCCACTGTAATACAACAACGTACCGTTGAGATTGTGTGTGTTGTGTATACCACCGTGGGTTTGAACATTTGTAAGCAAAACCATGTGACCAATATCCACCAATCAGCATAGCCTTCGTTTTGAATTGAGACGGAGACTAACTGTCAATCATGAATGACGTCAAAAAATGGTTCGTACAATCAAAAAATCGATCAGACTACTAGAGACGTTCATTTTGGGGGGACTGCTGCTTCCCTTTAAGTAATGTTGCGTCTTGCGGTTTCAGCCCTTGAATAAATAAATCAACCAAAGTAACGAATAGCTCTAAATCTTTGATTGACATTATCCTTATAAATGTTTATCATATTGATGATTGTATAACGGTTGAAAAGTCTGGGATACGAGTAACCGATATTACTGATCATTTCCCAGTCTTTATTTACACCTGTATTCGTTCTAGCAGTGTTTAAGACATGCCTACGTAAGGTAGGAATTACTCAATTCAAAATATTGAAAGCTTTGTTTTATCCATTCCTGTTCCAAACTGGGTCACATTAATCAGGAAAGTAACGTTACTAAATCATTCATGGGCGTCCGCAGAAATTTTTGTAAGAGGGGGCCAGATCATTCAAGGATGATTGAATTGTGTACACCATCTAAGCGGAGCGCCACCATCGGTTGGCGCGGAGCGTACAAGAAAATTTTGGGCCTTACAAACCCTCCAGATGGCCGGAAACGACACTTGGCGAGTGTTATAAGCTGCATGTACCCAGCCCTGAAACAGGAATTTCATGTCTGTAATCTTTAGATATTTAGAATTTTCAATGCAAAAAATTGTTGAAGGGAAAATCATGGATGATTGAATTGTGTACATTATCTAAGCGGAGTGCCATCATCGGTTGGCGCGGAGCGCACAAGAAAATTTTGGGCCTTACAAACCCTCCAGATGGCCGGAAACGACACTTGGCGAGTGTTATAAGCTGCATGTACCCAGCCCTGAAACAGGAATTTCATGTCTGTAATTTTTAGATATTTAGAATTTTCAATGCAAAAAATTGTTGAAGGGAAATCTGCCTCTCGGTAACGGCCTCGCACGCCTATGCACGATAAAACTTACAACTGTCAAACAGCCTATATAGGCCTATGTCCGTTACCTAATTATGAACCATGCATACACCCCGGGACCAAACCAAGACCAACGCATTCATCAATGGACGGATGCCATATGCACACTACATACCTGACAACTAGGCTAGTAAATAGTTTTTACAATTACAAATTTCCAATAGATATCACGAATGATGGTCCCCAAATTACGATTTCACTATTCAGCATACTGCACCATCTTCTCTTTTGCTATTCCTGGTCAAATGTCCGCATATTTCACGAGTAAAAACTGACGCTGTGAGTGAAGGTATTTTGATGATTTATTTTTAATTTTTTTTTATTTTAATTTTTAATTATTTTTTTCACAAGCTTGATTTTCCAGGGGGGGCAAGTGCCCCCCCTTGCCCCCCCCCCCTTGCGGACGCCCATGAAATCATTCGATATTTTCCTTACTACCTTTCAAGAAATTTATAATAGCACTTTTCCGTTGGTAATAATCGGCAAGAGAAAAATGAAAAAGCAACCTTTGATCCCTAAGGGTATAATCCAGTCTATTAAGTGCAAAAGTAAAGCGCTACCTTAAACAACCAACACAAGAAAACAAAGAACATTACAAAAGATACCTTTATAGAATAAAGCTAGCCATCCATTTGTCCGATATACGTTATGCGTTATCCGTCATGCATATGCGTTAAAAAAGGTCTCAAAGACTTATAAAAGACACCCATCCATTTATCCGTCGTGCGTTATGCGATTTTGTGTCCGTCATGCGTATCCGTTTTGGAAAGCCTCGAGGACCTTTTTTTTTACGTAAACGCAGACCAATCGGACAGAAATATGACGTCAGATGAGGGGATTCCCCGGGCCTCTTTTCCGGCCATGCTGTGACTGACATACTCTTCTTAAGTTGCACGTGTGTTTCTCCAGTTAATTTTTGCCAAAATACAAGATGCCCAAGCGAAAGACAACCACAGAAATGCTGGAAAAGCTTGTGGAATTGGTCAGGCAAAATCCTGTCCTATATGACCCCACGTTGCCGGGACATAAAGATGCTGTCAGGCTGAGTAACATCTGGAACAGCATTGCAACGGCAATGGAAGACCCTGAAATGACTGGTACATATGTAGGCCTATATGTAGCCTTCCTTGCCATGATAGTCAGCCTAAGCTATGTTATTTAGAGGCACTGCTCGACTCGCACAGTATTATACTGAGGTATGCGTGTGTGCGAGAGGCAGCATATTTTTCTATTTTTTCTTTTCTGTTGATTAAGGGTTTGATGGTCCCTATGGAGACACATTAAGCAACTTGGCGGAGCATAGGGTCCCCAGTGTGGGAATTGATAATAGTAATCTTAATTTCGGCCTGTAGCCACGGGGGGGGGGCATTCCGGGGTAATGCCCCCAAAATATTTCTGCCCCCCCCCCCCGGTGAAAATAGAAATTGCATTAGATTTAATGGAGGAGAACATTTTATGCCCCCCATTCACAGCAATTGCCCCCAACTACAACACTTGCCCTTCTGAAAATGAAAAACTGGCTACGGGCCTGGTTAAATTTCAAATCTTGTTCCCCATGAATATTTATTTTATGATTGTAGAAGACTGAATTGACATCGCTTGTATTTTGAAAATGTTCCATGAATCTCTTCCCTAAACTTCGAGAAGTTTCTTCTACATACTTGAATCCTCCTATACATTCAGGGGATTTTACGTTACGGATGATGCGACAAATTAAAACAAACACATACCAAAAGAAATTAAGTTCTCTATGGAATACCGATTTTTCAGATATCTATTACTCTTCCAGTGGCGTAATATAATATGATATATCATTTAATCGCTTATGTTTGATTCACTTATCTTAAAGGCCCACTCTGGAAATCTAAGTGGCGGAATCTTCGAGACACCTATGTACGGAAGAGGAAAGAACTATCTACCAGAAGTGGGGACGCAGCAAAGAGAGTCGCAAAGTGGCCCTTTATGGAAACCATGGGCTTTCTGATCCCATACATTGAAGAAAGCAGGTGAGTTGAGCTTTTAACTCCAAGAATTTAAGATGTCGGCTTAACCTGATCAAATATTGTTAATATAATACAAAATTAAAAAAAAAACGACAGACAACCTTTTGTGTAGAAAGCCTTCTTTAGCTTCATCCATTTATATAGAACACTTTTATGATTTTTATGATTTCAAAGGTGTTCTTTCCGGCCGGTTGTCATGATTGTTGAACAGCTCTTCTGGCACGAGCCTGGTAGTAGTTATTATGTAGTAGGCTATATAAAGATTGTATCGAAAAAATAGTCCTTGAGCTTCCATTCATAACTTTCTTTTTTACAGTACTGAGACAAATGTTCCAGACCCTGACGACTCCATTGATGGCACAGAAGCTTCACAAGATTCTCAGGAGTTTAATATTGATGATAACTCGGACACTGGTAAATCTGACAGGTAGGCGTTTTACACAGTGAACTGACCCCGGCGTATGTGTTCATTCTGCCAATCAAGTGGTGCAACATGAAGAAAGTATTCTTTGAATCGATTTCTGACACCTGCTGCTTGTAGTCGAGGTCGGTGACCTATTGGACGCAATGGTTGAATAGCCTCATGAGGGGCATCCTCATATTCTTGCAACAGACTTGTCACCTGCGCTGGTGTTGTTCGCAGTTGCAGCATGTTGAGAAGTACACAAGTGGCTTACATAATGTCTTTAACCACTGCTGGCCGAACTCCCATCTTTGTATGGTAGATGCGCCAACGTGCAGCTAGAATCCCAAATGCGTTCTCTACGATCCTGCGAGCCCTGGACAGTCTGTAGTTGGACACTTGTTGATCTTCTGGACACCCCCTTCCAGGGTATGGCCTCTTGAGGTGGTTCTGTAGTGGGAATGCCTCGTCCCCGACAATGACATATGGCATTGGTCCCATGTGCTCTGCCCCAGGCAACGGTGTGTCGTTCGGTAATTTTAGAGCTCCATTTAAAAGTGCCTTTCCGAAATTCGAGTGGAAAAAGACCCCTCCATCACTGTTTCGACCATATGATCCAACATCTATGCATATGAACTGCAAATTTGCATCAACAAGGGCAAGCAAATTCACAGAAAATGTACCTTTATAATTGTAATACAAAGAGTCAGTATTTGCAGGGGCCTTGATGACGACATGTTTGCCGTCAATGGCTCCAACACAGTTCGGAAAATTCCATTTCTCATTGAAATTGTCTGCGATCAGTCTCCAGTCTTCACTTGACTGTGGCATTTTCATGTACACGTTGGACAGTTTATTCCAAAGAACTTTGCACACTTCAGGGACAAACCTCCCTATGGTTTGTTCTTCAACGGCACACTGAAAGTCTAGCGAGGCATAGGTCTCCCCAGTTGCCAGAAATCTGTAAAATAAATAGCATAATTATACTAGTAAAGCATTGGCGTGGCCAGTAGAGAGCAAGAGACACAGTTGCACACCAGATTAATTTTGGGGGACAAAAAGTGGATAACATTATTGTAATTTCGGTTTTTATTAATGTTTTATCGAGCTATTGGGAAGAAAAATTTCGTTTTAGGCCCATGGGGCGGTGGGGGAGTCTGCCCCCCGGAAGGCTATTAGTAAAAATTACAAGACTGGCTGTAAAAATTTGTTTAAAGTGGTGCTGATTTCCTGAAAAGTTAAAGCATTGAAATTTGCCCGACAATTCTAAAATGTTTACTGGACCTGTCAGATTTGGACGAGAAACACCGACCATTTTTCGGGCAGAGAAGGCTGTGCCCCCTCCCTCCCCCTCTCCCAGTTGAAATGGTCCCGTGCGCTTATGGGGACATATACAGCATTGTCCTCCCATTATGAATGATGGCTACGCGCTGACATTCAGTGCTAAGTAATTTATGGCTTTTGACATTTTTCTTGCAGAGACGACATTGAAGAGATAGAAGCAAGCCCTTCTGTTATCTCGTCTGCAAGTGCCTCGGGTGCCAATGGAAACAGAGGGCGATGTACAGGAAAAAGGGTCCAAACCACGGTGCGTTCTACCCCAAAGTCTACCAAAGCCTTCACAGGCAAGGGGAAAAGGAAAGCCAGCAAAGAAGTACCAGCATCTGCGGTTGACGAAGCTATCTTGGATATGGCGACTGCACATAAGAAAAGAAGAGCAGAGAGAGAGAGCGAGAAAGGGAGGCTGCCGTCGAACAAAGGGACGCAGAGGATACATTCTATGAAAGCTGTAGCATTCGTGCCAAATAACTCCCACCAGCACTAAGAGGCCTGGTGCAACTTCAGATATCCAGCATTTTGTACAATGCAGAAAACCCAGAAATCCCCCAACAAGTCATCGGTACCAGCCAAGCGGCTTTTCACAAGCCTATCAGTCGCGTGCATAATGTACAGTTACTGCCTAATAATTCTAAGGGAAATATGTTCCCTCAGCCCAGTGCCTCTTCAAATGTTGTTTCTGGTGGAATGCTGGAATTTCTCCAATCTCCACAAAACCCATCTGCCCATGAAAACGGTACATCTGACATAGTGTCTTCTGCCTTACAGAGTTTAATGTAGGCTATGCTTTATAAACTGCCACATCTCCATCCATGCCAAAAGTGTACTGTTCTATTTATTATCTTTATTTTGTTACTCGAGAAAATGTAATTGTTGTTTTGTTCTTGTGCTTATTATACCGTGTTGAAAGAAACAGGTTGTATTCCTCCTAAAAATAGAGGCATATCATTACTGTATTATTATGACTTGGACATTAAAAAAGAGGATAAAGTTGTTATCATCATCAAGGCTAGTAGCCGCTAGTAGCCTAAAGGGATCATCGCCAACCGCATCACCCAAAATTTAGGTTTTGATCTATTGTTTGATTTAAGTCCCATTGCAACTTAGGGAAAGATACCGGGCATGTTATAAATGTAAATATCCATGGTAACTACGTATCATTGCTTAACATATCTCTGACCACTTGACTACAAATATGCATTTTTAAAACTAACTACCTGAAATTTATTTTACTAATTTTATTTTATCAACATAGCATGTTTCCGTATATAATACTCAATACATGGTGTTCAAAATATATATTATAATCGTTATCATCATGTATTCGATTCGTTTTGTCCTTATTATATAAGGCTTATAATAGCTTGTTTACGGACATTTTTTTTTTTAATTTAAAAAGGAAGTATGTATGAGCAAGGCAGCAAATTGCGGAATGAGTAGTTCAGTACTGATAATTTTCTCTGGCAAGAAACGATTATCCCATTCCGAACATTTGATAGGCCTATCTTGATATTAAATAAAACAATTATGATGATAACCGGTTTTGATGCACATATTAGTATACACCATTTTGTTAATATTTGGTATAACTAGAAAACAACACTGACCTTAAAGTTATTGCCAAACGCTGTCTTGCTCCAATAGTCTCTCTCGAAGGGCAATACTTCGTAATATCTTCCTCAGTATGGTACAGAACCTGTTTGAACTGTTCCCTAGTCAAACGGAAATACTTCTGAAAAGAAATGTCATCTAGTTCCAACTCTTTAACAAGATGTTTATAGGCGCCGTGATCGTTTCGACCCTGTAGTCTGGGACTAACCCAGTATTTGTGCTTTCTCCTTTTTTTTTTTTTTTTCACGAGGGCTAAAAGTGTCTATATCTCTTCCTCTTCTTCCTCCTCCTCGAGCAAATGTTGCAAATTAGAACGAAAAGGGAGCATGGTGAAGGTTGTCTGTTGTGTTTGTTTTTTCGATTTCAGGCGAGTAAAAGGCAGAAAATAGCCGTACTAGAGATTATATACGCAATGCAGCACATGTTTTTTGACGTGTGAATGGATGGGACTTTTACGCATACGCACACACGTAACGTATACCAATTTTATACGCATACGGATAACGCATAACGCATATCGGACAAATGGATGGCTAGCTTAACCCATATTACTCGTACAGCGAAAAAAAAAATCACTACAGAGATTTTTTTGACAAACCAAAAAAAGACAACAAACGTACCTGGCAACACATAAACGATGTATTGCACAAAAACAAATACTAGTTCTCATCCAGATAAATTCATTGATAGTGATAAAACTCTCACAGATCCAGTGGCCACTGCTTACGCATTTAACGAATTCTTCATTTACCTGAGCCCTTCTCTTGCTCGAAAAATTCCTAATGTTAGTCCCCTGAAAAATTATTTTGCCAGCAATAACCCTCTTTCTTTATTTTTCTCCCCAGTTAGTTATGATGAACTTTTACAGATTGCCTTTGATTGTTTGAATCCCACAAAATCAGCCGGCAGTGACCGTCTTCTTCCTGCTATTGTTCGAAAAGTAATACCATTCATCTTAAAACCTCTCCAACATGTCTTAAACGTTTTTCTCACTCAAGGCATCTTTCCTAAGAGCTGAAAGTGGTTAAGGTTATTCCATTATTCACTAAAGGTAATCAAAACCAGTTTGTAAACTATCGTCTAATTTCCGTGTTGCCCTGTCTTTCTAAAATTCTAGAAAGAATATTACTCAATAGAGTCCAAACCTTTCTAAACAAGCACAGAATCTTCTGAAGTTGTCAATATGTTTTCCGTCCTGGTCATTCCAAAGAAGCTGCTCTTACTGATGGACTTGACAAGCTCTACTACGCTATCGCAAATAGGCAAAATTCAACTGGCATTTTTTTAAACTTGTCAAAAGCTTTTGACACCGTAGACCATAATATATTGTTAACTAAACTCTTCCACTACGGTATTAGAGGCCTTCCTTTGAACTGGTTCAAAAGTTATTTGACCTGCAGGAAACAGTTTACTCACTTCAAAAATGCGGACTTGTGGAGTTCCCCAAGGTTTAATCCTGGGTCCGCTCCTCTTTTTCATTTATGTAAATGACAAAACCTCTGTTTCTCAACGGTCTTCACTTGTTCTATTTGCAGATGATACAAGCATATTTTTCTGACGATGGCCCGCATCGCCTGGATCACACTATCTGCACTGAACTAAGTGAATATTGTAACTGGTTCTGGGTTAACAAGTTATCTGTAAATATCAGTAAAAACAAAGTATATAGACTTTAATAACTATAAGTGTCAAAGTCATTTTAATTTCAATATAAATATAAGCGGAGAAAATCTTGAATTAGTTAACAAAATAAAATTCTTGGGAGATAGTTTTATTGATTATTAATTTCAAACTAACATGGCAAGATCACATTCATTATTTATCCTCCCACGTTGCAAAAGGAGTCGGGATCATTGATAGACTAAAGTATATTCCTCCCAGAGGTGTCCCCTGTACCTTGTATTTTACTGTGATTTATCTGCATTTTACTTACTGTAGCACTACGTGGTCTAGTACCAAAATATTAAACTTAAATGATCATGTTCTTTTACGAAAAAAGGTTGTCTGCCATATTTGTCATTCTGGCCCACAAAATCACACTAGTCCCCTGTTTAAATTGTTAAACTTGTTAAAAATAAACGATATAATCAATTTAGGAATAGCTTCGTTTATATATTGTTCCATTCACAATATGTTACCCTACTCTTTTTTCCCACTTTTTTACAACTAGTGCCCATATTCACAATTATAATACACATAATACTCACCTTCTTCTACATTCTGTGAGTAGCGCATCTCACTCTAAATCAAGCTTACGGCATCGTGCCGTTAAATCTTTGGAATACTCTACCTTAGTCTATCATTGACAGCCCAAGCCTCAAATCTTTCAGGTATAACTTTGGTAAACTATATTTGAGTACCTATTGATATTCTATCTTCATGAGTCTTGCCCTTACTCTTCATTGCTACATTACTTCTGTTATATTGTTAATGTACAATTGTGTCAGAGCAGGCTCGCACATTAACTTACGCCTTATAATACAGAATTGTTTATGGTGTGGTCTGAGGAAGGTGGGGTGTTGGTGTAAAAGGGGGGGGGGGTGGTGAAGTATCGTGTTAAGTTTTTGTTTGCGGGAGTTGAGCACTTTGCCAAGCACGTGTGGGGTTTTTTGTTCTACTACCTTCACATCATTATGGACTACTTAGTTATACTTTACTGAAATGAATTAATATTTATCTTATGTTTATATACTTGTATGATGATGGGAAAAACAAATAAATGAATTGAAATGAAATGAAAATGAAATATGTCCCCGAAGTGACTACGTCGGCTCCACTCGCTCTTCCATGAACAAATTATATAGGCCACTGTTTCCCATTTATTCGTTACATGAGGGAGTGAAAAAATGAGTACAACCAGTGTCCTCCTAGTGGCTGCATAGGCTTCGCCAGCTCCACCATGAAGGAACGATGCATTGCTTGGATGCTACAGCGTAGACGGCTGTGCCGTGGTGCTATTTAGTGGGGGGGGGGGGGGGGTATTCTGTAAAATTTAGTACCAAGAACAGTAACGTTAGGCATTTGGTTTGGTAGTTTAACATTAAAGCATGGTTGTGGGACATTGGCTGTCCCACAACCATCAGGTGTTTATAATCTTCTATTTAAGAGGTAGACGGCCTAAATACTGTACAGTGTACAGTACACATTGACAGAAACTCCTCTGTGCAGTTTGCAGTGAACCTAAAATAAATCATGTATACATAGGCTTTGTCCTTTCTGGCTGTTCAACATTGATGAAGTACAGTGAGTTGACATTACCAAGTGTCTGTGTGAAGCTAACATCCATATATTTCAAATACTATGACATATACCTGACTCTTTTCTCGTTCTGAATTCCTTTTCGTCTTCATATCAGATTCTGCACATCGCCGATGTCATCGAGGGTTGGTTCCCATGTCCCTTTTTTACGTAAACTACTCCGCCTAACTCGAAAATGTCCTCAAAAACATGTATTCAGGGTTTTTTCATTCTTTGGCCGATCTAGCAGCTAGGCTGAGTAATTCATGACAAAAGACTAGCTCCTCTTAAATGTAAATTGCATCCATATGTCATTAAAACTCCGTTGGAATTTTATGAGTTTTAGAAAAATTTCAGCCTAAAACGATAAAACTTTATAAGTGCAAAATTTACCTTAAATTTCACTTGCTGTATTTTTAACATCTTTCTTTCGATTCTGAACGGGTAGAAGAGGGGGTTAATGGGATATTAATATTTTTTTTTCATTAATGGTTGGAATTGAACGGTACGGGCCCCTCCTATGCCAGAAAAGAGGACATCTGTCACCCTTTGACCCGACGCTGCTATTTGAATTTAAAGCTCTATGAATATTTATAAGCTCAATGCAGACTAACGAAAGTGCTTACGCGCAAAACTAAAATCCGGTTGTAAACATACGTGACATCACCCAGCTTCAAATAAAATCCTTTTCGGCTCCCCGACTGGGCTGAAATGATGCCGGCCCGTTTTTTTAAACGAAAAAAAAATATCACACAATCAATCATATTTGGAACCTCCCGGGAAAAAAAATAGAAAACTGTTGCAACTCCATGGTCTTACCTGCGTCCGGAAATATTCTTTCCCCGATGTCCTTATTACAACTCGGGGTGGGGTACATACAACTCGGGGTGGGGTACAGACAACAGGACACGCCTCCTTTTTTCATCAATGAAAGATTTCAGGGGCATTGGATTATGTCCCTATCCCACAGCAATGCCGTTGAGTTTAATTCCTATGATTACGTTAAATGTCGAAAAACAAAATCCAGCCTCAAACGTTAGCAAAAGTCATGTTTCATATAAGGACGTTAAAAGACAAAAATTTACAAAAGAAGTGGGCAGTACACCACTCTCTACAGTCTAGGGACTCTAGGCATACCAGACAAGGATACTCCATGCCTCTCAAATTCACACAAAGCCTGAATTCAGCTCGCACTTTTTGAGATCAGGCTGCACACGGATTTTGGAAGCCAAAAGATTTGGCCAAGTCTCACACTCCAGTATGTTAGCACGGGAAACTGAAAGCACCTGTCCTGACGGCCTTTCCAAAAAAAAAAAAAAAGGAAACTGCAAATTAAATTTTGAATTTGAAAATGGCGTTGTTTGTAAAGAAATGGCCACCATTTTACTTGTGATAAGGCATTTGAAATTTTAAAATTCCATGAATGTTACCACTGCCGTGTGTCACTACGCAAAACGTGTATTACATAACGCAATAGGGTACCGAGCCCCCTCTTCCAGTCACCAAGCATCAGCACTTCGTGGGCTGTCTTCTTTCTTTCTTTCTTTCTTTCTTTCTTTCTTTCTTTCTTTCTTTCTTTCTTTCTTTCTTTCTTTCTTTCTTTCTTTCTTTCTTTCTTTCTTTCTTCCTTTCTTTCTTTCTTTCTTTCTTTCTTCCTTCCTTCCTTCCTTCCTTCCTTCCTTCCTTCCTTCCTTCCTTCCTTCCTTCCTTCCTTCCTTCCTTCCTTCCTTCCTTCCTTCCTTCCTTCCTTCCTTCCTTCCTTCCTTCCTTCCTTCCTTCCTTCCTTCCTTCCTTCCTTCCTTCCTTCCTTCCTTCCTTCCTTCCTTCCTTCCTTCCTTCCTTCCTTCCTTCCTTCCTTCCTTCCTTCCTTCCTTCCTTCCTTCCTTCCTTCCTTCCTTCCTTCCTTCCTTCCTTCCTTCCTTCCTTCCTTCCTTCCTTCCTTCCTTCCTTCCTTCCTTCCTTCCTTCCTTCCTTCCTTCCTTCCTTCCTTCCTTCCTTCCTTCCTTCCTTCCTTCCTTCCTTCCTTCCTTCCTTCCTTCCTTCCTTCCTTCCTTCTTCCTTCCTTCATTCCTTCCTTCCTTCCTTCCTTCCTTCCTTCCTTCCTTCCTTCCTTCCTTCCTTCCTTCCTTCCTTCCTTCTTCCTTCCTTCCTTCTTCCTTCCTTCCTTCCTTCCTTCTTCCTTCCTTCCTTCCTTCCTTCTTCTTCCTTCCTTCCTTCCTTCCTTCCTTCCTTCCTTCCTTCCTTCTTCTTCCTTCTTCATTCCTTCCTTCCTTCCTTCCTTCCTTCCTTCCTTCCTTCTTCATTCCTTCCTTCCTTCATTCCTTCATTCTTTCATTCCTTCTTTCCTTCATTCCTTCATTCCTTCATTCCTCCATTCTTCCTTCCTTCCTTTTCTTCCTTCTTCCTTCCTTCCTTCCTTCTTCATTCATTCCTTCCTTCCTTCATTCCTTCTTCATTCATTCCTTCCTTCCTTCATTCCTTCATTCCATTCATTCCTTCATTCCTTCATTCATTCCTTCCTTCCTTCCTTCCTTCCTTCCTTCCTTCCTTCCTTCCTTCCTTCCTTCCTTCCTTCCTTCCTTCCTTCATTCCTTCCTTCCTTCCTTCCTTCCTTCCTTCCTTCCTTCCTTCCTTCCTTCCTTGCTTCCTTCCTTCCTTCCTTCCTTCCTTCCTTTCTTCCTTCCTTCCTTTCTTCCTTCCTTCCTTCCTTCCTTCCTTCCTTCCTTCCTTTCTTCCTTCCTTTCTTTCTTCCTTCCTTCCTTCCTTCCTTCCTTCCTTCCTTCCTTCCTTCCTTCCTTCCTTCCTTTCTTTCTTTCTTTCTTTCTTTCTTTCTTCCTTCCTTTCTTTCTTTCTTTCTTTCTTTCTTTCTTTCTTTCTTTCTTTCTTTCTTTCTTTCTTTCTTTCTTTCTTTCTTTCTTTCTTTCTCACGCCGATGGGTGCGAAATACATGGCAAAATAATGACCAGAAAGTTTTTGCCGATTACCCCTTAATGTGAAGTGATGAGGTCATTTACGTGACGTTAAGTTTCTTCCACATATAAAATCATGACCCTACGACTGTTTACAATCTTCAGTGTATACTATATTAGTTAGCGTGTATTCAAAATGTTGTTTCTTGCCAAATAGTAAAGTCTTAGCTAATTCCGGTGACTGTTTGACTAAGTTTCAAAGCTATTAAAATATACTGTTGGGGAGAACTTGCTGATATTCCTACTACAGTAGCCCCGGAATATGTTTTCCTCCTGTCCATACATTCACTCTACATCTATAGATTTCTGTTGAGGCAATTTGCTGGCAAATTACAGTCATGTGCATAAAAGGTGCACACCCAATTAAATTCCACTTTTTTTTTCAAAATTTTCTGCACACTTCTGACTACGTTAATTAAACGTGGCGCACAGCTCAGGTAACCGTTCAAGCAGGATTAGGCTTACAATTTTCCCCAACTGCCTTCTCTTTGTTTTTCTAGTTCAGTCTACCACAGATGAAAGTAACTTGCTGTTCAGCTTGAGAAATTCAAATTTCATCCTTCATGTCTATAATCTGATGTGTTCAGATCATTTTTGTCCATGAAGGTATGATTTTTTGGTTTTATTTTATGCTTTGAAACATCGTTTCAAATGTCTTAGGTTAATTTGTAATTTGAAACTGTTGAGTAACAAGTCGCAGTCATACCTTTTCAACAGAGCCTTACTGGGACAACAAAACATCTTTCTCTCATTAACATTATATTAAGTGGATCTCCATCTTCTGTAATTCATGTGTGTTATTTGGAAAATTTGAACACTGAAAAGTTTTGAAGTTTTATTCACTTCTCAATAGTTAGGTTTATATACTTTGTAAAAAAAAAAATAGAAGGCACCAAAAAAAAAAAAAATAGATATTCTAAAGGTTTACAACCTACTCAAGGGAATTACAGAATTAAAAAGAAATGCAAAATCGGAAAAGGGGAAAGGCATTCGGTCATCAACTTAAGCATGACACGTTCAACTTGACTGGTCAAATTTCTCAAATGAAGCCAGACTTTTTATCTGATCGATAACTTAAATGTTTTGTAGTCATAATGTATACTTTTCCGCGATCTCAAATAAAAATTCGCTCAAAATAACTGAAGAGAAGAAAAAATAAATAAATTAAAAAATGCAAACTCGACAGCTTAAGGCAAAACACTAGTAGCACATTTGATTCCAAGTCTTGCTATATTAAGAATAACACTTATTACACTAAAGTTACTCCCAAAATATTTATTTAACAAATCCTTTAGTCTTATTGGTGGAAAGCTTTTTTGGGTGCGCCTACCTTAAAGCAGAGCATTGTGTCTAATTACAAGGGAAATCATTCGATTGTATTAGATCATGATGTGCAGAACCCAAACCTAGTCTGACTTTTTGTTTTCAAAAGAACCAGTGAAAATCTCAACCATGTTATGTGTAATAAAAATAAAGATTTACTGTCATCTCACTACCCCTTGCTGATTTTACGACCATTAGAATAGAAAACCAACCAAATTATTCAATCATCACATATCATGAGCAAGTTGGGTGAAAAGTGATTGCTTACATTAGAAAAATAATGAGTGAAATCACTCTTTTAGTGCGTCATTATCACGGCTTCCTACTCATGGACAGAGCAAACTGCACGGTACATTGTCGCTACCGTACGTGTGAGAAAAAGCACACCAAAATGGCCGTCTGCTATGGTTTTGTGTGAAAGTTAGGACTTGCTCAAGTATACTGCTATATCTTGCAAGAAGGTTGAAATATTTTTGAAATGTGCCAAGGTAAGGTCAAAATCACTTCATTGTTTCCCATTTAAGTTCAACTTTTGTTTAAAATATTATGGATTCGTCGTCAGATCAGACGATTTATAGGTTCACGGCGGCCATCTTGGTGCGCCGTTTTTGTCCCAGCCTTTGGCGACCATCTACGGATAGGACGTATACGTTACATACTGTGTCCATGTATATAAGTCCGTGGTCATTATCCATAACTAGGCATCTGTAAGAAGGTAACCCTTTCCATTTAGCACCACATCTACCGATTCTTATCATAAACATGTTGTGGAAAACGCATTTCAGTGGCAACCAGGGTATGGGGTACATCTTTTCGAAATGTCCCAACAATAGGCAAAAAATTTCATCAATTAAAAACAACGACCCAGCTACAATATAGTAGTTATAGTCATATAGCGCCACCATATTAATCATTTTCGGCCTTTCACACCACTCTCACACGCGTTTCCAGCATGAGTTATAACCTTTACACACTGTGTACGGAAGGCCTACGTAAATTATGTTCTCTGCACACCCATTCAGAAGCAAAATAACGACGAAATTTCTCTAAAAGTGGATCTTAGTACAGCTACAGTACTGACCTGTAAGTACAATTTCTTTTTCTATATCTTTCAAGGCTCTATACATTAACAGTCCCAATAAATTTGTAACAAAAGGAAACCTACCGTTATGTGATCTTGGACTACAATGACTAGCGTGCGAGGGTATACGTTCCTGCCTTCTTACAGTATATTTAATGTGTAATTTAAACACTATAATTGAATCCGTCGAAATTCATCAAAATAAACCCATAAGCTTAAGATATCAGTAGAAAGGAAAACTTGTACCCTTTTCAATGCCATAAAGTTCAAACTGCAAATGGTTAAGGAACATATTAACAACATATTAACAAAATTAAAAACAGGTGTTGTAGGGTTGTCTGGTAATGGTCTGTTTTGCCCTTCCGTGAGTGATGAATATATATGCAGTCCTATCCTCATGGGCATAAAAACATGCAGTTACAAAAAAATCTATAAAAGTTCCTAAATATTTCATTTCTGTTTTTTTTTTTTTTTTTTTTTTTTTTTTGAACGAAGAGAACAGTTTGAATTAACTTTCAACAGGGAAAAGTATGAAACTGAACGTACTATGTTCTCATTGGTTTTTCCCATTATAGGAATTTTTACAGGAAACATTCTAGGGGTAAATGGATGTTCTCCAGGCAAATTTCAATGGGTGATTTCCCATTGCGAATATTTGCAATCCTGCATGACCTTTTACATTTACTACAGGATCCAGAACTGGGAATAAAGGTTTACTCTGTGGATTTGCAGGTTAATAATTTTGGCTAATTGCTTTGAAGATCCACAACCACGACAGGTTCTTTAATATGCCTGTCCCATTAAGCCTGTGCTCATAGGCCTATTCAAACACCTCACGATCTCGTAACAATGCCCATGCAACGTTAAAGCTGAAGCATGTTCAGTTTTTTTTTTTTTTTTTTTAGAACAATAATGTTGGCTTATTCACAAGATAACCATACCTCTCTATAACAGTCAAAGTAGTTTCATTAAGATAGAGCGTCCATGCATACCCTTCTTACAGCAGTTTAAAATGAATACATTGACTCCACATTCTTGAGCAAATATTTTCTCCAGATTAGTGCACAAAAAGAATGGCATTCACTTCATCAAAACCACAGTAACCTATTCACATGAATGCACTGATGTATGCTTCTGCCATTGAATCCTGTTACCGCTGTTCACCAAAACAATTCTATACTTCATTGCTATAGAAAAACACAAGTAATCCCATAGCCATACACAATACACTACACTGCATGTGACTAAAAAGGGCACATATCCCAGTTATCATGCCCAGTTGGGCTCCGACTTAGCTGGGTTGGGCTGACCTGGTACCGTCCGTGTTTGTCAAGTGTCTCCACTCAGGGCCAACTGGGTTGGCCTTTACCATCTGAAGACCTTTTGGGGCTCATCTGGACTTCAGCTGTTAACGTCAGACCCAGCTGGGCTCCAGCTGGACTTCAACTGGTAAAAGGAAGCCCACATGGTGCTGTGTAGGAGCATCTTACAAATCCGGATGGGTCCCAGCTGGGGCTCAGTAAGTAGATCTGCTGGAGTCCAGTCTGGCCCAACTGGGCATATTGGCTGTGATTTCAAAGTTCCGATTGTTTCAAAACTGGCTGTACTAACCAATCGCAATGGGCGAAACAAATTACAAAGTTCTTGGCTAGAAAACTTAAATTCATGTAGGATTTGACAATTCCAACAGAAATTATACTTTCCTGCAAGAAATAGCAATTTCATTAAGAGGAAAACTAGGATTCTTGTGGGAGTTTGATAATCCTTAAATGAGTTTCCTCTGTAGAACATAGCACATTAGTAAATAGGCAAATGAAATTCCTGCAGGAATTTTGATAATGCATTCTAGAAATGATTCCCTTTTGCAGGTAATTAGCCTTCCTCACATAATTCCTGCAGGAATTTAACTGGGTTTTTTGAAAGGTGACAGGGGTGCTGCGATGGTCAATGGTGTTGTTTATTACAGCGATTGCCTAGTGTGAGCAATTAACCAGCTTACGAAGCCGCTGGAGCTTTCGGAAATTCAATGGACCCACGTAATAGAAACTCCCTGTTTGGATAAATCAATGTTTCATACTGTTGCATTGCTGAAATCGTTGCGAATCCATCGCCAAAATGATCACTGTACAATTCAGGGGAATTCCCCGTTGCATCACCCGTATGCAAAATGTAGTTGAATCTGACCGCAGAACGAAATCAGATAACAAAGTATGGTCTGGTTTTCTGACTGTGCGATACGTTCAATACGTTCCTTGTTTTCCGTCACTTTCATTGTTTACATCGCATACCAGAGACTGTCGTTTAGTTTACATTATTCAGCTTTTCTTCAAAGGTCAAAGTCCACATAACAGGAAAAACGGAGACACGATTACATATTTCTGGTGGTGAAAACAGTTTGGTATGTGATGATTCGTGCTCGAGGTGACTTTCCACCTTACACGAAACGGCCACGTATTTAGAGTAATATGCTGACGCGTTATGTTAGGGAGGTGAAAGTTCCAAAAACAGCTTACTGGTTACATCAGTTACTACATTGTTGTATGAACTGCAATAGACTACAAAATGTAGAAGGGAGCCACTATGATATAAAACAAAAAACTGTATTACGTAGTTTAAAAAGCATGTGCTGAATCTTCGTTCAGAGCGATAAAAAACGGTGTTAGACCCACACTTAATTCACTATTATCAACATATAAGCTATTTATCCCTTAATCTTCGTTGAAATAGAAATAAATAAGTAGATCTCGTAGAATAAAGGCTATGCAGGAAGTGATATTGATTGTTCACTCTTAATATGAGACAATTGCAATGCAACCGTTGTGTGTACAGTGCCATCTAAACACATTTTTTTTACGACATTATTTCTGTTATTTCAGTCTAATGAACCAATGTTTTATGTGACTTGGGCTGATTTCTACTATGGATCTGATGAGAAAGCGCCTTTTTTGGAGCAAATGTACATGTTTTCCTGTAACTTCAGCCTTGACCCCAGAAATAATTAACTTACATGAAAAATAAAAAAAAAAAAATAGAAAACAGTTCTCTCTAACAGTGCTTTGTTTAGTTGGATAGTTTGATTATTTTAAAGTTAAACGGTAGCCCTACGTTTTTTTTTTAATTTTAAAAAAATTAGAACAGATATTCTAATGTTTAACATATTAAGTGCGTTCCAGTTTCCAAACTAGAAGTTGTGGTTTCACAATACATGGTGTGGTTGCTATAGGGACTAAGTTGGCAAATAGAATTGTCTTGGCCACCAAGTTTAACAAGATTAACTTTCCCTTGAACATCAAACTAGTTTTTAAAATTCACCGAATCAAATATTTGAATAATATTTATTTCAAAAATATTTAGTTTTTGTTCACTTTTGATTCCAACCTATTCAGCTTTTTAAAGAGATGCCCTATCCAGTGCCGCTTGAATGAGAGGATTGCTACAGTGTATTAGGCATAGTTATGATAGCTTGCTTCATTGTAAACAATAAAAACAAAAAGCAAATATTAATAAATCTTATTCACTAAAACTTAAATGGTCTATTGCGCAGTAACTTGTGATATCGTTGTTATACAACAACCTTACACAATTTGTTTTCTATGGAAATAAAAATATTGATGCCCTTGAACACGTCCTGTCTTATCCCATAGTATAATGACGTTAAAGAGAGAGCACTTGGGTAGAAACTCACTTCACAGCTTTGCAAAGATTAAAGTTTAGGCAAAAATTGATATGTGAAAGGAGAACCAAATCGACACAATGTGGTGAAACTCCCACTAAAACTAGACATGTATTTCTCAAGATATCAGAAAATGAAGTAACCAGATTTGTATTCCAAAGTAAGTTTGAGGGCAGCAGAGGTTGCACAACCCCCTTCCATTGACAAGTATTAAAGCTTTGTTCCTCTATGTTTTCGCAGAATATTTTGTTGACCTTGAAAAGGGATCGGGCCTCCCTGTAAGGAATGCAACGTTTGCAAAGTTCCCATGTCACTTTTGCACCGTTATGATTATATAAGGCTATTGTGGAAAAACATGGCTCCACAGTTTGAGGAAAAACACAAGACCGTCATTTAATGTAAGGATATGATACCATACGTACTTACTTTAAGCTTACCTTTTGTTGAAAGTATGACAACTTAACTGTTCATATCGTATTTAAAAGAAAATTCTACACTTTGTAAGAGCAGATTATGAAGGGCAAATTGGGAAAGTTGTTCATTTTATTTTGCGACGTTCCCCCAAGTAAAGTAAAACTACACGTGCTTACAAAAGGCAATTTTATTGCATTTTTGCACACTACAACTTAAACCACTGATGCAGTACCGTACACATTCGGGCCAGAGAAACAATGATACCATTACATGTTTAAAATGTACTTTTCACAATAAGGAAAAAAGTCGGAGAAAGCGGTGAAAATAAGAAAACTATCTTCACCTTTTGTAAAGGATGTTTAATTTAAAGAATGTATTAAAATCTTACTAGAAAGTTTTGTAAAAATTGAAAAGCATTACAAATCTTGGCGAATCATTTGGGTACTTCAAGAAAAAAAAAAGTCATCGACCTAACTTCACAGTTCTGTGCGGCAGAATAAAATGGTGGGATAATGTGGTGAAAGCTCAGTATGTTAAAAATGCTTTCGATTGTCAGATGGGGATACAGACACAGGTGTAAACGCAGAGGCGCCGTTCAAGGGGATTTCACCAGTCATATTTGGACCGCAAAATAAATAAACTCTAACGTAAATCAGCGACATTAAAGTTTCGGCATATATTTAGGCAATATTTACCGCTGGACTCTGGGTCCCACGTAGATAGTAAACAAGCCCGTGAGCGACAACCTGGAATAAGGCCGTGCCAACTCGACTCAAAGAAATCGGTTGAAAGCCAGGCAGTAAAACTCCATCTAGCCTAACCTATCATAGACATTTGGCATCATATGCCCTAAGTCGTTAGCCCCTGACAAAATCCGTGTGGATACAGTTCTCGAAAAACGGGTAAGAGGTACACTTCGTCCGGGAAACTTTCTTATCATTTTGGTAGAATTGTTCACATGTTATTGCATTTTCAAAGCAAATTTGAAAATGACGATCAGCTAAATTCTACTGAAATGCTTGGAAATGATGAAATTTCCTGCTACGCGAGGGAAGAAGATTTCAAAATTTTCTTTACGTTTCGCGGCAAGTGATAGAGACACAAACAAATGGCTGTGTATGACCATGATTAGCACCGGTACACTTTTTAAACTACACGGACATTAACTAAATTCCCCTGAAAACTAGTAATGAGATGCAACAATTTTCTGGAAACAAATGAAGGTTGAAACTTCAAGTGCCCAACCTGCCATTCAATTCGAGTGTATAAACTTTAATAGTTTACATTTCAGAAAAGGAATGGTCTCTGACGATGAAACTTGGTCCATTTTGGTTCATTTAGTACGCGTTTTGTAAACAGTTTTGTAACTCCAGACTTTACAAACAATGTAGTGATAATTTTATAGCTTGAAAACTTTAAATGGTTACCCGCCTTCAACAAAACTTTACCTATATCTTTTTGAACAGCATGAATTAATAAGCCTATATCAAAAAAGACTTGTAACTCCTAACTAACCAAAGCGTTCTCTTGCCTCTGGTAAAAGTAGTAAGACTATTATTCCTCTAATATGATGCCGCTTTACCAAAATGTCACGAATGTAAGTCGTTTTACCTAGTGTTTAATAACAGAAAATTCATAAAAGTTGGCGTTATGAGCTCATATAGTCCCTTTGCAAGTATTTATTTACATTCTGCATTTACAGTATTTTTTATGTATGATTTTTTTTAGTCCATTCAAATATCAAGTCAGTGCATTTTGCTTAGTGATCTAAACTTATTGATGTTAGTGAGAACGCTTTATTGCATATCATCGCCAACATGAAAAGATAAAACCAAAACCTCAGTTTGCCTAGTTAGTTGTTTCACAGTTGGGCTACATAAGGCAAAATGTACAGAGCTGTTAAAACCCAAAACTTTTATCATGAAATAGGTAACAGATTTTCGTCTACGTACAAACACCGCCGCAAAGACCTACATCACTCTAAATTTACCCAATGTTTTGCTATGTTTGGTTTCTATCTTCATGTATTTTTAATGGTTTGTAACAATACCTCCCTCTGCATAAGTCTCAATCGAGATAAGTCTTAAGTCAATTGTAACATATTAGCCTAGTGACAAAGCGAACATGTACTGCATGCCTGAAGCATGCATAGAAACCATAAGTCCTGTATTCCTAATATGAGAAAATATAATTCTACACAAACATACCCCCGCCATACTACATACTACACCCGCCAGCGAGGTCACTGTGTTACATGGGTTGTTGCTATAGAAACGTATGAAAGATGATCGGCTATCTACTTTCATATTCATGTTCAGAGTTAAACACACGAATAAAGCAAACAGAAAGCCGGAAGGGAATAGCATATACAAAAGAAAGAGCACTGTAGTTAGGGAGCTGTAAGATTGAAGTGCACTGCAGAGTGTGTACGACATGTCAGGAATGATTCGATTTGTAATACACTGCTGTTTCTTTACGCTCCTTGCGACAGCGGTTTGGTTAATCTCCGGATTATAACTAAAAAGCTGCGTAAAAAACTACCGGGGCAGGGAAACGGAGCTACGTACCTAACGTTAATCAATTTAATTCATTTTTAAATTTTCTTGTAAGCGACATTTTAGTGGTTCTTCTTCTTCTTCTTCTTCTTCTTCTTCTTCTTCTTCTTCTTCTTCTTCTTCTTCTTCTTCTTCTTCTTCTTCTTCTTCTTCTTCTTCTTCTTCTTCTTCTTCTTCTTCTTCTTCTTCTTCTTCTTCTTCTTCTTCTTCTTCTTCTTCTTCTTCTTCTTCTTCTTCTTCTTCTTCTTCTTCTTCTTCTTCTTCTTCTTCTTCTTCTTCTTCTTCTTCTTCTTCTTCTTCTTCTTCTTCTTCTTCTTCTTCTTCTTCTTCTTCTTCTTCTTCTTCTTCTTCTTCTTCTTCTTCTTCTTCTTCTTCTTCTTCTTCTTCTTCTTCTTCTTCTTCTTCTTCTTCTTCTTCTTCTTCTTCTTCTTCTTCTTCTTCTTCTTCTTCTTCTTCTTCTTCTTCTTCTTCTTCTTCTTCTTCTTCTTCTTCTTCTTCTTCTTCTTCTTCTTCTTCTTCTTCTTCTTCTTCTTCTTCTTCTTCTTCTTCTTCTTCTTCTTCTTCTTCTTCTTCTTCTTCTTCTTCTTCTTCTTCTTCTTCTTCTTCTTCTTCTTCTTCTTCTTCTTCTTCTTCTTCTTCTTCTTCTTCTTCTTCTTCTTCTTCTTCTTCTTCTTCTTCTTCTTCTTCTTCTTCTTCTTCTTCTTCTTCTTCTTCTTCTTCTTCTTCTTCTTCTTCTTCTTCTTCTTCTTCTTCTTCTTCTTCTTCTTCTTCTTCTTCTTCTTCTTCTTCTTCTTCTTCTTCTTCTTCTTCTTCTTCTTCTTCTTCTTCTTCTTCTTCTTCTTCTTCTTCTTCTTCTTCTTCTTCTTCTTCTTCTTCTTCTTCTTTGTGTTTCTCCCAATTATTGTAAAATAACTTTTGGGACGAACAGTCCTGAAAGAAACCGCAACAAAGTCAATACTTTAAAGGGTTGGGGTAAGCATAGGTGTACACCCCCTCACCCGGACACGTTCCTGAATAATGTATGTAATAATGGATATACCACTATGCACTTTTTGACTATTGGAATTTTGCACACAGCAGTGAGGCCCGCAGGGAGCAAAGTTTCGAGAATTTCTGAGGTTTATGCATATCTCAGGTTTAGAAATTGAGTTTCAGCATAGGTATTTTTAGTTTTAGCAGATTTGGAACCCAAAATATGCTAATTTAAGGTACTCTTTTAAATTTCATTGAGGAAAGGTCTTAACTGGCATCTAGGAGGCCAAGTCTCTGAGGGTCTGAGGTTTTTGTATTTCTAGATCCTGATGAAAAATTTAGTCTCAAGATAGGCACATTTTGCTTTAGCAGGTAGCGTCCACGGAATGCCAACTGCCCCATAAAGAATTTTATGATGGATTTCGTGCGGAAAAGCCTGCCGTGGGGCAATGGGGAAAATCTCAGAAGCTCTGAAGTCTTAAGAATATCTCTGTTTAAAAACGTATGTGTAAAGATACGAATATTTGGTTTGGAATGCTTGGCCACCGAGGGAAAATGCCTTAATTAACTGTGGGAGCCAAATCCCCTGCCCCCAATACCTGCGCTGATTACAATAAGAAAGGGGAAGTTGAAACTAAGTAATTTGTTTGTTTCCCCCCGGAAGTTGGGAAATGTGTCCGCGCATAGATGTTTAATTCGAAAGACCGGAATAATTTTTTTTTCTTTTTAAATATATTTTAAAACATTATTTACAATTTGATTACTCCACTGAGAAATCTGCGGGGATGTTTGTGAAGCCCATCCCTAGTCAAACCTTTCAAAAATTAGGGGGATATATCCCTACATCACTTCCTGCAGTTGTTTAGGTTAGTTATATACTGATGACTTTCAAAATAAGACCTTCCAGTCATAATAATGTTACTATTGTCTTGGAAATGAAGATAACATAAACAAACCATAACACTAGCTCTGTATGAATTGTCCCTAGATAGACATTACAAGATTTGCATACTGGGTTAATGATTATGCATAATTAAGTGCAAATCTAAAATTACCCTGTCAAAGGGTAAATTTTACGGATTTTGTATCGAATTGCGGCAATATCCTTTGTTTTTAGTGAATGTTGCATCAAAGGCCGAACTTCGTCAGTTTTATGTCACCCAGCTTTATAAATTTTAAGTTTGAAATGACTTTTTTTTTAAAAACAAGTATTTTCAAATTATTACAGAATATGCTTTGCCAGCGCTTCACGATCGTCTTACTAACACCATGAATCGTTCGTACGAACGCCGCACAAAATTGTGTTTATAACTCCTTCTTAAGAACGCCGTTAGAGTTTTTATTATCAAGTTCAATGATCAACTTCCCGCGTTCTAACGATTATCGTAAGAATTTCAAGCTTCTAAAAATGTCTCTCGATAATGTGAGGTGAGTGTTCATTTTCATCTTTTTCTGTTTTTTCCTATGTCTCTTTACACATTTTCTTGCCAATATTGGAGGAGCGGTTACCCACTTGCCTCCCTGACGCCGTTCCTGGGAGTACGTTATCAGTCACTAAAGTGAGCAGTTTTATCTTACGGCGAAAACTGTTCTGTCTGTGACACTACTATGGTGGGAGTACAGTGTTATCGCGTGTTCATTTGTGTTGAACAAACTTAACATTGCAGCGGCAACAACAGAGCTCAATCCAATGGCTTTGTTCATCACGCCATCATATGTTGGTTTTATGATTGACGAGCTAGGGCAATTCCCTTTGTAAATACAAACATGACATGTCAGTTTGATGTAGACTCAAAAGGTTGCCCGAGTTTTTCGTACCCTGCACCAATTTCAGATTTTGCAAGTTGTGGGTAGTCTACCCCTGATTCCGACTCCTACGCCCATGATAACGATTGAGTTCAGGGAACGATTGGCTTCGGCAAAAGTAAAAGTAATACATTGTAGGTATACTGGTAGAAGATATAATTGCTTAGGTGTCTACAGTACTAATCATGTTATACTGTTATTACGGCACCAAAAGTTTTCCACTTGTGGTTTATTGGCTTGTTTCCCCTACTGCATTGTTTATGCAAAGCACTAAGCACAAAGGCGAAGGGTTCCAATTTTAAAGTCTTCGGTAAGCCTACAACCCGGTCAGGATTTTAAATTCCGTTGTCATGTTCTAACCTCTTGAACATGCAGAGCGTCACCATCAGTTTTCGCGGAGCCAAGTGAAAATTTTAATTCGCGAATCTTTAAACAGCCAGGAATGGTATTTGGATTAATGTACTACTTTATTATGTCTGGCCAAACGTTTGGGAACTTTCATAACCTGTCTGTCTATGTCATTTAGAAGTTTGAAACATCCCAAGATTTTTTATTCGATTTTCGTTCGAATGATATTCTATTTTTTTTTTTTTTTCGGGCAAAATGTTGCCGAAACTATATAACGAGCTTTTATTTGCGTTTCGCTTCATGTTTATTTCTCTCTTTTTTTTTGTATGTTTTTAAAGAGAATGTTTACATATCTACACTAATTTTTATTTGTTTCCGTTTTTTAAAGAATTTGCGATACCAAGGTGGTTTGGTATGTAATTAAGGCACCCATTTACCACACGCATGTGAAATAGAAGTGTTAAGTATAACCTATGGTGATTGCGAGCAAGACTTTCCAAGTTTGTTCTGTAATTGCTCTATAACACTTGTTAGACCAACTGTTTAAAAGTCTAAATAAAACAATAGATTCGAAGGATAACATACGATAACATTGGTTAATAGGAAAACATTTTTGACTATTATCAAAAATTAGAAACGGTTCTATAGTCGTTTTTAAGGCACCTCATTGCAACCCCGATGAAAACAAAGGATTAAGGCTGCTTTTAATGTTAGGATAAATGTTTTAATTTTAAGCTAGTTAGTGCGGTTTCTTAATCATAACTGCAAATCCAAACAAATGCTTCACAGGCGTGCCGACGTGTTTCATTAGTTATTTCTATAAAAACACCGTAGGCAGAATCTGCCTTTAGACCTCTTCAGTTCTCTAAAAATGTTGAGTCTGGCAACGGATTGGGGGATTTGTCGTGCACTACTAGTTTATTTTATGGAATTTACAAGGTTGCCTATACTTTGTGTATTTTGATACAGAATTTTCGTCACCACCACTCACGAGGGTTCATTAAGCAATAATTTTATCAATAAATTCAAATTCTATGGAAGATCTGCACCTTTCCTGAAGCAAATTTGCACATGCTGAAATAGAATTCTAATTGGATATTTAGGCAGAACAGCTGTGTGGTATGTGGAATCAACCTTTGATGTGGTAATCCAATAAAGCTTTGGCAAATTCATTAATAAATGGCTTCCTAAAGGAAGGGGAATACATTTAAGCGCATTCTTTGCGGCCGTGGATACTGAACTCCTTACTTATTACTCACAAGAAATTGGAATTGAACACTGAAATTAATCAAGCTTTAATTAACTCTTTTAAATAATAACAAAGGTAAGGCCGAACGTAACAATATGTGAACATGAATCTCGGATTTAACAACTACACTCACAAGCAAGCAAATACACACGCAAAACCCCTATCGCGAAGACCCCGATGACAACAAGGGCATATAAACCCAAGGCATTACGTCCCCAAATCCGGCATTCCTAATGTTTCTCACTCATAATCATTTCGCAATACCAGGGAGATTCCCAGTTGCACCACCGTAATTTAATATTCAGTTGAGCAGAACAACACCGAGTCAGAATGATATAGCAGTTGAACGGCTATGTTTGTACTACTTATACTGTCATGATATAACCTACGCCAAGAAATTTGGCAGTGTCAAAGAAATATGGCAGAGAGAGTGTGTCTATTCGTGTTCATAGTGTAGGTCACATAACAAAGACATCTGGGAGACTGTGTTTACGTTAGGCTACAAGCAATGTAATGTAACGTTGAACGTGAGCTATCACAAATGAATTAAACGAACATATGGTTCTATTTCCGTCTTTGTAATCAATCTTGTTTATGTTCAAAACGCAAATGATGCTGAAAGCTTTTACTTTCACACAATTATTATTGTTTAAAAGAAATCGTGCGAGCATACTTTCAGTTGACCTCTTAAAAGGGAGCGTAGTGTTTAAATTTGTTCATGACTTTCACTCCTATGCAATATGCAAAATTCCCATAACCACACTTTCCTGATTATTCTTTTGCATTAAATGTACATTTCGGTTCAAAATAATCAAGAAGAAAAACGCTTAAAAATCGTAAAGAGGAAATCAATGACGACAATCGAGTACCTTACACTTTATTTGTCTCTGCAAAGTAACGTGCAACTTAGAGTGGCTATGCGATATGTTCTTTAAGAGTTTAACCCTTTACCGTTGTGCTCCGATCGGGGCACATTTAGTCGCCTCGGGAGTGGGCGGAAAAGCGGACGTAGCCCGCCCCGCATCGGCTTCCGTAGGCCATTGACCTCGTGACCTTAAACTATTGTCTCTCTCGCTGTTGTGGCCGAATTTTCGGGTAGCTACTCGCAGTTTCGAGCTCCGCGTGAAACAGTAAAGATGTGTGACAGCCGAGCTCTCCGCATGGGTCCAAAAGGACCCAAACAACGGTAAAGGGTTAAAATAAGCCTGTGGAGTGTGTTTACTGCAAAGCTGATGCCACTGTCTCTGCGTGTGTGCACGCAGACCTTCAGCCGATCGGTGCAGATATTTTAGCTTAATATACACAAACATCATATCAAATGTATTAGAGTTTGGAATGTTATCAGTCTCTAAAATCAGGATCGAAGAACAAATCCGCATGTTTACTACTGCAACGAAAATTTTGAACATGTTCTAGGCTGCTGGCGATACTTCTGCGATTTCCAAGAATTCGGGTGCCTGTCCTGCGAGTTCAATCGGCAGTCTGACAATAATAATCTTTCGAGAATTTAATTCAGTGGCAAACACATCCAGGTGTAATGTCTCTTCGCCACATACTAACTTAACAATAACGTGAGGAGCAGCTTGCAACCTCAGCTGTCCCTTTAAAATCTGGTCAAACTACTATAATGTACAGTATGTTAGAGACCATGCGGCACCTTTACTTTTAGGATGAGACTGTGCTCCAAGTAAGCAGGAACGCAGCACTACTAAGCATTGGTGTATGGGCCAGAGGAAGGTGGAGAGCAATTCCCCCTTCACTAAATTTAAGGACCATTTTTTTTTTTTTTTTGTGTGTGTGTGTTTTTTTTTTATTTTATTTTCGGGAACAGCAGGGAGCCTTATTAAACGAAAAGTAAAAAACTAAAAATAACTACAACTTATTTGTCCTTGCCCGCTACCTAAAGTGTCGCTATGTGTTATAATTTGGTAGACTCCCGCGCTAAACAGAGGTGGCATTCCGTTTACATAGTCTCACGCACAGGGTATCATTAAATTTAGTTGAGGAAATCCTCTCCCTACATGATAACAACGATCGTTCATTAAATGTATTGTTAAATTTGATCCATACGAACATTATTTAATCTCGAGGATGTCATGTCGTACCATTTCTTCTCGAGAATGCAACATAGACATCCCAGTAGATGAAAGTTGGTGTGGGTGTTAAGTAAAACCTGATTTTGTTACATTATCCGATTCATCGAATTAATCTTTGCTTTCATTGTTTTCACATTGGGTTAACTCTTATTTGATTCGTGTTAGATAAGTCCAAATATAAAGCTTTATTGTATATTTTTAATACACCTACTTCTGCCAGTCTGTTCATCATATGTCAAATCTAACTAAATCACGGTTTATATGTATTGTGTCTCATTTCGTCCACGGGAAATGAGATGTAAACAAGCAGGAAAAGAGAAATGCTTCAGAATGTTAGGGCGGAGAATTCTTAATGTGCCATCATAAACAAATAATCGGGAAAATGTATTATATTTCAATCGAATGTAGTCTACCCCCCCCCCCCCCGGGCCGAGCTACCAAACGGTCAGGGCGACCGCACTTTTAACGGATCAAAATTGCCTGCGGTCATTCCTTTTAGGTTTTTAACATCGTGCTTTAACGTGCCGATGTAAACCACTTTCACCCCCACCCTTTTGGACCAGAATCCTTATCTCCGGCTTTGTTCCCCTTAAAATCCCGACAGAGAAAACTCCATTTAACTGTACGTTAATACAGGAAAAGTGTTTTCTCAACCTATCAATAGTTTATTTATAAAACGATATCTGCCGCAACGTAAAGAATACAATTCTTAGTTCCTATTACATGCTGTAAAAGTTAAAGTTTTTGTCTACTTCCCTTCAGGTGGGGCGTAAAAAAAATATAATAATGGGTGTATCCTGTTTGGCTGAGCTTACGAAACACGGTCTACTTTTCAAAGTACTTAACTGTTAATCATACGATGATATTGTTCCCTTACGATATTGTTTTTTCTTTTTTTACTTGTTTTTACGATATCTACTAAATAGTAAAATTACACAAGCTTGGCATTTAATATGGAACCACTTGAAGTTTTTCTAGTTATGGCTAAGGACTTTATTTACTTATTGGTTATTTATCTTGTTCCAATCCTAGTATTTGTATTTTCCCTGTCGTTTGAACCGTCTAAACGACTACATCGTTATTGCCGTTATATCGTTTTAATATGGAAATGATGCTCTATATCAGCACTTTACTTTTAAAACAAATTTATCATATCCCTTTTCGATATTACATAAGATAAATAATTTGAGTGTTCGTTGTAAAAGTGTTATGTTTATAATTGCCAATATAACGACGGGTACCTGCACGTCAAATTTTCGTTTCTGATCACATTCTCTCAGGATATTTAATTTAAGTATAGTATTTACTATATGAAAAAATTGTCGACTTGAAAAACCCGTTTAGCACATTCTTGCATATTGGTATCATTTTTAAGTATGCACTATGAAAAAATGACACCTGGTTCGATAAGGACATCAAGTTGTGAGGACAGCTGGATATAATGTTTGTGGGCTTTAGTGCACTTCAGAAATTACTAGGTGGCTGGATTGGGGGAAGGAGAGAGTGATTGCATACAATATTTGGAACCTACAATAACTACAGAGAAGGGATATTGCCTAGGCTCACTAGTTTCCAATCTCAATGGTCCCTTTGATCAAAGGTCCCTATGTTTTCTGTCCCATTTAACAGGTCTCCCTACCAATGTTTTAAGGTTATCGTGTCCCATCGCCGTATTCTATAAATCTACATACTCCCAAACCCTATCTCTAACCCATAACCCAAACCCATAATACTTATCATTATCCCAATAACTTGGTGGGCAAATTGGAACCGATGAAACAGAACGATGAAAGGAGGACACCCAATGAGCAGGGACTCTGGTGAAACTATTGAAGTTTCTTGCAGGATTAGTAGGATAGGGAACTGTAGAGAGTATGCTAAAGTTCACATGTCACAGAATATCTGTCACCTATGCTATTGTCCCTTGTTTGTGCCCCCCCCCCCCCCCCACTCTCTTATTGTTCCCAAAATAGCTTGATTGATCTCATTAAGTTTAGCATCATTATTCTCATTTCATTATTCCATCTTTCTACGGCCCACCAACCCTTTAAGTCTCGGTCGCATCGATTCCACAACACACCGGGGCCTGGGTTAGAAGTTATGACTAAGGGTTACAAGGTTAAAGGTAGGGTACAGTACACGATAACCTAAGAACCCGGGAAACAGTGAGGACCGATGTGGCAACGATATGAACGTTTTATACGGGGAACCAATTGGATAAAGATTGGTGGGACAGGACCAGTGAGATGGAGGTCTTCATACATTCCTGCCTCCTCTTCTGGCATTCCTTGTAACCACATAAAGTGTATAAACCACGTACCATAACAAATTATGTAAGTAGTTCGAACGTGGTTAGATCGACTGCAAAAGATAATTGGTCATTGGTTCGATCATGAATTGGAATCATTTTTTTTTTTTTTTTTTTTTTGAAGAATACTTCAAGTTTATTTTAGTTCAGGCAAGCATATATACAATATTTACAATAAGATATGGTTTATTACCATTATTCGTCGCAATAAATATAAATCCTTTTTATTTCTTTGGCGAATTTTAACGCTATATATATTTGGAGTGTGTTAAGGAGGGTTGCGAAAATTGGGTAAAATAATTTGGCTTTAAAAATGCTTATAGCAAACGACTCATCCAAGTCGTTAGAAAACAAAGAAAGTAAACTATTTTAACTCTCATTGAGAGTCGTTTAACAAAAAATTTTGATTAGAGTTTGAAACCTGTCGGTAACAAACCTTATCAAAACATCTTTTAACAAAGACAATTGTTTCAGGATTACTTGGGTGTGAAAGAGGCCAATCCTCTTAAGCATGGGACAGGTCAACAAGCATTATTAATACGAACACAGAGACCTTTCAATCATAATTTGATGCTTGAATGGCAATTACTATTTTTGAAGTACCTATTGTGTGACAGATAGGGCTGTTGTGTATCCTCCCTGACACCTCCCTGCTTGAAAACATATGAACTGGAAACCCAATTCAACAGTTTTAATCATTTTTGAACAAAGTTAACCGTATTTTATATGGGGTTGTATTTTGAACAAGGGAAGAAAGATGGAAAAGAAAAAGACCAGAAGGAAAATTTTGCAAAGCGGGGAATTGAACCCGGGACGGCTTGCTCTCCAAGCGATTACCTTTACCACTGCACTAATGTGATTAATTTGATTTCGGGCTCGACCCAAATAACCAAAACCGGGCATTCAATTTACCCTCATTGTTACAACACAACTAGTGTATAAATCTCGTAACAGGTTAACTAAGTAAGTCGAACGTGGTAAGATCGACTGTAAATGTACGGTTGAATTTAACAAAACAATATCCATATCTCAAATGGAATCCCTCAAGTCAATTCTTACCATGTGAAGGCACGTTGATGTTGACCCATGCATCGCCCCTCTACTTACCTCCTATTCACATGTGTTATGCTTACTAACCCGCAACTAACACTGGTTAACCAATAGCACCGATAGCGAGTGCACATATGCTCCCCCAACGAGGAGTTAGGCCGCACTCGATCATTCGACCGCTTCTCACTTACCATCAGACTGATGTCATCACAACCTATGGCCTTGCGTTTTCTCTTCCGGGCTTGCTTTCCTACTTAAACTATTCTCCTGCATTTAATCTGTTTTCTTGCGGTTACGATGAGTATCATTTTCCTCTAGTTTTTTTTTTTTTTTTTTGTTGTTGTTGTTGTTGTTGTTGTTATTCAGGTCATGTTAATTTCCCTCCCTTTTGGTTTGGTCGGCGGGTGTTCTCCCTAAGTGATGCCAGTTCCGCTTTTCCGCGGATGAGCGGTGTTTTAGAGTCGGTCTCTTTGACGCAGTTTCTCCGCCCCTCCCTATTTTCCGGGTTTCCACAGGGGTTCGGGGAGTTTAGGACCTCCCTTTTAATCTTTTCCTTTTTTCGGACTCGTTTTGCCGGTCGATTTTTGGTTTGATTCCCTTCATGTGGTCATAGCCTTAGGCAGTTGGGGGTGCTTTAGCGTACTCTTGCCTGCCTTAACTTCTATGTTTTTGCATATTGCGTTGCTTTCGTTTTCGTGTCTGATGTATTTTACAGATAACTTTTCCTTTCACGTATTTCGTATTGCATTCTCATTTATGTCGGTTTGTTCTTATTTTCATGTAATTACAGATTGCATTCTTGAATTTTTTTCTTGGTTGCAGATTATGTTCCTTATGCCTACTGACCTAGTGGTTTCACCTTGCTTTAGGCCTGGTGGAGTCTTGTCAAGTATTCTCTTCCTCACAAGGAGTTTTTATTTTGTAGCTGTTGTTCCTAAGTTGTTCACGGGTCTTGGATTCAGCTCTCCGGTTTAGAGGACGCTGGAGTTTCTAAGCTTGTATCTCCTCGTCCTCTTTTTTGGTTTTTTTTGTTTTTGGACAATGAAGGAGAAGAGATCTCGAGTCTCTTTTCCTCCTTTGTTCCGCCTGGTTGATGCTGAGTCATGCGACACGTGCCTTTTAGGCCGTGGGCGTTGTCGTTTGTATTGTATTTGAGAGCGCCTCACGGCTCTGTTTTCCGGGTGGGTGTTTCTCCCTCTTAGGTCATTTTAGGTTACCGTGTGAAACCTTGATCTTCTTTTTTCACCCGCTGTGCCGTGTGTACAGACTGGAAGGATTAATGGGATAAAGTAGTGAAGTGGGTGGAAAAGGAGGAGGAAAGATTGACCGACAAAAGATCTCATGGCTCAAATTCCTACTCTGGCTCATCATGATGCAGAGTGGCTTCGGGTAAGCCTAAGGCTGTTAGGGGAACTGCAAGTTCCATATTCACAGATGTTGTCAACGGCACATTCCAACTGCTCAAGTTCCCGTCACCTCTTAAGCTCTGGTCACCTCTCCAGTTGCTTTTCGGGGAACTTCCTCGTCTCCTGTTGTGATTCCTGACCAAGATAACGCCTCGGTGATCTTGAAAACTCACGTTCACGGGTATTCGGTCCATTGACCCCTGACTCCCTAATCTCATGGAGACACTTTGTCAGCAGCTTCTGCCCCATCCGCGGGTTGTTCTGGGAGACCTGCTTAGAGCTGCTAACTCGGTTCGGGATGCACTTGTTGCTGAGAATGACCAAAGACATACCTCTCGTTCTCCGGAGAGACATTCCAGGTCGCACTCCAGAAAAGGAGACATCGCCGCTGACATTCCTCCTTCTCCTTCTCCTCTTGTTCCTCCAGGTCCAAGACGCAAGAAGAGTAGGAAATTTTTAGTGGACTCGAATGCTGACACACTTTCCAGAATTTTGGGCTCATTTACTGATCTTTCTCGGAGTTCCAAGAATGCCGCCTCTTTCAGTGTTCCGGCGCAGGTGGTTTCGGGCTTCTTTCGGTAAGCCTTAGCCCAAGAGTCGGTTTCTCCGGAGGCACATGATTTCTCTATGGAGGCGGGTCATGAGGACCCTTTTCATCATGGGGTGGAGACTACGTCCGATTTGGATGACCACCCCTCGGCCAGTTTCCGCGAACATTCCTCCACGGAGGACGAGTCCATCGACAGAAGTGAAGAGGTGGTTTCAAGAGCGATGAACACTTACGAATATTTTGTTTGATCCTCAGGAACAGGAATTTCCCCCTTTCAAGTTCAAAGTTCCTTTGAGTAGACTTTCCCTCGGTGAAGGCTGCTTTTCCTGTTGATGCAAAGTGCGAAAATCGTTATCAGATGATCTCAGATGTTATGAGCTTGTCTCAGAAGGACATGAATGCCGTTTAAATTCCCTCATTCCCTGCACGCAGAGGCCAAGCAGCTAGAGAAAGGAATTGCTGAAGGCTAGCTTGTGAGGCCCACCTCAACGTTGAGTCTCTCGATCTATGCCTTTCCTCCGTTCCGGTTAATTATGATTACCCTCTCAAAGCTCCGATTTTCTCGGGGAGGGGGGATTGTTCTATTGGCTCCATGCTGGCTGAGAAAGCGGTGGTTAAACAATTCTGGACCACCTGGTAGACCCACCGTTCAGATTTCCTTTGATTCGAAGTTGCTGTCGCAGAAGAAAGGTCAGATATCTGACCTTGACCTAAAATCCCTCTACTTGACTCCTCGGAAGTTGTCCATGCAGCACCTAAGAGAAAGGCCTTTCTGCAAAGACTGTGGGCTTTGTAACCCTTACTCGTAGATCACCAAATACCGAGAAATACAATTCGAGATTGACGAAGTTCGTGAAGTGGTCAGATGCTTACGATGCTTTTAGTCATTTTGATGCGTTTTTTGATGAATTTTGCTCCCGGCACTTTGACAGTGATCGCCAGATCTCAACGACCAGTAAATATAGGTTTGGAATCGACGCTTTGCACAATGGTCTCCGCAACTGCTACTCTATAGGTAATAACTCCGTCATTTCAAATCTACTGAAGGGGATGTTCAACGAGAGACCTCCTCCACAAAAGCTGGCTCTTTCGTGATCGATGAATGACGTATTTTCACTCTATCCAAGCCTCCTTATGAGCCTCTTCGGAGTAATCCGATGGATGCCCTCACCTTCAAATCGTCTTCCTTGTTGCGGCCGCCTCTGCCAAAAGACGCAGGGAGATCCGTGCCTTGTCTTTCAATCCCGGTTTCATTAATATTCTGCCGGCGGGTTTTTTCTGCTTCCGGATGCAAGTTTTCTGTCCAAGAAGTAATTGATGCTGTTTACACCAGATCCCATTTTCCTGCCTAACATCTGTTCGGTCTTGGCTCTGAAGTGGTATCTAGAAACATCTCCGCTCCTGCAGAACACATAGGCCTTGTTCATCTTTCCGAAGTCGCCTTACCTTTCAACCTCCAAAGACCACTACTTCAAGATAGATTGTAAGCTTTATAGCCAAATTCGCTCCACCCTGTGGAACGGTTCGGACTCATGGCGACAGGGCATGTGTCTTTTCATTGCCTTGGTTCATAGGGATCCCGCTATGTGGCATCATGAAGGCAGCCGAGCCATTCCTTCGCCAGCAGGCCTTGCTCATTGTTGGGGGAGCAATGGCGCCCTCGCCCTTGGTGTCATTGGTTAACCAGGGTAGTTGCCTGTAAGTGGAGGATTACACATGTGAAAAGGGGAAAGTATTTTTTAGTTTTGTGTTATGTAATGCCAACAATATTTTTACATTCCGTGTGGTTTCCCAAATTGGCATTGGTATTGCAAAGTCCTCTGACATCAATTTTATAAACATCTAACATTAAGCGAAATGTACTTCTTGAAATCTACCTCTTGGAATGATATTAATATCTTCTTAATCAATGGAATCCTTGACCAAGTTGTACACCTGTGCATATTTAAGTTAACTATGTTAAGAAATTTACTGCTGTATTATCTCACAAATTTACACTCCCTTTTTTGAAAGGAACTTTCGTTATAGAAGGATGGCAATTGATCGACTACAAGGAACATGCCTAATCATCTTCCTGCTGCTTCATACTCTTTGTAAGTACACATTTTTTAATGTTTGGACCTCGTAGCAATTGAAAAATTATTCTGTTTATTGTATTGTACATTGGAAAACAAGTTTGATTGCCTCTGTCAATCCTGCGACGACAAGCTCTTATTTTCTCTTTGATAAACTTCTTAGACACATATGAAGAGGAAGGATGCAGATCTCCTCAGTACTTGGAACTGAATCAAGCTGGAACTATACAGTGTTTCTTTCGAGTTGAATCTTTTAGCATTCACTGGTACAACTCAACAGAAATTGTGCAGAACCTACCGATTCTAAACTTCCAAGGATCTGTAAGAAATGGAGTCGGATTCACTTCTGGGGAATACGACATTCATCCCAATGGTTCTTTAATAATTAAGAATGTTAGTATTCATCACGAGAGAAGTTTCGCAGTGGTGAAATTAAATTCCTTAGGAGAGATACTGTTGAAAATCAACGTTGAAATAATTACAACAGGTGACTGATTACGATTATTTTATGCTTTTGAATATCTGTTACTCCTTTTTTTTCTAACGAAAAACTACCAAATAACCATCTTCATTTTCAAACGAAAAGAGAAATTGGTGTAAATTTTGTAAATCAGTTGTATTTGTGTGCATGTGACAGATTGGAATGCAAGGTATGCCGTACGAAAACTCAATATTTGAGTAAACAACTCTTCTTCTCGAAGTTGTTGGCTATGTGTAAGCCATTGAGTAGATTTGCCCTATCGTTTTTGGTGGAGGTCAAGCGTCACTGGGGACACAAGAGAGAAAAAATGAATTTCTATTAGTAGTTGCAAATCGGCGTATGTTGCTCAAACTGTCACACACAGGGTAATTATAGAACAAGGTAGATTGGTAGAAGGCGGAAATATTGCGACATTTGCCAACGTATTCGTAGACGTAATAACTTATCATTATACTACCCTTGCACTATTTCTTACTTGATTTATTAACAGTTAAGGGAAAAGTTAGTAGTGTTTGTGTATTTTATATGCGTTGTGTTGTTAGGTATACGATGAAAACGTCTCAATAACGAAGTGATATACGGAAATTATAATGGAAAGCTGTGACCATGTGAAGTGCACGTGCTAACCTACTTTGACTTCACTTGACCTCATTTGACCCTTTGACGTTTGCCTTTTTATGAGGTCTGTATTTGACTTGTTGAAACGGATCAAAGCAATGAAACTACCCTCATTTAATATCCCAAACCGAAGTAAATGGCATTTTAGAGAAAGGTCATTTAAACTTGCAATGAACTGTATGATTTTGAAATTTAATTTGCCTTACCACTTTTGTTAAGGTCATATGCCACTGTGTTTGAAGATTGACATGTCTTACCTTGCTTCTTAATACAAAACCAATTCAAACGCAAGGAACCATACTTTTCTTAGGTTTTTCTTGATACCGGAGAGTATTTTATTTCTATCACTTTGACAATAAACAAGGGTGATTTATTCAAAAACAACTATTTTTGCTCTTGTTTTTCTGTTTCAAGTTCATCCTAACCATGATTTTCCAATCATCACAACCTGCCAAGATGTAAGAAGAGTTTGCTTCCAACAGGTTAAAGGAACTCTGCAACTATCTTGCATCGTTGAAAATGTTCGTCCAAAAGCCCTTTTAACTTGGTCCCTAAGGAGCATAGGAGGTGATGAAAACATGTCGAATGAGTCGATTGTTGAAAATGGTCCTAGGACGTATACGTCAAAAGCAACCGCAAATGCCACATTTCCCGATAAATCATTTCTAAAGCTTTACGTGTGCAAAGCGTTCGCTTTATCATCACTTTTAAGATTCAATGAATCATATATCGTGACAGAGAAAGGCCTCTTACAAGTACCCTCTCTAGAATTAGCAACAAAATATTTCAAACGTGATTCAATAATGGAACTTTTTTGCAATGAAGGTCCTTCATCATTTATCATATGGATAGTACAACATGTTGGAGAAAACATGGTACTTGCAATTTACCTCAATAACAATGTGCAGGAAATATATTCAGAAAATTATAAGCTAGGTGAAAGCGGGTCTTTATTGGTGCGTCAAGTTGGAATTCACCACGAAGGAAAATACATATGTCTCTTTGGCGACGGATTAACTGCTGGCAAAGTTGAACATAGAGTTGCTGTTTACGGTTCGTACTTTTACATTCTGCACAGACAAAAAATCACTGCAGACATGCAGAATAGGTTTACTTTTTTGTGCGGACTTTTATACTTTTATAGTTATTGCTTATTGCAGGTAATATTAGTACAGTACGTAATGATATGTGAACAATACATTGTTCAATTTCACAACCTTTGAAGTGAATTTTTGTTCCCGCCTTGATAGTATAATCTGTGTTCTACAAACATTCTACTCAGAATAGGGTTATGATTGTCAACAAAATTAATCTTAAAAAGGAAGACGTTCCTATTCGTGACTTAAATAAGGACAGTAAGACACTGAATATAATCTAGTGTCAGTTTGCCCAATAGATATATATTCTCACAAATTGCTTTTTCAACTAAACTTCAACTTAACCATTATTTTTCTTACGAACAGTGCCTCCATCACCCTCTAAACCCATAATAAGTGGTTGTGAAGACATACCTCACTGCCGACTGAATGTAAGCAGCGAAGGCATGCTTACATGTTACATGAATGGAATTCGTCCTGAAGTGAAATTGTCGCTGACCCCATTATACGCCAACCCTTCTACTAGAATTTCGTTCTTCGATCAGAAAAGCAGTATCAAGACAAACGTCGATACATTTGACGTAGTTCTTACCAGTCATTTCGTGGTGAATCCTGCCGAAGACACCAATGTAGCTGTACTGTGCAGGGTCAACGGCGCAATTTCTGACTTGTTCGATCTCTCTGTTCGGGTTGATCTTGTAGTAATAACAAGTATGTTTGCGTAATTTCTTATCTTTCAAGGGGGGTTTGTCCAAACAATATAAGACATTTCACTTACTACGTAAATCATTTTAAAGGAAAATTGATTATTTTTTTTTTTTTTCTTTTGGCCTTTAACAAATTTATCAACATCTCATCTACAACTTGCTTCATGCACAGGCATTCATATATTGAACCTATTGTACCTGTATACGAAAACACCACCATTAACTGTCTCCAATTTAGTGAAGTGCCATTTGAAAACTGTTATTTTTTCATGTAGAAAATGGGAACATCGAAGATGCAGATAATGTTACAGAGGAAGGAAAAACCAGCAACGAAACTCGCACACCCCTGATAATTCTGCTCGTTGTCTTCCCTTTTCTACTACTTAGTCTACTAGTACTTATTGTGAAAGGTAAAGTAAATCTAAGAGGCCTATGGGCCTTAAAGTACTATTTTTTGACTATATTTTTGAAGGTGAAGTAGTCACTTTATTTCGAAAACAATAAAAACAAAATGTATGTTCTAATATTTGAATAATTAATACACGAAAACAACCCAGGAAATCCACAGTATAAATTCCAGTTGAACGGCAGAAACGCAGCTACTGGGAAGGGGGTGTTGCTCCCTTGTAAATAATTTGCTTGAATCTGATTAAGTGATATACACTATCCCCGTTTTTCAAATTTTCCTTAGCATGAGAATAGGTGAAATATTTTCCGTGCATAAATCGTATTTTCCTGCAAAATATTTTCCCAGATTTCGTTAATGTCACATTAACCGGCACCACTCGCATTCCACGAAATTTCCTCCACGCACAACAGATTGAATGTTGTTTTGTCACCAGTGCTACTCAGTTACATAATGGCAGCTAATACAACGCAAGTCATGGGTAGAATGAATGATCCAAAATAAAAATAAAATAGGTAGACTAAGAGCTGTTACTTTTATTGGTCTATGTTATACTTTAAGATTAATGTACGGGTAACATAACATTATTACATGAAATTGTTGCTTGTAAATTTGCATATTTTGTATTAAATACATACACATCGAAAAGTTTTAGGTAAATGTTCAAACCTTTGTTTACCCAATTCTTCTACCATATTGGGCAAAGTGTTGACCAAGACTATGAAGTGAGACTGAGAAATGATTCTTTTACAGTCTGCCTAAATCGGAATTTTTGTTATTGTTTTGATTTTCATGAAAATTTTACTGTGGCTATAGTGAGTTGTTTTGATCAATGTCTTATAGCCCGCCGGGAGAGTGTCCCAGGAAAGTCTCCGTATAGGCATATTGAAAGTGGACAAATAGATGTGCACGCGGAAAAGGGGGCTTTAAGAACGGCTAGTCCGATGGAAAAGTAAAGAGAAAAAATAGACAAAATGTCCGAATGTGAATAATTTCTTTGCCTTTTGTCTTTCTTTTTTTCCTTTCTCTGTGTTTCACCCTTTCTTCTTCATTTAATTTTCCTCTTTTAACCCGGTGGATTGAGCTGATTTTTCCAGTCGAACTTGTCAGGCTAGAGAAACGTTGCCCCCTGACCCAAATAAATACTCCACAGCGTTGAACTGATTTGGGTTTCCAGCTAGCTTCAACTAGGACTCCACTGTGTCAAACTGGGGTTGATTCAATCAGGATTTGACTGTGTTTGAACATGAGTCTAAATGGGTGTAACTGGGATCCAACCAATTGGGATGAATCAGGCTCCTTCAACTTGGAGTGAATAAACAACTAGGTATTCGAATGTGTTAAACTAGGGTTGTTTTTGTAATAAAATTGGTTCAACTGGGCTTTCAATATTCTCAACTATTAATTTCAAAACCAGTTCGTAATCCACTTGACATTGAAGCACCACGCTTTTGAGCCCAGTTCAAATCTCACATGTTGCATATTTCCTCAACTGGGTACAACTTTGACTATGAACTTGACTATGAATGTGTACTGCAGAAATGATGGTAAGCTGCAGATTGGATAGTCTGATGTTTTCAAGAGCAACCTTAGGTGGATCACTTTATGTGAAGGAAGGAACACATCTCCTTCACAGGCTAAGACGCTCTCACACCTCACTAGTGGTAGTTCTTGTATATAGTACTGCTATGGTCATGTAAAGACATGAAAAACCAATTTTAGCATTTATCCAAAAAAGCTTACGGAGGGTAGGCAAGATTCTACTCAAGCCCGATACCACTTCTTCTTCTCTTCGTTGCTTTCTTCTACCTCTATTTCTTTCTATTATTCATCTCAATTTTGAGGTGGAAGAGGTTAACCCCTTGGTCGTGCCGTTGCTGTTTAGTATCTTATAAATAACCTATGTTCTTGTGTAATAATTATTATATAACACATGGGCCATAATTGCAAAAGTGCCTTCATTGGTATAGATGTATTTTGTGCACTCAAAGTAGTTTCTTCTAATTTAAATTAGTTTTCAGAAGATTCAGATCTGAGACTGCTGAAGAACATAATAGAGAAGAGGTAAAGACCCACTTTCAAATTGTTATTTTTTCCTATTATTTCTATTTAGCTGCATATATCATGTAACACATTTGTTGCCTATAAAAGAATTCCTTTCTTTGACCACCCAAAAGCCTGACTGCAGAACACAAATCACTTCTTTAAAATTACCGATGTCTTCATTTCTAATTAAATCTGATATACCCGTAGACTAGTCTATTTCTTAGAATCGTTGAATGCTTGTTAAATAGACCTTTATTTTTCTGTTGTTGCAAATAATTTATAACTGTTGGAAGTTTCAAATTTTCCATAACTCAATATTTTATCTGATGACAAAAATGGAAGGTCAGTAAGTATGCAAATTTGTGGAACCCAAAGGTGAAGTTACCTGCTCTTTTTCGCGTTTTCTGTTTTCTTCATCATAAAACCGTTTTACAAGAGAAATTTGCGCTATATTGATGCTGTGAAAAGTAAATATGAAAGATTACTAATATGTCAACTAGCTAGAAGGTATCAATCGCATTCTTCTTATAAAAAAAAAATAAGAATAAAAAAAAACCGATACTGTGAATTTAAGGTTGTGTTTACATTCCTACTTTTTGTCCCTTGTGTGACACGAACTTTCCTTATTTCTGTTGATACAAAGGCTGCGAATGTAAAAATTGGTAGTTGCATTTTCATACATTTTTTTAGTAAGCTATGTGAATGTTTCCGAAAAGTAAATTTGTTTCAAGGATTTTAAATCTTTCAATCAGGCAATATAAATACTGCACATACGCTACATTGGACTGCTGTGAAATATAACATATGTTTGACATGGCCTTTTCAAGAAACTTTTTTCCATCGCCAGGAGTTCCCAATTGGTCCATCTACTCGTCCGAACAGTGGACTCAATCTCGATGGTAACTGTATAAACGTTTTTTCTTCACATTTTGCGAAAAATCGTCTCCAAAATACAGTTTTCTCCCTACCGGTCGACCCAGTTTTATCTGTCCGTGCGTGCATGCGTTGACAAATGCCGTCAATCGGGGACGTTTTTGTGAATACACACCCATCAATCAGAGACCTAACATACACCGAGGACGGTGTATGTTAGGGGGAAATTACCGTTAGGGGGAAAATTTACGTTCCCTTTTACGTTTTCACTGACTGTTTTAATAGGAATACGTTAGAGTATAGTAAAATACACATTACTTCAATGTTGACCAAATTACGGACGCCTATCTGTTAACACGTACGACTAATGGACTATTGAATTTACGTACATGTATATGTTTTTCCTTAAAGGTGAAGTATACAGTTACGTATTTTATTGTTTTTCATTTCACCTAAACGTATCAAGATATACAAATTTCCCCCTAATGTTCAATCTAGTGGTATATATATATATATATATATATATATATATATATATAAAACGCTAATTCCCACCTTAGGGGGAAATTGTTATATCTGCGCGTACATAGGGCGAAAAAATAACAATAAAATACATAAGAAAAAGAATTCCCCCTAACGTCTTAACGGATAACTAACGTTATTTCAATGGCCAGCCATCCGGTCGTGTTAACAGCTAGGTGTTCGTAAATTTGACATCTTTGAAGTAATTGTGTCTACTTTGTAAATATAGGAGGACGCCCTTGTCCGTTTACGTATTCCTATAGAAAAAGTGTGTAGAAACGTTAAGGCGAATCTTATATTGCGCCCAAAAATTTTGTTCCCCCTAAGGTCGACTTTTCAACAACAACTTTCCCCCTAAGTGCCGAATTAGTGATATATATATATATATATATATATATATATATATATATATAAATATATATATATATATATATATATATATATATATATATATATATATATATATATATATATATATATATATATATATATATATATATATATATATAACGCTGAATCGACCGGTGGGGGCGATCGGTATACCGTCAGAACGTTAAGGGGAAAATAAAACAATACAATGCATAATAAAATCCATTTCCCCTTTGCGTTTTGAGATATGCATGCACGTTTTTCTAATGGCCGTGGTGACGGATACATGTACGTAAAGTTGGTATACATTATAGTAATAACATAATGTTATATCTGGTATCTGGTATATATTTTGGTAACAACGACAATCGCTTCGTAGGTGAAGGCTTGGATCAGGCTTCCGGGTTTGTTTTTTGAAATGTTCGCTGTTGAAATGAAAAAAAGTGTGTTACCTGCCGTATGCCATTTTGATAAATAATATTTATGTGAAATCGTGTTTTAAACCTTTCAGAGAAGAGAAGACAACTTGTAAGGGAACTAAAAATAACGTACCAAAATCTTACGGGGACGATTCAGCCTATACCATACCTGAAGGAAAAGTACTGTGTTAACACTGTGTTTATGAAATTTGAAATAGAAACAAGAATCAACGAAAGCAAAAACATCATCTGGACACCTGTAGAATCTTATCATACCATTGTAAACGATGCAGGCCGTGGTTCAATGAGATGCATTGTCCAAGGAGATGCTGGGTACGGAAAATCAACGCTAACCCTTCAATTAGCATATGAATGGTGTAATAAAGCCACATCACCGGTTGCAAATTTTGATATTCTAGTTCTCCTTAGACTCAGGCAGTTAGGAAGAACCCCGTCAATATTCGAAGCAATAAGACACTTTCTATTGCCCAAAGATTCAGAGCTAAGTGCAACAGAGATTAAAGCCGTTTTTCAAAATCCTGTTTCGGTATTGATCATTCTTGATGGGTATGACGAGTATCCAATTCAAGAAAATGAACAAGAAACGGACATCATGCACATCATCAAGAGGGACATGTTCCAACAAATCCCGGTTATTTTAACGACGAGGTCTTCTTGCTTACCGAAAGACTTCCCTCTGAATACCAAGCAGTTTAGATTGAACGGTTTTAATGAATCAGTAAGGAAACGTTACATTAATGAAGTTGTTGTGGGGAAGGATACCAAAGCTGCTGAAACAATTAATCAGCGTCTTGCCGAAAACCCCGTTCTTTGCGATTTGTGTCAAGTGCCATTGTTTTTTGTTATGTTCGCCCATCTGACTTACGAAAGGGAAGAGTGTCAAAAGTTCAACTCTGTTACCAGTTTCTTTACCTATATGGTTTCATGCTTTCATAGTCATATGCGAAACAAAGCAAGGACTCAAACTGACTTGGACAAAATGGAGCAATATGAAACTAACCACAAGGAGTTAGACAGAATTTCTTTATCATCACTCAGCTCAAAGACAAAACAAATTGTTTGGGATAAGGATATCATCGCAGGGTCCCTTGGTCAAGGTTTTTACGAACATTACGTCAAGATTGGCATATTAGTTGAGGACGATATCCTTCATATGAGCGAAAGAAGTAGACAGCTTCGATACAAAACCGGGGTGAGGTTTTATCACAGAATTTTCTGTGAATGGTACGCGGCTTATCGATTGACAGACTATACAATAGGTGAAGATACAGATGATCTTCAAAAAACCCTGAAACAACTGGATCCATACGAGTTGCACTACGTATATCGTTTTGCCAGTGGGCTTCAGCCCGAAACAGCTAACAAAATACTTAAATATTTAAGGACCATTTCAATAGGACACGAATTCATTTCATTGTGTACTCTTGAACAATTGGGAGAAGTTAATGATATCAAAGACACCATCGAGTATCTTTCGTCCGATGTTGTATCTTTGCGGAATGAGAACAACAACAGGTTGCAACTGCGATCAATCATTCAGATACTAGAAATAGCCTCTTCAAATTCCGTAAGTGTTGAATGATTCGCCATTTATGGGAATCGCGTACCTCGTTCCGCTTCCCATCAAACAAACCAGAACAACTTAAGAAATATTTTAAAAATAAAGTCGACTGACCCTTTGTATTGCACAAGTAGTGGAGAAGCGACACCAATCTATTGGCCCACAACTGTTACAAAAGTTGTGGGTACCGTTTGCTTAAACTAGGTCAACGTTGGGGCTTAAAGCCTTACCCAACTAAATAACAACCTAACAAATTACTCATAATTGTCAGGTATTATAATGGCTTAGTAATAGGCGGTGGCGCATTTTGCCAACACTTGTAAGTAAAGTAAGTAAACTATATAACAAAACGATTTTCTCGTGCATGTACGCTTGTCTACTAAACTATGGAATCAATGGTTACGGGATATATTAGTGTCTTAATTCACTACTAAATTTGGATATTATTCCCTGTTAACGTTTTACTGTAAATCGATGACATTCCGCATAGCCATGCGTCTCTAATGTCTGCCTTTTATAATCACGAATGCCTACTTTATTGATATCTTATTACGTCACATTTTCTCTAACTAGATCCCAGTACCATGCGTTTCTGTCGAAAATTGTTTTCAGTTCGTTGACTGTACCACATGGAAAATCTCTCTCGGAGCCGGCATATTTTTTTCAAATCTGAGTGTAATGGAGGAACTAAAAATCTTTGAAATAGGAAGAGAATTTACAGTGGAAGAAGTGGAAGATATTTTCAAGTTTGCATGGAATTGTTTGAGTTTAAGAATTCTACGGTAAATAGAAAATTATCTAGTCACTCGGATATGCCCTGTTCTTTTCAAAACAAAGGATATACAATTCTGCCACTTCTAATTAAAACACAACATTGAGTTGAAACAAGATACGTCCCATTTGCCTCCATAAGCATGGACGTTATTAAACATTGTGCAATAACATGTATTTAATTTGGTAGTCGAATATAGGCTTTTAATATTCCAAAATTAAACTTTGGCTGTATCTCGAGAAAGTAGTTAGCCTCTAAAGCTACATTTATTAAAATTAAACAAGAATTTTAATCTTTTGTTCTTTTTTATGTAATGGCATTTTAGCTAAGTAATGATGGCTCCATTTTCACTTGGAGATTTAGACTTGTTTTTTTAACATTATCAACTTGTTTTATGAATGTAAATAAGGGTGCAACTCCTTCCAATTATAACAATGATATTTTGCCCAATTATTAAAATTGATTGTTTTTATTTAATATATTACATGAATATAATATATGAACAATAAAACAAAATTGAAACATTTTCTCATTAAATTTGTTTACATTAACAGATTTGATTCCTGTTTGCTTCCCATGACAATCGAAGTAAAGCTAAAGGATTATCGTAAGGATCAACTAGAAGGTACATGAGCCTGCGTTTTGGTACAAAGTCATTATGTGCACGCACCAACCCTTTCTAAGGAGGGCACATTCGCTATCTTGAACTCTTGAACGTTTTCATCGCTCACAAGGAGCTCGTAACTGGCTTAGCTACCAAGATACCATTGCCTTCGATTCGATGAGGCTATTTACGTGGTTACCCGGAGCCTGCTTATCCTTCCGGCATTTGCATTTTGCATGCGCTCACCTTCTTTAGGAGAATTCCGATGATTTCCTTACCAGGAATTCTTCCTTTACGTCGATAAGGCATTTGGTGTACTACACCACGGGATCTCTGTACTTGATTTCTTTGCAAACCTTCCGATCCCATTATATTGCTTTAATAATATATTCGATATTTGTTTTGCTTTTCTTTTCAGTTTTGTGGAATCCAGTAGGAAATTGGTACAAGTGGAATTCTAACAGTCTACACTGGGAGGTTAGTGTATGCATTCCAATGGTCATTTCTCTTTGAGAATGTCCTTTCCGTCTACGAGAGCGTAAAATCACGAGGTGGAAGTACGAGTTTGAATAAAGAAATTCTTAAATCTCCAAAATGCGTGATAGCGCGAGAGTCACACAGTTGAAGCTGGAAAGGGTTTACGAAGTTCTTACATACTTAAAAGGATAGCCTTAGCTCCTTTCGGGAATAATCTTTGTCCGAAATACAATTTTGTATTCGGTTTGCCAAATGAAATTCGAATTTTTTCCTGGTAAAAAGCTCAATAGCCGAGGGATGAACCAATGAAAGTAATTTTATTTAGTACTATTCATGGATTAACAACTATAGGTATTTTGCGTGAAGGCTCAGCTGAAAATGAAAGTCGTACACGTGAACAGTGTGTAGCAGTTGTTCTCATATTCAACGGAATACCTTTAGCGGCGACGCAAGAATGTTAAATTTCGGCGGCAAACTGAGGGCAAGATAAATTCCGGATCAAAGATTTTTGTGCGCAGAGCAAAACCCAGCGCGATGTGTGAGGTCTTGCGGATGAGGTCCAGGAACCCGCCTTAGGGCTCCTGGTGCAGTCCAGGGGCAAAGCCCCTGGAAGCGATGAGGTTTCAGAGTACCATGACGCCTACTGCCAAATCAGGGCAACTTTATATCATTAGTGACATGCGTACCACGTGTTGATTGGAAAGCCCTGACCTAACCCGGAAGGTTGTTGGCCTACTTAAAAGGCATGTAGGCAAACTTTTCGTCAGTATTAATTGCATGTTTACACAGGCACCAATAAACTCCCACCCCCTTCCGCACCCCAACACATAAACACACATATGCCACAAACACTTTCATTTCAGCAACTTTTTTCGGGAGGCAAGTGTAGGGCGAGGAAAATCTGAGGGGGAAATGGCCCCTCATCCCCCGCCCCCGTAGCGCCGCATCCGATTACCTATGCACAGACATTCTACTCCTATGCTCAGATTTGTTTAACATCAGGCTAATAAGTGCATTGCAGTGAGGAACGTCACTCAAACAAACGAAATAATTGCCAAATAACATGAAGGGAGAATGTTGCCTGACACTGTCAGCGAAGCAGCATGTATTTAGACTAGAGGTATAAATATGCACAGTAAGGTCCGATAGCTGTACATCTTTCTAACAGCGAGCACATCCTCGTTGAATAGTGTTATGAAAATATGGAACGAGAGTGCGTACATATCAGTATACACTGAATGCATCTTGACGGTGTAGTCGATGCGATCTCGAGAGCACCCGATGAACGAATATTCACAAAGTGCCAAAGACTGTCCTCAAAGAAACGAAATTGCATATTGTACAGTGGTTTGAATAACTGTGACTGTTTGGACTGATTTTGCTCTATTCTCTTTTAATAATTCAATGTTTTACTGAAAGCGGTTTCTTCGTTATAATTTTGTTTGAAGAAGATGAAGCAAAACCTGCCAGTTGGAAGTTGCCAGGTAACTTGTACTTCCACATTTATTGTTTTATCAAAGTTGTGAAATATTTTCAATGCAGTCAGATAATTTATTTTCATCTTGTTCAGGACAGATTTAACGGACTCTCTTTGACCCCTCAACAATACCACTCCGAGGTAAGAAAGCAAATGTTACATTGATCCCATCCTATACTATCCTGTATTATCACATCCTGTCTTTTCATAGCACAGCATATCATATTATATATATTATATCATATATATATATATATATATATATATATATATATATATATATATATATATATATATATATATATATATATATATATATATATATATATATATATATATATATATATATATATATATATATATATATATATATATATATATATATATATATATATATATATATTTATATATATCATATTATATTATATATGTCATGTCATGTCATAGCGTATCATACCATATTATCCATATTGCCGCCAGGCAACTCACACAGCAACATTGTACATTAAGCATGTCTTGTGAATAAAAGGAAAGGCATAAAGCCAATTCTGAAAAGTGTGCATCCAATTGTATTGAAATATCTTCGGGTTGCCTGGTTAATTTGTCGATATTGTGATGTTTTCTTCTTATGTGCTCTTTGATGGAGAGACTTAAATTAATGATACGAGTAGTCCATTTTCGTTGGCAGACTTGGTGGAAATCTCGTTCACCATTTCATTTTGTGTTTATTAAACTATTTTGTGTATTGATTTTGCTGACAATTGATGGCGTAGAAGTTACTTTTGTATGCATTTTTTTTTTTTTTTTTTTTTTATAAAAGCGTTATGTTATTTGTGGAGGGGCTTCAATCTAGGAACGAAATTCTCTATCTTTCCGTTTAGCCTTATATTTAACATTTGTAAGGATTCAAACACATACTTAATTGAACGAAAAACATTCTTCTTAACTGCTGTCGTTATCATGTGACAGAAAAAAGTTGGGAAATTGATTACCCTCAAAAACCCAAAGGGAAAAGTCAAATCCAACTTAAATTTTATTATTTTTACTTTTATGTATTTGTTAAAAGTTTCTAAGCCAGGCAGTGTAGGTACATACTTAAATCGTGTTCCCAAAGAGGGTGAACCTCGACCTTTGATTACTTGCCACTGAAATAGATGGCCTAACCAGGATTTCTATGAAGTTGTGTATGCAGTGATAGTTCTATAAAGAACATCATCACCAGCTGGCGCCGAATGTACTCTATGTCTTAGACAGCTGTAAAACGGCAAATCTCAAGCTTTTAGGAAAACTCTTAACAGGCATTATTGTAAAAAGTTCTTTTTATAAAAAGTCCAACCCAATAAAGGTGTAAGACACGGATACCTGTTTTCCTCTTTCCGTGTAATCTCACAGATAACAAATTTGGAACTGTTTACAACTTTCACTTCCACAAAGTATACCATGGTGCTGATAAGCAATGAATTTTAAAGCTGCCAAAATGAGTGGCAATTCTTGTACTGTTTTTTTTTTTAATGTAATTTTATGGAAAAATAGGTTTCTACCTCATTTAATTTCTTTCAAAGTATGGTGCAGCCTTCTTAGTAATAATTGTATGAACAGATTTTCCATATATTCAGGAATTAAAGCCAATAACAACTTTGAGAAGAGGGCACGTTACAATGACTTCTAAATATTTCATTTTTGAAGTCCAACTTCTGAATGTGCGTGTAGCTTGTGTCTAGCCTCATGGAGTAGAAGGGCGCGAGGGCTTCAGAGGTTATTTTCCTGTAGGTTTCTAAGCTGTGTCTGTGGTTGAGATAAATAGGTGATATTACTCGTTTCTGGGGAGACAAGGAAACTTGATGTGAATTTTGACGTCCTGTCACGGGCGGAACTTGAGGGTCTAAGAGGTAGAATGATTAATGTTATGATTCCAATATATCTGAGTGTATCCCAAGATGGCACTACTCTATGCAAGCTTGAAGTTCATTTGTGTTGCAATGGTCAAATTGTGTTCATGTACGTTTGAATGGGTATGTGGGTTCGTCATTTAGTCACTCAGGCAGTCAGCGTACGACTGGCAAAAGTCCAGCAAGATATTACAAAAAATAAGTTATCTTTTTTTGCCTCAAAGGTGGTTTTAGTCTGCTTCCTTAAAAAGCGGCCACCAAAATTATTGAAGGAGTCAAAATTCAAACCTATGTTAGGAAATTCAAGACTGTAAGTTTAACCTCAAGTAAAAGTCCTGTTTTGCCTCAAAAATGTTGCAAATGTGTTTCCAAGTAAGGCCGAACCATAAAAAATGTTGACAGAATGCAAGCAAGTTGAAAATGGCTTCTCGTTAAGTCCAAGTTGTCAAAGTGGAAAAATATCAAAAATTAATCGTAATTGCGTGTTCAATTGATTTTAGTCGATTTTTGTTCTTGTTACTTAAGATATGACAAGTTTATAAAAGCTGAACAGGAATATCTTGTTGGATCACGTTACGGTTACTTCCTATCGAAACAATACAACAAGTTAACTGACCAACATCCTTGTTTCCCTACCAAATAAGTCATAGGTTTGTCGTCGGTAGTTCCATTTTTGACTGGAACATAAACTGCACATGATATAAACCAAAAGGCTTTTATGTTAGTAGAATTAGCTGAACCACGACATTGCTGTCCCTCATGTTGGAGGGAAACAGAAAAAAAATTGTATCTTCTTAACTTTCCTCTTAAAAATATCTGATCCGCAGGTAATCAAGTTCCGGAAAGAAATGACACAAAGGTAAGTTGTTCACGTACCACATATATCATAAAAAGCTATTTTTAATTTAGTTCACTGACACTTTTAACACCATGAGAGTCTTTTTACCGAATGGGCATGTTACCTGAAGGTAAACCTTAAGTAAGCCATCTTAAATCTGGAAGGTTGTAGCCAATTGCTAAAGTAAAGGTTTGCTGCTTCAGAGATGGTCACAACCTTTTATAACGGAATCCCTGCTTTTTAGGCATCACTTGCTTTTAAGCTATCTCTTTTGAAGGAAAAATATTTGCGGTGTCGTCGTCGCCATCGCCCCTCGCCGTCGTCGCGATCATCATTCTTTTTCGTCGCCGTCGCCGTCCTCCTTGTCCATTCTTTTGGGGTAAACAGTTCAAAAATAGGAAAAAGATTCCCATTTATGCAACTCATCCCCTAATACAGTCACTTCGGGCTCCAAATTTCTCCTCTAGTTAGGGGTTTCTCTAACCACGGGCTACCTTCAGATAGCAGCAGAGATTTTTCTATTTCCCAGTTTTTAATCATTTTCTTCACAAATTCAAAAAAATGTGCTTACATCAGTAAAAAAATATTCCGTTCATTGTTAAACGATTATAACTGACACAATTTATTTTAATCTCTCTCCAGTTATACCAACCGATAACAATATCACACAAAAGACAAAACCAGACTTGGAGAGCTGCCGCTACTGTGGTTGACGGACCCCTGTGCGTCTTCTCATGAAATATCGTTTTTGGATATACGGCACAGAGGTGGCGCCAGGATTTGCCCGACAGGGGGGCCAAGCTCCCCGACATGGGGGCCGGAATTTCAAGGCCCCTACAAAGGCGATTTCATGTCCCGGTAAAACGTGACTTGGCAGAATTTGAGGCGCGCGAAGCGCGCCAAAATATTGCGCTTTCTTTTTAACAAATACTTAAAAACCTGGAGTTTATTTAAAGTAAAATTAAAACTTTTGAAAGAAATTTGGCTTTTGTTGGTAATGTAAAAAATTTAAAGAATCTGTCCTTCATAAGGGAAAAAACAAAAACGTTATATGGGCCACAGCTGAAATTCTTTTGAGGTTACGCATTGAATTGCACAAGACCTACGAACTAAGGCTTCGAGACGAGATTCGAAGTTTGCCCGGATAGTTTTTCCCTTTTTTGAACGAATCTTTGAAAATTAAAAGCTTATTATAATGAAGAAACTTTTAACTGTAATAAAAGAAAATTTGGTTTTTTGGTAAGGTTAGAATGAAAAATTTGGTTTCTTTTATTAAGTGATATGCCTTTCAGGAGCAAAATTAGGTAGGCCTAGTATGTCGGGTGATTATCAGAGTTGACTTTGGTTATTTATTTTACGGAGTATCCAGCGAAATTGGATTATTTTGCCACTTTTAACAATCTAAAGCTAACTTAGGAGAAAAATTGTAATTTTATGACAGTTTCGTGGTTTTATGGAGGAGTCTGACGTTCTCATGAAGGAAATCAAGTCGGGGTGATCTGTAGTTTTGTTGAAGTTACTGAATATCATCATGCAGATTTAGGCCCTCGGACTACATTGGAGCATTCTCCCGAGCAAAAAATTTGGCTTCGCATATATTTAAGGTTTTATATTTTATTTGTCATAGGCGTACGGGAGCATGTCAGTTTGGGAGGGCAGAATTCTTTTCGTCCGAAAAAAATGTCATCCTGCCCGAAAGATTATATAAGTCGAGCGCACAGAATTGAGAACCCCGGGCAGCAGGAGATGGCATTTCCTGGGCTCGTAACTAGAATTAAAGAAGTTTTTTTCAGATTTCTTTCGCAATGAAATTATTTTCACTTCATAATACCGCCCAAAACGAAAAAAAGTTTACAAACACGCATTGTTCTGTTCAGTTATCTGTTCGATTAAAACATATCTATGTGGAGCGTCACCATCAGTTAGCGCGGAGCGTACAGAAAATTGTTAAAAAATCTGATCCCTAAGATAGCCGGAATGGTATTTCCCAGACTTGTAAATGAAGCAGTAGTTATTTTGAGCTTTCCTTCAAAATGAAAGTTTCACTTCATAAGAGAAAAAACCCAACTTGCCAGTGATCAGAAAAGTACCAGATAAAAGGTACTGCTACAATTAGATGTAATGGTCTTGTCTCTTTTCGGGGGAAACTATGCAACGGCATTGAAAACATACTATACATTTTTGACTTTATTAAGAATCTTCGTTGAATTCAATTTCAAGGTCAACTAAATGGATGACATTTTTAACGTCACTGACCGAACTACAGACTATGAATGACTTTTTTGTAAATATGTCACGTTACATGGTGCCTTCAAATAAATTCTCAGTCAGACTTCTGGGGAGAATTTCTCACACCACTGAATATCATTATCGGTAGCTGAAAACGACATGGGCGATATTCATTACCTTTGTGAGAATTCGGCTGTCCGGGCAGGCCAGATGACAGACCATTGGGTAGTGCGCGCACATGAACAACCTCACGTCCGTTTTTGTAAGGAGAATTCGGAATTGTAGGTTTCTTTGAAGAATATGGTCGTCTAGTAAACAAGATCAAGAAGGTCGTCCGAGTGACTACAGACCACATCTTTTATCGTTGGTCTGTAGATGAAGACTCCCCGACGAAATTGGATTTTCTCAACAACAGGGGTGGGTAGCCCGTCCCCGACGAAGGCGTGGTCTTGCGCGCACGGATTGAAGATGGGATGAGGGCTAGAAGAGCTAGTAAGAAGTGATTACAAACCGATTCAGATATGCACTAAAATAACGTTACAAAAGAAGAGTTCAAAAAGAAAAAATTCATGGTCATCCATCCAGTCTTTTACGTTTTTCATGTTTAGGGGAAGAGATAGGACAAGGTACATAGCATGAGGTTTAATCGAGTTAAGAAGTGATTTAAAATCGATTCCGATATGTATTAAAATAGCATTACAAAACAAAAAATATGTTCTACATCGCTAATCCAGTAACTTCCGTCATTGTGGGGCTTTTTATTATTATTTTTTCTAATCTTCTGGCCTTCCCGACAAAATCGCCGACCTTCCCCGACGGGCCCCCACCCCCCTGGCGCCATCCCTGAAAGGGCACCTGGGACCCCGTACCTTTCATTTCGAAAATTAAATAGTAATCGATAGTTACAAAGATCTCAAACAAAGTGTTAATAATTTTCCTTTAAGCGAACTCTTTGTAGATCATTTTACACATTGCCGTCTTCATTAGGACCTGCGGATATCTTCATGATACGACGTTTTCGGACAGATAATCAGATAAAAATCACATCCTTGATCGGAAAATAGTGATCAAGATTTTTGAAGACTGCAATGATTTTATGCACAGGCCCAAGTACTAAACTTTTTCTATGGTAAACTACAACAGTTGTGATTAAAGGCGGTGTCCCAATTTTCAGCCGTCAAGAAAGAACCATGGTACTTACTAGAGGGTTTCTAGGCATATCCGTATTATTTTTGTTGTTTAACCATACTTTCTTACAGGATTTCAAACCTGTGATAGTAGTCTCATTGCTTCGTCAGTTACATCGTTACAGTTGATCATAGGTAGGTTTTCTAATACAGAACAAAGTTTGCTATGTGTTAAACGACCTTATATCAACGTTAAAAATAAAAAATTCTTAGATTAAATTCAAATGCACACATTTTGTTTTAAAATATCATCTTAATATTTCAACGAACATGAGACGACATCGTGTTGGTGGGCAAAAGAGATTGCAGTTCTGTTGACGATAACAGTGTGTGTTAAGCACAAAAAAGCAAATCCTAAGCAACATAATTCGATTTCCATCTAAACCATAGAGAATAGCTTTCAATGTTAAGGGCGTCCTTCCGTATTTTCAGTTCGGGAGATAACCGTTTTCGGCTGAAAAACTAGAATTCACCCGATTGGGAGAAAATTTGCAGCATGAATATTCATGAGCACTTAGTGTGTACCTCTTCACAGTCGTCGCTTTGTTTTCTAAATGTAGATATGTTCAAATACAAGGTAAGTGTTCACCACCGCAGACAGAAATCTTAAGAAACTTTCAGGAAAGTACTAATGGGCTCAATTGCTTGCACGAGTAACTTACACAACTTTCTGCAGAAAAAATTGAACAGATCTGGCGACTGTGTCGAGTCTATAATTTAAACTTAGGGCACAGAACGTGGCAAAATTGCTCGATATCTCAAAATGCGCGGTGAACTACCAAACATGGTCCGGCTTTTTTGCTCCCCAAGCAACAAAGTTTATAAATATTCCAAAATTTCTCTTTCCTAACACCGAATAAATTTTCCAGGTGTTTTGAACGTTTGTTTCCGTTTAAATTGCGCGGTAGGATCGCAAAGCATCAGGGGAGAAATTTGAAAATGGCGCCACCCATGGCCGTATTTTCCCCCAATCGGGTGAAAACCCATTTTCCCCCGAAAGAGGTAATCTCCCGAACTGATTTTCTACACATAACAATGACAAATGGTCAAACTTACACAATCCTGATGCGCTATATACAAATACTTTATTCTGCCTCAGTCCGGTTTTCAAACATTCGTGACCAGACACTTTTCCAAATTATGCAAAAAGCGGTTTCTCAAATCAGGACAATAAAAATTTTCACTTTTCCGTAACTGTTGGATATGAAAGCTGACAAACCAGGCCAATGTCCATGTAAAATTGCCCTTAAACACTCGCACGAAGTTCCCGGTTTCCACTCCATTAGCCAGTTTTATTCAACTTACAATCACGAAATCAATTCCTAAAGTGAAAGTGTTTGCCTTTCTCCTTAGATCGCTTTGTCACCCATACAAAGCCTGTTCTTCCAATCGCAAATCAAGGAAAGGTTGTTCAAATTTTTAATTATGCAGCATCCAACTGTAAAATTTTAAAGACATTTTTATCAGAAAAATTGCACTACAGCTGGAATTTTCTCTGGTGATCGGAGCGGCAATTGAAGCACTTTTATCGAAAACTAAATCAATATTTTTAAAGTTTTCATAGAACCTACTCAGTAGTAAGCTAACTACTATGGGAATAAAGAGAGTACCTCAGCATGACAAACTCTCAATTATCGTGGACTCGGTTGACAGACCCCGATTTTCCAGGTGTCCAACAAGTTTTTGTTTGCCTAAACTAAAAAAAAAAAAAAAATCAAACTTTTAAAGAGCCCCCATGAAATGACTTAATAACAAGTATTTGGGGCATTATTTAATGGTATCTATCAACAAAAATGTACTTAATTTTAAAACAAATCCACCCTACGAGAAAGAAATGCTCAAATGAAATGATAACCCTTCTAGCGGAACAATTGATAAGTGTAAAAGTGCATTGATCCAACAAAAACATCATCACCGGTACCAAACTTCACAGAGCATTTATTATAATGCATTTGGAGTGTAACCCTGTACTCTTGATGTTACAGAATCGTAGATGTAAAGATGGACTTAACTGATTAATATAATCAACAAATTATCTCTTCAAAACCTAGACCTATGTTTGCCTCACAGGACCAGCGAGAAAAGGAATTTTCAACACGTAGGATAACCCTGTTCAACAGATGGAGTTAATTATGACTTCTCGATCTTCATTGAGCCAACCAACAAGGTGGATTGGGTATCAAGCATCGTGTCTGGACTTTCCCTGGCAAATGGTACCCACAGAAAAATATCTCAGGCTCTTGGAGAATTTAATTGCATGCATTTGCCCCCAGTGTTATGTAACTATTATTTTTATTGGGGAAGCAGTGGTTCGTTCTTTACTGTAATTGCATAAATTTCCGTCAATGAACATGCCCATATTCAGTACTGTTTACCATTCTGCACAGTGGCTTATTATTTCGGGGCGATACTGCAAACAGGTTCTGTATATGCTTTTATTAATGCATGTTCTAATGCTGCAATTTGACTTGGTTCAAAGAAGGGAACAGTGATTCTAGTGCGGAAGGCGACCGAGATTTTAGCTATTCAAGGAAGTATTCTCGGTTGGCATGAAGTTACCATTTGAATTTCAAGCGTTTTGAAATCTAGTACAAGATACATAAAATGATGTCAAGATTAACGTTGGGAAAATTTGCCTAGAGGGGAGGTCTTTCCAAGGAATCTTGGTGAGATGTCAGTCTTCTTTTTCAAAAATCGGATTTGATATTAGTTACAATATTCCCGGTTCCAAAGAATTTATTGGTACCTAGCCATAGATCTATTAGATTGCCGGGACCACAAACTCAAACTGATAGGCCTTACATGAATGGTGCACGTTGAGCGAGTAGTGACAATTTTTGGGGGGAGGAATTGGGAGTAAGAATTTCAAATTTTGATTGATATATTTTGGGCTTTATACTAAGACATTCTTCAGATATAATTCACAAATTATTTACCAGTATCGGTCTCATACTTTAAAATCTGTGAGCAAAATGTTACTAAAACATAGCATTATAATACACACACCGTGAAGTTGGGTACTTGTGATGATGTCATTCTTGGATCAACGCATTTTTATATTTTTAAGCTGTTGTGCTGTAAGGGATACCATTTCACTGAAGCATTTCTACTTCGTGAGGCGGAATTTTTTAAATAAATGCTATTTTTGTTGATAGATAGTGTCAGAAAATGCCCTATATCGCAGTCATTAAGTCATTTCTCTTTAAACAAAGCGTGAGTGTCCGACCTCTTTTGCCAAGAAAAGTTAAAATTTCAAGAGTGTGAGATCCGGTTAAGACAACATGGCTCGACTGCACCCTACATAGCTTACTTACATTGTGCTTGGTCCTCAGTCCAGCGATGGAGAAGGAAAAACAAACCAGTGGGTCACAACTGGAAAAGGTAGCGGTCGGCCGGACTAAAACCAGTTGGTGCATACAGGTCGAAAAGAGGTAGCACTAAGTTCTTAAAAGTTTGCGGAGAACTCCAGGACGTTTTCAGTATAAACCCTCAATCAGGAGGCAAAACCAGACTGAGCAACCATCAATAAAAACGGACAAGACAAACACGGAGAACTTCCGAACCAGTTTTTGTAAAAACGAAAGCAGACGAAAGTGCGTTTTTGAAAACACGGGTGCAAACTGATGACACACAAAACAAAAAGAAGAAGGGGCTTGACAAATAGCTGCACACTGAAAACAATCACGTCGAAAAAGTTAAAAAAAAAAAAGAGAGCAAACACTTGGAGTGGCATTTTGTCAGACATTTCGTGATTTCTGCCAAGTTGGTAAGGTTAGGTTTTTACAAAAATATCAGTCATAAAGTTTACAGAACATTGTATAATCTCATACCTAACATAATATGAAGGATTTTTTATTGAAATTAATTTTAATGATTATTTTTGCCGTTTCTATTGTGATTTGACATAATTATTGTATTGGCAGCTATTTTACTTCAAAGTCATCTTGGTTTACCTTTCAGATTTTTAGGGCAGCTATGCTATCATAGTCATCGGAAATGATGCCTAAATATACGCTTTAACCCTACACCAAAATGTTAAGAATTTTCCCCACTTTTTGACCGTTGACCCGTTTGTCACAGAAATAAATGTATAGAAAATAATTGAATATTGCGAGTTTAAATATTCAAGGGGATGTCTAAAAAACCTGTAATGCCGTTAAGTCAGCATTTTGTGGGCCTTACTTGGCATCCGTAGACTGCAGGGGTGAGACCTCCAGCTCTCATGTTCTGCCCATGTGATCATCCAGGGGGGACCTAGAGCCGGAAGGTCAGCAGACGTCCATCTGGCCTGATCTCTGACATGTCCTGCTGGTGGCTCGGCAGTCGAGGACTAGTCTCCGACTCGGATAGGTTGTATATTTTGTATTCGTCTTGTCTTTGTTTCGTCCTTTTCGTATTTTTTCGTTGTCTTTGGACAAGTTTATATTTCGTGCTGAGAACGAATGCTTGTAAACAATTGTAAACAGATTTTGGTTACCGTAGTCCCCTGTTCTGTTTCTTTTTACCTGTTTGTAAATTGTTATTCTACCTCTTCCGACCGTCGTTTCAATATCGCGCCTGCATGAAATACTCTTGGGTGTTTGGATCTAAAGCGCCCCCGGCAACACTCCCCGAGTTGCAGCCTTACGAAGTACAGCCTGCGAAGCCGGACAAGGAAACACCAGACACTCTCCATTAATCTGTGTTTATTTTCAAGCATTGTGACCTTTTAAAACTTAGCGCCTGGATTTTCGAAATGGACAGTTTCTTGTTGTTTTATTTATTAAAAAAAACCGTGAACATTTTTTAATGTTTTAATGTGGACACCGAGTGAGAAATTTCAATTGAGTGAACTATCGTGTTTCTTTTGGAATGTGCTTTTGATAATGTTATTTCTCGTGACCAAGTGTTTTGTTTCATTTAGTGATCGATTTTCGAGAAGTGTCCTTCAATATTACGTGTTAAATAGCCGAACCCGTGCTGAACGTGAAAATTCAGTTTGAAAACTCGCCAAATTACATGTTTACACGGACAGGTGCCAAAGAAATTACGGTGGCTGGCAAACCGGTTTTAGCAAATATGTTCATGGCAAGAGAATAAATAATGGGAATACTGTGGGCTGAGTAGTGGGCTATTCTCTGTAAATTTAATGCTAAGATTCGAAATGATCTTCTTTCACATAAGAATAAGGCCGTGCTAAAAGTGACTGAGGAGATTGACCTGGTTGCGTGAAGAATAGGAAAATCTGAACGAATACATTGATGTATTTTTGTTTTTGTTTTAAACGAATAATCAAAAACAAGTGGAACACATGAAATTTCAACTTTAGTTTCATAAGACAGTAGTTTGTCCCGGTTGTGACGGAAAGCAACTCTAAAAAAAAAAAAAAACTGATAAGCTCTTGTAGACACAGGAACAAACTGTTGTGTTATTATTCTAATAGGAAATTAAATTCAATGGCCAGCATTATCTCCAAACGTGCGGCACTGCCATGGGTACTAGAATGGCACCTAGTTATGCCGTAATTTTTATGGCTGACCTTGAAACCAGAATGCTGGCAGATTACCCCTTACAGCCTTTGCACTTTCATAGATATATTGACGACATCTTTTTTATTTGGCCACATGGCCTACCTAACTTACATTCTTTTGAATCATTTTGCAATGCTTTTCATCCTTCTGTTAAGTTCACATTTGATTTTCTGCCAAGGAAATTCCTTTCCTTGAAGTACTAGTTAAACTTAACAATGGTTCCATAGCTACGGCACTTTATTGTAAACCAACAGATACCCATGGCTACCTAAATTTAAAGAACTCGCATCACTTAAGTTTGAAAAAGTCTATTGTGTTTTCTCAATGCATTAGAATCAAACGCATTTGTTCTACCCAGCCCGAATACGAAAAACATGTTAATAACCTCGTGGAATTTTTTCTCAATAATGAGTAACCCCTACCCGTTATAAAAGCGTGAATCAGCAAGGCTTCCGGTCACAACCGGGACAAACTACTGTCTTACAAAACTAAAGTTGAAGAAAATACACGTATTCCACTTGTTTTTGATTATTCGTCTAAAACAGAAAATTTACATCAATGTATTCGTTCAGATTTTGCTATTCTTCGGGCAGACAGTTCAATCTCTGAACTTTTTGAAGACCCCCTTTAACTGCGAGACGACAACCCCCAACCTCAAATCCCTCCTTACATCATTCAGGCTTCGTGCAGCTGGAAACACAGGCAACAAAAAGTGTGGCAAGCCTAGGTGTCAGGTGTGCCCTTTCATTATCACTGTCGAAACTTTAACCCCTCCGGTCACTATTTGTAACATCCGTCCCCCTCCCTTAAACTGTGACACGGCCAAAGTAGTTTATTTACTGTGCTGCAACGTGTGTGAGAAAGGCAACTATGTGGGTCAGACCGGCACCAGATTTAGACTGAGGTTTAACAACCACAATAAAAACTATTCTAGATAAATCAATGAATTATCCTATATCCAAACATTTCACTAGTAACTCAAACCACTCTTTGCCTAATTTAAGATGTATCCTACTCAATTCTAATTACCCATCTGTCACTCAAAGGCTTAAATCCGAAAGCAAATGGATGCTAAAACTGTCAACACATACCCGCGGCCTTAACAAAGACCTTGGTGTTTTGAGCGACTTCACTGCCTTGGTTTACAGGGAAGCCGGTACTGTTTAACATTCTCGATAGGATTTTTAATTTTTTTTTTTTGTTTGTTTCTAAATGTTTCTTCACTCCGCATTGACACTGATGACGAAGACTATGGGCGGCCAAAAGGGCAAAAAAGACAAATGGCAAAATATTCATTTTAATTTCAAAAATAAGGCTTAAAGGTAAAAAACTATGCTAAGTGAGAAATTTACAAATAAAATAAGCAGTGATTACATTTTAAAAAACGAGCAATATGTATTACGTCCCCAAAACAAATTAAAAAACACTAAACGTAGTTAAAATTAATCTGAAACTTAACGCATTACCGTTTTATCCAAATGAAATATCAAAGCCCCCAATATTAAAAAATGGAAAACAAATAAAAAGAAATAAAATAAAAACGCAAATAGAAACGAAATTTTGCGTTTTTGTTTTATCTTGTGTTTCCATTGTATTCCTTGTTAACTTTTTTTTAAAATTTATTTGGGTTCCTTAATAGTTATTTGAAATCGTCTTTTTTGCCCTTTTGGCGCACCATAGGTGGCCAAAAGGGCAAAAAAGACAATTTGGGAAAAAGACAAATTGCGAAAAAGACGATTCGTGAAAAATAATGAGGGCGTCCTGAGATTGACAGATTGACGGATTCAGAGCACCTATATCCTTACATATGTTTGGAAATCGCATTAGATATCCAAACCCGCACAAACAGTTAAAACCACCTTGAAGACTTGCTTGCAGCCATACAGTCCCTTTGTTGAGGAGCATGTAGCAAGGCAGTGCCAGCTTCCAATCGACCTGAGGACCTTTGTCTGACTTTTCCAACAGGCCAGATATTCGCGTAGCATATTAGCCAGTGTTTTGAGCTGGTGTGCTCGATGCGAACAGTAGTGTTGCCTTTGGCATGCAACCATAAGGTTCCAGCTGATAGCCTGTTAACGGACCAACTTGTGCCCTAGGAATAACGATGGGTTGCGGGAATAGAAAAGGCAGTAAGTAGCGTAGGCAGCATTTCTCACGAGGGGGCATGCAGTATGTTGAATGGCCGCACTTGGGATGCCCCATCCTCTAAAGTCAAGGTTTAGGGACCGGAACTCCTTCCTTTGGAGTCCCACACCTGTGATAGACTACACTAGACCCTTTGGGGCCAATAAAAGGAGAACGTTATGTAACCAGGGTAACATTCCCATAAAGGATCCCTAGGGACCAAACATGCGCCATCGTATGGGGCCATGACATGAACTTTCAACCAAAATTTGTAAGGGGCTCATTTTGTCCGGGCCAGCACATATACCCATACGGTCCATATGGGATAAATCTGGCCCCTAATGGGGTAGTGGCCACGTAGGACCCTGAATTATCCAATATGGGTCATACGGAGATATATGGGCCGGTCCATTTGAGCACCATGAGACTTCACAGGAATCTTTATTCTCAGCCCGCCAGTTTATGCATGACAAACTACCCATCCAAAGCGGGCCAATTCTTGGGCGTGGATACTTGGCAGGAGAGGCGCGGGACCCCCCCCCCTTCACTTTTTTGGAAGGGTGACATCTTCAAAAAGCACCCTCACTTTTCAAAAATGATGGAACACACAACAATTATTGCCCAGGAAAACGGGTTTTTTAGAAGGAAACTAACCTAGCAATTCTCATTTTTGTTCCAAATAGCATCTGAGGGCATTCAGTTTTTAAAACTGATTTCCAACAGAGAGGGGAAGACCCCTTAGGCTTATCTCCATCCCCTTAGACCCCTCCCTCATGCCAACGATCACAAAACTTATCCCCCCCCCCTCCGTGACGAAAATTCTGACGACGCCGTTTCCCCTTCCACCACAAATGGTGAAAAGTTCTCCCACACTTTCATATGATTCCCTTCCCCAACCTCTTAATTGATTGCTTTGCGGGCCGAGAGAAAACGTTATCACACCATGAAGGTGTTGTTAGCTAATAACACCTCCCTGATCGACTCAGACTGCCCACTGATGTGCGTACTGCCTTGCTACATGCTCCTCAACAAAGGGACTGTATGGCTGCAAGCAAGTCTTCGAGGTGGTTTTAACTGTTTGTGCGGGTTTGGATATCTAATGCGATTTTCAAGCATATTTCCAAGCATATTTAGGTGCTCTGAATCCGTCAATCTCAGGACGCCCTCATTATTTTTCACGAATCGTCTTTTTCGCAGTGTGTCTTTTTCCCAAATTGTCTTTTTTGCCCTTTTGGCCACCTATGGTGCGCCAAAAGGGCAAAAAAGACGATTTCAAATAACTATTAAGGAACCCAAATAAATTTAAAAAAAAAAAAAAATAACAAGGAATACAATGGAAACACAAGATAAAACAAAAACGCAAAATTTCGTTTCTATTTGCGTTTTTATTTTATTTCTTTTTATTTGTTTTCCATTTTTTATTTATTGGGGGCTTTGATATTTCATTTAGATAAACCGGTAATGGGTATAATTTTAAGATGAATTATAACTACTTTTAGAGATTTTTAATTTGTTTTGGGGACGTAATAAATATTGCTCATTTTTTAAAATGTAATCATTGCTTATTTTATTTTTAAATTTCTCACTTAGAATTTTTTTACCTTAAAACTTTATTTTTGAAATTAAAATGAATATTTTGCACTTTGTCTTTTTTGCCCTTTTGGCCGCCCATAGAAGACAGGTGTCTTTGAAATATACGTTTCTCTTAAGGGGAAATTGTTACATCTACCTTACATAGATACATAGAGCGAAAAAATTACAAGAGGGCAATCCTCGGAGTTGCTGATCTCATCGCTAGTTAACGCGGGACTTAATTCTATCAAGCTCCTTTGGGGATTTTAGCTACAAAAACCTCATGCCAATTTTGACGTGCTAGAAACGTGTTCCAGAAGTGAAAATGATGACACCAGCGTTTTAATTTGGCTTACTGGATGTTACTGATCATACGCAGTAGGTGTGTTACCGATACCCGCGCATGATAGAACCTTAGCAACAATTGTTGCACAACGTACGCCTGGATGAAAAAATTGAGAAACGCGCCAAAGGTCAAATTCAGTGGACGCACTAGTTGTTTTAAAAGACATCCCGCCACGCACCACATTTCTTCACTTAGCTTCCGTGTGTGTTATTTGTCGTCCAGAAGGTGGTTGCGTTAGTTGGCCGAGACGAACAAAACGCGTGTCATTGCATGTTACACCAACAAATTCGGACAGCTGATTAACCAATCAGATACGCGCGCTTAGCCTACCACACGCGCATTACGAAGTCTACTGCGTGCGGCCACACGCGTCATTAGGAAGCTTTAGATTACACGACGTGGCCAGGGCGTTTTAGCCCACAGTTCACGTCTTCAAGCTGACGTCCGCCCCCTGAAAATATTGCGCTTTAGATTTCTACGACTCAGCATGAAAGTCGATCATATTCGAACTTCGTTTGAGTAGCAGACCCGCAAACCGAGCTGTTAATGGTAACAGTATTTATCGGAAACGTGTAAGTCAAACTAACTGATTATGTAGGCCTAAGTTCGAGAGTGGAAAACCATCGAGTTCATGAAGCAATTGCAGTGGTTATTGAACTGATATCATGGACGACGATGAATTTATGAGTTTCAGCTATTAACAGCATTTTATGTAGTGCCTTTTTAGTGTAAGCATATTGCCGAATAGAACGACGCGCAAGTCAAATTGTCACTTCCGCGTGCACCGATGTTTGTGAATCCACGAGGCGTTATTTTCCGTCTTATGAAACAGTAACAAATATTGACTCACAATACTTTCAAACCCCATACAATTAAAGAGGAAGATTTCTATACGCAAGACAATTATGGAAAAGGTTTGCTACACCTTGGACCGGGCTCTACGAGACACATTCTCTCAGTTTGGGGCACATCCTCACCACCTTTAAACAAAAGCCAACAACCAGCAGTTTTTGAAGTAAAACCGTACATTTGACCTCCTGTTAAGCGACTTCAAACCTGAGTTGCCATGGCAACGAAATATTTTGGCAGAACATGTCACTCCTGTTGTACGTTTCATGTTTCTCTCGGTGCAATGTTTTCCCCTGGAATTGTGTACAATAAACGATTTTGACTCAAATTGACCTTTGACCGTCACTTCCAGAGTCTGTTGCCATGGCAACCATATATTTGGGTAGTTCTAGTCATCCTCATGACATGTACGAAGTTTCATGTCACTAAGATGTTTCATTACCGAAACACAGACAAAAGTATGATTTCACCTAAATTTGACCTTTGACCTTCACTTCCGGGAATCTGCGAGACACAAGTTCCGAACCTGGGGCATCTTCCCACCAAGTTTGAAAAAGATCGGTCCAGCCCACAAGGAGGAGTTAGAGTCACAAATTTGCTCTTTTTTTTCGCTTAAAAATAGACACTTCCCCTTCCATCACGTGACCTTTGTTACCTGTTGCCATGGTAACCATATGTTTTGGTAGTTCTTTGTATCCTCATGACACGTGCAAAGTTTCACGTCAGTGCGATGTTCCATTACAGTAATATAGTAAAAAATATGGTTTTCACCAAATTTGATCTTTCACCTCTGACCTTTGACCTTTACTTCCGTTTATACAATATGTACAGTGGTTCTACCTGGGGTACCTTCCTACAAAATTTGAAGAAAATCGGCTGAGCCGTTAGGAGATATTAGCAAAACAAAAAATTAACACACACACACACACCACCCCCCCCCCCCCACACACACACACAGACGGACAGGTTTTGACCCCTCACACAGAATTGGAGTTTTGGTTACCTTGGGGGACCCCACCTTAGGTTAGACCCTTGGACTAGTAACTTGGAGGAACCAACCATTACCATGGCAACAGTGCCAATTTCAGCTGGCATTCCCATTTATAGCTCAACTGGCAAAGTGATTACAATATCTCATTCTCCTCACGGAGCGATGAGATAATAATGAAATACACAAGAAAAAGAATTCGCCCTATAACGTCTTAAAAAAATCACTAACGTTACTTCAAAGGCCAGTCATCCGTTCGTGTTCACAGCTAGGTGTCCGTAAATTTGACAACTTTGAAGAAATCGTATATAATTTGTAAATTATAAGGGCGTCCTTGTACATTTACGTATTCCTATAGAAAAATTATTTTGAGAATGTTCCACAGATTTGGACCAGTAACGTAACGAGAACGATTAAAACGATTTGAGATCAAAGAAAAGCCTATCAGTGGGAGCACGGTAATTCGAGTTCTCAATAATCCTTTAAACTTTTTTTTTATTCTGAAGGACATAAGTACGATTAAGATAAGTCCGATAAGTATTACCTCAGACAGTATTACAGTAGGAAATTTGTGAAAAGATTAAATAGTCATAAAGGTCTTTAATAATAACACATTGTACATAACTACTAATTCTATAAAGTACACCGAACAGATATTTTCAACGTGATTTACACAAGAGAGATTCGAATCGGGATAAATACCTCGAAATTTTGTTTCATTAGAGAAAGACATTTTGGTTTTGTCTATGCAGATATAAACATGCTATCCCTTACGCTGATAGGGGTGAAAGACCAAAGCTGGTTTTACTGATATTTAACGATAATTTGTTCACTCTAAACCAGTTGGAAAGACAAGTCAACCTTGATGTTACCTGCGAGATATTCAGTACGGGGACCCAAACAGGACACAATGGATCTACCTGGAGGTAAATTGCTAAGGAACTTTGCTAAATCATAGTTAATACATACTTCCCTGCTTGGGAAACTTTACGTGTACCTATACGAACACACGTACAAGCCCGAGCAGGTATGTTGAGAATTTCAGAAAAGTGCGTCACGTGACATTGATGGTGCACACCATCGAATCGCGTGAAAACACTGCATTACCAACCAACAGATAAAGTACAAAAAGTACGAATGAACAGATTGGTGTTTGAGTGAACTCAAGTACCAAAAAGTAAGCGGTCGCCTTCGCATGCACCTAAAAAGGCCATTCAAGCTCTTTGCCCAGCTGGGTTGGGCCTATTTTAAAATATTACACATCACTGCGACGAGCCTGTGATATTACTTTGCTACCGGGATATGCCGTGCTATGGGTTAGCCTGTGTGGACTTAACGGAACGAATAGCCAGCGTCCGTCGCAGAGGAATGCATGCCGTAAGAGGGAGGAACGTGTTTCAAAAAAGGTGATGACTGGAAAAAAAGAAACGTATTCTGAGTTATACCCTGTTGAGTTAACTAGGAATTAGCTCAGTGGTGTTTAGAGACTGCTACATTTATATGTCGGCTAGCATATTACGATAAGTAGTAATGAAGAGGGTTACCAGTCGTTTTGTCCCCTTACCAGTTCGCCACTAAAAAGTTCGTCCCGGTCGTTCCCCCCCCCCCCCCTTTGCCAGTTCGCCCCCAAGTGGATGTCGTTTCGCCCTTGAAGTGGAAGTCGTTTCGACCCCAAATACTTGAGACTTGCTTTGATAATGTACACCAAAACAATGTTTAATTTATCGTGAGAGTATTATGAAACTATATTTGGAGATATTATGACACGAAAAAACTAAAACAACTCTCTGGCAAAGTTGCATAACCTGCAGTTTCAGCAAATTGTTTATTTCTATTGCACAAATTTCGTTTTTGCATCATTTATTGGAAATAATTTGTAGTCCTAAAACAAAAATAAATAAAATATGATTCAAGCTGTGCGAAATCAAAGTCACATAAACGAGGTTGTCAACAAGATGAAAAACGTAACTCTCGCAACTATAAAGGCAATCTTCAAAACAACCAGTCGCACACGAACGTATGAGTTGATGCAAACAAACAGCTTGTTTTGGTTTTGCCATAGAAAACTAACCTTATTCCATCCTGAAAGAGAAACATTTAAGATATTTCAATTTATTGTGTTGTTCATAATAATCACGTTTAGGGAAGGAAACTTACACAAAGAGATTTGGGGGCGAACTGGTAGGTTTTTGGGAAAGAACTAATAGTCTTTGGGGGCGAACTGGTCAACTTTAGGGGCAAACTGGTATTAAAGGGGCAAACTGGCAAGGGGGGAGGGAGCGACCGGCTACCATGACGAGACTACACTGTATAACTGTATACTAGCTGTAACGTTTGTACGGCAACCCCGCGCATTACGACGTGCACAATGTCTGTCGTTTTTCAATGAGCTGGACTGCTTTATTTCTTTTAATGTGCGACATTAGTACCAACATCACGTGCAAATTTCACCCCCTCCCCTCGGGTGGGTCACAAACGTGTTTTAAGTCTTTTCGATTGCCTTCGACACGATGAGAACTGTAGTGTAAATTGTATAATGCAGTACCGACCATTGCTGTGCTAGTGGGATGTGCACTCTGACAGTCACGTGACCGCTAAAAATGCAAATTCCAATATACTGCCTTCACACTCTGAGTTTCCCAACCAGCGTATAGTATAATAACTATAGCGAAATCAAACAACTTAACTGCCTCAAGTTCAGCTTTAGAAATATCTATACCATTAAGGTGAGGGACGCTCTGGTGGAAATTAACCTCTGTTCAACTAGTTTTCTGACTTTATTCAACTTATAGGAAGGGTGTAAAAGGTTCCCAGGAGAGGTGAACTAGGAATGAGGTACTTTACCTTATTGGCTACATTGGAAGAGAAATTTTCTAAGATACTGAAAGGCTCCTTTTGAAATTCAAAGCAAAAATTAGATGATAGCTTAGAGTAGAACTTAGAATTATTAAACTGGGATTCGGCTTCTTGGACATAATCAGACGTGTTTATCACCGTAACCGCACCGCCCAATGTTGGCTTGTCTTATCAGGGAGGTGTTACTAGCACCTCCCTGGTCTTATGACTATTTCGGCATTATGTCTAAGTGTTTTGAGAGCAAAAAAGAGTCCCGCAAATCGAACAGCTATCACCCTTTCAGGATGACTTGCTCCAGAACATTAGCAATGTCAAATTCAAAATTGTTAAAAGTGCATTTTAAGCTCATTAGCGACTCCACTGTTATTGAAAAGAGCGACAATTTCATCATACCAACCAACAAGACTACCAATTCTTACAAAATATCGCCAATTACATATAATAAGCTCCGAAATGACCACGTCACCTCCACATATAAGGCATCCGATTATAACACCGTCAATTCAATAAATGTAAAAATCGCAACCGATGTATCATGACAAAAACCGAACTCATCAAAAAAGTCCAGGCAAAAATATACCTCAACTGCAACCTAAGAATCACAGTTGAAGCGAATGTAAAAGCAATCAACTACCTAAATGTGACTCTTGATCTCATCACCGAACAATATAACCCCTACTCTAAGCCCCCAACAACACCCCGCGATACGTGAGCAGCAAACCAAACGACTCCCCCCCCCCCCCCGATCATAAAAACCTGCCAGCAACAATCAACAGGAGATTATGTGATTTATCATATAGTGAGGGGTATCTAGTAAAGCCGTCCCATCTACCAGGACGCTTTCAACCGCATCGAGTTAACTCACAAGCTCACTTACTTCGAACCCCCCCCCCCCCTCAGAAGAAACATGACGGATCCAGGAATATTCAAACCCACATATTCCATAAACGTTTTAAATGATATCGGACAATGATTCCTTAATTTGATTAAGAAACAGTCTTCCCTCCTGGGAGCGTTTTGCACAAAATATTTTAAAAGGAATACCGTAAAAATAAGTTATTGTTGTATGTCAAATATTTGAGCAAACTATTAGCTCAAAAAACCAGGCTCTAGTTAGGAAAGGGACAAAAGGAACCAATAACCCCTGCAATTAAGGAAACAAGAATGCATGTCCTGTCCTCAACAAATGTAATACCCCCTCCCTTGTTATACACCAGGCTTCTGTTTTTTCCGCAAAAAAGTGTAAGAACTTATGATGGTCTTGCGGAATGCTTTTAGCGGGGAGCAGTAGGGGAGCTTTTTGTATGGAACTTCCATGCTTTAAGTTACGGTTCCACAACCACTTTTAAGTCCTTAAACAATAGTGCATGCTCTAATGACACAGAACGAAGCAAATTTGTATGGCACTTAAAAGAAAGCCTTGTCTCGTATACGATCATTTGGATTTCTTTTAAAAGGGTTAGTGTCTATAAAGTTTCGACCAAACAATGTAATTCGTTCTTGTGGGACAAGTATTTTATAACCTGTAATCCCCATTTAGCTATCCTCAATTCACGGTCATGATTTCCAACTGTAGGCACTCTAAGAAATTCTCGCTGATTATATTAAGAAGGTTATATTTGCACCCTTCAAGTATATGTTCATTCATTTTTCACGTGTATGTACAATGCTTGTTGTCAGTAGTACCGTGAATCGCTTGACGAGTGGTTTGCATTCAGCCAAGAAACTCAGAGTAACGAGGAATAGTCATAATAAATTGCTAACTGGACCGCTTTATCTTGTTTCATAAAAGGCTTTAAATACATCCACGATGTCGAGATGGTCCTGCTTTACTATACCCTTTTAAGTTGCCCCTTGAACCAATAGGTTGGAAACTGGGCCGTAGAACTCCGTCTAACTAACCATTATGTCGGATAAAGGGCCAATCGTTGACGCGAAGGCTTGTACAGGGATGTTGTCGAGTGTGTGGGCGATAAGAGTTGAGATATGAATAAACTGATGAGAACAACATTTAGTTCTAATTCAACATGATTTACGATTTTATTCCGTTCGATTAACAGCCGGCAAAAAAAAAAAAAAAAAAAATTATTAAAATTTAACTTTTAACAGATTGATTAAGGTGCTCGTCGTCTGAGGTCTGCTGCGCAAGTGTGTGTGAGCAAGTTCGAAGAGCTTTAATGTCTAGGGGGGATCGGAACACATGCAGCCCCCTGATTGGTTGAAAGTTGTGACGCACCAAATTAAATTCATATAAATGAATGTGCTAATCTAAATGGCCAATGAGGAGGCTGTAGAGGGCGAAATTGGCCACACCTTGAAAATATAGTTTGTCACGTTCACCGGCAACACGTGACGGGAACAGGCAGATCCCTGGAAATCAAGGACAAAAGGGAGGGACAGTTGTTCGTTAACAACAAGATGGGGGTCCCGTTAAAGTTCATGGAGGGTTCATCATACTAAGTGACACTTGACACGTAGTAGGGATACTAAAACGTAGGATAAAAGTAACTTCATTTCGAACAGTACTTGCCTCTGATATTTCTTCTTCCAATAGATTTTTGTCCAATATCAGTTCTTGGATTTGTCCCTGAATATCATCTAAGGCCTTTAAACTTCGGTTGAATTCTTCAGAATCCAGTTTTACGTCAAATCATCTACAGTCCCTGTCAGCAAATTTGGTCGGCTCGGCAACGGACCGCCGTAGGTCACATCGGCGGTCCGCCGGAGAAATGTCAGGTGGCTCGCCGACAATCCTCCGACGGCAACGAAGCTGATTGGCTGAAAAATATTACCCAGCATACAATTTTGTATATGTCCCGGGTGTTGCCAGCGGACCTCCGATGGCCCTCCGGCGATCCTTCAGTGGCCAAACTCCAATTCATGGCCGATCTAAAGCCGACAATGGCCACCGACAGACCGCTCTTTACATATTACAGGTGTTTTAACATGTAAGCTTCACGTGTTAGCCATCATCTTGCCGTTGTTGTAGACTTTTTAGCTTTCCATTCGCAGTCTCTTACTTCAGTCGTGTCAATTTCACGCGCATAACCAATACAAAGTCAAACCACATAGAATACTGAATAACAAGGAATCGCACACAACCTAAATCTACAACACAAAGGGCAACAATGTACGGCATGGGTTTAGCTCTGAAGCGGAATCTACAACTAAATAGTTGGACGGCGTATTACGGACCAATTTCTAACAAACTGGCTTGTTATCCCCACTCTATCTAACTTCTTCGGTAAGGCACGAAAGGACTAGATCTCTCGACCTCCCGACGACAAGTCGTATCACCTGACCATGTAGTCGGTACGGCGACGTGTAACATGGAGTGCGCAGCAGGTTACTCATTTCCAACGATTGTTTCCGTTGTGTCATATCGAGAATAAACCCATTGTAGCCAATTTTAGCTGCCCTCTGTATATTTGGCACTGGGTGCGCAAAGTTGAGAATTGTGCACCACGAATTTTAGCAGCGTGACCTTATGACCGTTCTCTTGAACAGATGTCAAAATCCTGGAAGATTGCCTTATCCTACGTTTTTAGTTGCGGTGCCTGCCACGCAGGCAGCCGCAACTATAGCAGTCGCCACAAGAGCCGAAAATTAGGAATTACCACTAACTCCTCCGAGACGGGCGGTTCCATGGGTATGTGATGTTGTGTAAGTTGTAGGGGATGTTGTTTTATAATGTATATCATTTATTGAAGGTCGTCTACCTTTGGTAAGGGTGTTAAAATGGTTAATTTTGATTAAAAAATCGCGTGGGCGGTGTCTATTTTTAGAACAAGGACCACAGAGGTGTGTTTTCAAGAACTGGTTTGTCATTGGTTGACAATGTGTTTTGCATGGGGTTCAAGGAAGTAATCCCAACAATAACGTTGTACGAAAATGGTAGGTAGTATACGTACGCGTTTCGTGTATAATTTGTAAATTTGCTTCTATGTAATATATGTTCTATAGAGCAAAAAGGAAACAGTCGTATTAGCGCGCATGTAGTAATGTGTGGGTCGAGTTATATATAGCGTGTTCGATTTGCTTCCCTTGACTTACTCGAGCCTCGAGCTAGGGCTACGATGGACATGCGCAGTTGGGTGAAATACACGAACGTTTTACGGTAATTATTGGAGAAGTTGGTTCACAATAGCCAATGACAGAGCCCGTAGCTGGATGGCAGAGCGAACTCTGGTACGTACGTATTACATGCGGTTCGCTTGTACGATGAACGTAGACTCGAAACAATGCTCATTTAGAAAATTCTCGAGAAATAACACTTGAGTGACTTCGCTAATTCCGACATCAACCACTTTTCACATGTCAGAAGTTTCATGTTTACCCCACTGTATTTACATGCTCAGATATTGTTCACGAATGCATGTTGTTCGTTTAGCTGCCATGTTTTCCCAAAGCACGATGGGATATTTACCTAAGTAACCGACTCGAAGGGTCGCTCACTTGGGCCTGGCGCGAGTAAGCGCGAACACTGACGTCATTAGCTAATCGAACGTAGTCGTGCCAGACACGAGTTAACTCGGGCGAGTAATCGAACACGCTAATAGTGTTATCACTGTAGAGAGAAGTTGGTGCGATAGAATGTGATAACCCTGGTCTTGATAACCCTGGTCTAACACTGGTTATCACTGTTGGTCTAAAGAAGTGACGCAACGATAGGTAAGTTTTTTATTAAGTATTAAAGAAAGTGGGGGGTTTTAGTTCAACGAAAATTGGTAGAGTTTTGTTTCTGATTCGGTACGGTGTGGGGTGTATGTTTATCGTAATGTTTAGGCCAAGCCTAGGCCTAGGCCTAACGTTAGGCTTAACGTTAGTTAGTTAGTTATACTGTGCCATGTTTCGGTAAGTGTGGTACTACTAGGCTAGTAGGAACAGTGTTAGTATTGTTATATAGCCTAGGCTAGAACTAGGCCTAGCCTAGTAGTATTTAATAGAAACATGTCATAAATAGGCATAGTAAGTAATAAGAAGAAGTAGTAGTGATGAGTTATTGAAGTATACTTTCCAGGATTTACCAAGTAAAATATTGTTTTGTTTTCATGTGGTGACAGGCGTAGGCCTAGGCCTAACGTTAGGGTAGGCTATTTAATGTTATAGGCTACCCTGTTAGGCCTACCGTTAGGCTAATATTAATAAAGAAGTGAGTTATCATTCAGCCTTCCCTAACTTAGGCCTGGGTATAAGCTTACAAAATACAACTGTTTGCAGGCTGTAGCTTGTAACTTTGTAAGTTAATGTATCAGCTGAAACATCTTAAAGAGTTTTATGTTGTACTTGTAGATACATAGCCTAGGCCTAGGTAATTTGTAAGAAATCATTGCTGTATTAACAATAACACACACCAAGATACATCTGATGCACCACGCCTGGATTAGCCCTTGAACAGGACCCAGCATTACGTTCCTATGCTATACACTTCATTTCTGGGCCCTTGCCGGGTATACACAAAAATACAGCTTATTTGCCTACTCACGCATGAGGAGGCATCCCTCACGTCCCCAAAAAGATACGTTTTCTCACCAAACTTTCCACAGATGATCTTTGTCATCACATTCACCTTCCACACAAGTCTGTTAACGTAATAAGACCTTTAAAAGGGAAATTTGGCAGGATAATTCTGCGAGTAACGTTAAGCCTGTGCAGAGTGATTTTTCAGTGGAAGAAGTCAGTGTTTGTCATGTGATCTCATATAAAACGGGGAAACCTACGCAGTGACTGTACAATTTCGTAATGAGAGAGCTTACTATATGACGTACAAGTATTGACTAGCCGCGCTTACTAATTGGTCTTCGATAGCTTGTTGAGCAGAAGTCCTTCCCATCATGCAACACAGTAGCAGACGATCAAGCTATCAAGATGTCGATGTTGCTGGGAAGGATGGCACCACATTTTTCCTGCCTTTTGCTATGAATTCGTTGGTATTAAACATTCCAGAAGATGTAAGTGGTATTTAAGAATGCTCAAAATCATTATGTTAACTCAAATCTGTTCCATGAACCATACCATCGCAATTAGAGCTCAGTTTGTTGTTTTGGCTTAAAACGTCGTTACCTTTGTACATGTAGGCCAGTGACCGTAGTAAGGAGTGACTACAAGGAACGGATTATACGGTCACGTTCAGTGACTAGCCTGGATCGACTTTTGATGTTTCTAGATTTCATACTAGGGCTGTGAACCTTTAGCAAAAGAACTAAACGTTAAACCTCAAAAATTTTGCGATGGTTTAGCAATTAATGGCGATTAGCTTATCACAAAGAAAAAAAAATAATTTCAGTACAGTATGAAGTGAGTGATACTGACTGTAATGCAGAAATAGTAATATATAGTTGATATGTTACATGGTAAAATCAAATTACTTTGAAGCCTACAGTACAATGTTCAAATATGCCCAGAATGTTCCATTTAACAAAACATAGGGATCATCAGAGTGTACAAATAGATAAAAAACTGTCAAAAACATGTTTTGCGATTTTTTAATTGCTTGTAGCTTTGTACTAAACATTTATGCCACATGCGATCGTTTAGTGATTAATAGCTACACATTCACAGCCCTATTTCATACTTGTCAAGTTATCACTAAAATTAACATGACATGATTTCATGATTTAAAGAGTTCTACAGTAGTTTTTAGTAATACAGTTACAGTGCAGTATGTCTCAGTTAGCCTAGGTATACAGTATAAGCTCAGGTCACAAATGTTTGTAGGCTTAGCGTTGTGGCCGTGATCCAACTTAAACCAAAGCCTAGGCCTACCAGTGGGGTTAATTTTTCAGTGGTTTTAACTTCAGCGCTTTTGGTACTAATTGGTTTCCTTTCCTGGAAGTGTCATACCTGCACATGCTTGTATGTACAGTATCCATATCCCAAACCATAGCCCAGAATTTTATCAGCCATCTACTATGGGTATGCAGGCCCGTACTCCCGTAGCCAGCCCATGTGGAGGGGTGGGTCTTTTTTCCAAGATGTGGTCCTTTTTCCAAATACGGAGGCGGCTGGCACGTGCTGTAAGCATGCAGCTGCTAGGGGTCTGGGGCATGCTTCCCTGGAAAAGTTTGAAATCTGCAGATCTCCTGCAATCTGGAGCATTTCAGGGGGCCTTTGAACACAACAGAAGTCCTTTTTCCCCAGAATTTCCACACAGTACACCACCTTTGAAGAAGTGAATGGAAATTGGTCCTCAATATGTCAAGAAAAAAAAAATTTCATGGCTGACCCTTCAAACACAGGGTTGGAAAAATGGACCTCTCTCAAGTTGGGGTGGATCGTTCGAACGCTCCGACCCCCCCCCCCCCCGGCTACAGGCCTGGTATGTGACCCTTACCTTATATATTGCTATGTTTTTGTAACCCTAACCCTATACCTGGTCATATTTTTAGAAGAAAAACATGATTCTCATCTATCCTGAGTCGACCATGGGGTTATTAAGCTCTTCAAACACTGAAGACAGTTTGAAGTTGACCAGGACTGAAGTTGCTATGACAGAAGGGACACCAGTCTTAGAATTCCAGATGGCCTTGTGTCATGGAGAAAGCTATGTAAAACCCAGCCAGTACCAAAAGCTTTTCTTTGAAGAGACAAGTCTTCGACTCTTCGTAACATCAGGAGCCTACTTAAACAACCTAACTCGCTTCAAGGAATGCAACTGGTTGGATAAAGAAACAGACTAGGCTACCAGTGTTTGCTTTTAAGCTTTACTGCTATACAGAGAGCGTTGTTTGAATCTGCTCTGTGTGTAGCAGAGACATTGTTAGCCCAAGTCAACATACATCACTACAAGTTATCCTGGAATTCAGTGACCATGGTTTCAGCTCAATCTTCTTGGTTACAGTTACTTTCGTAAATATAAAAATATAAGATAGTAGCAAAATAAACCAGTTCAAAGAGAAATGAATGCTTAAACCTCTTTTTCTTATCAATTGTTTATGAGCTTATCATTTATGACAATTGGTTACAAGGATTTTGCCAGTAATGGTGTAAAACTGCACAGAGTATCAATTGTTCCTTGTTTTGTGATAGCAAGCACCGAGAAGTGACCATTGATGGACTACTATTGATCCATCCAGATCACATAGTTACATCCCTGGGAAGCTTTGTATATTTAGCGTGTAGGCTAGTGTATATGGATAGTGTCTAGAACGCCTGTTCCAGATATAGCGTACTAAAAAGCGTACGTGCGGTGTCTGCCACGCCCCCCCCCGTCCCACCCTCCCACTCCCTAGGTTGAAATACAGAGGCTTGCCTGTGAGCCACAACTGGAAAACCGGACGTGGTCACCTCGACTTGCGCTAGTTCGTCACCCTCCATCTAATTACCAAATACTGTAAAACCTGCTCAAGAAACCGTTCACAGGACAATATTGGAGTCATAGCAGAGCATATCGCTAACTGCCTGCGTGGCAGGCGCCGGAACTTAATATCTATGAGTAAATGTTGTAACTAAGACACAGCTTACCCCAACTCAGCCACGACATTTTATCTAAAAATATACTCCTACAACGACATCATCCCGATATTTTAACACCCAATGTCATGCTTAAAATCCAGCAAACAGATAACTACAATTGACACTATCTCACGGTCATTTTGCATGCCAAAATAATGGATGACGTCAAGTTTTGTTGCGGCACCGCAACTGGTCTAGACGTACAGTACGTCTTGTTGTTGTACTCTTGCTTTCAGTCAAGGTTGTGTTTTCCAATGCAATTACCCCAGCCATGCAACCCATAGTGCTGAAGGTATAACCTATGTTTCGGCCTCAATAAATCTGACCTTAGAGCGAGGTATATGTAATTTAACTGGAGTCCTTACATTAGCCTTTTACACCCCTGCCTTATTTTCCTTAATTTGATATTTGCAAGGGATCAAAGTGGCCTGAGATAGGTATTTGCGTTAAAATAGTACTAAAAAGTCGATGATAGTAACTTAGGAAAAAACTCTTTGCATTTTGTGACCACGGTCGTCTGTTTACCAGATTAGGCCAAATGACACAAGGTGTTACAATTCATACGGAAACTGCTTTTTGTTTCGTTTTAGCAAACAATTTTATTCAAAACAGAAAAAACGCTCGAACCATCTACCCAAATGTTTCACTTCAGAATACGCTTTGTCTTTCAAACTGTAAATACCATGGCTATATTCTAGCACATATCTCTTTCACCCTTGTCATTTCTATTAATTAGGTGACTATTCTTACTATCAAAACTATTATCGACCACTTGGGAGCATGCAAAGAAAGTAAACAAATTCATCCACCAATTTCCGGCAAAGAGTAAAGATTTTTCTATCTTTTCTAAGCGAGGAGACTCAGAACGTTTGAGCTGATAAATTTAAAGTGCTTTGGGATTTATTCCAAGATTTTTTTTTTCTTTTTTATTGTTTCTTTTGTTATAGTGTAACGACCATTCATGCATAAAATATGTATGAAGTGCACCCAGCACTTATTTTATGGGTGGATCAAACTACGCTCACTAAACACCGAAGTTAAAGCCAACAAAACGGATTTTTAAACCTTCTTAACCTGAAAATATATTAACAACATTGGCATGATACAGCCATGATACGATACGCACAAAATATTCATCCAAATGGTCTCATACCAAACAAAATTAGTATATAAACAGTAATTATATGATTAAATAATGTAAGTACTCTTAATTGAAAGCAAGTAAGAATAAAAGAAAGGAAAGAGTGATGGTCGTAAATATAATTCACATTTTAATGAAAAGAGAAACCTAAAACAGCCGTTAATGTAACCTTAAAAGTGATATTCTGTACATAAATGAAAGTACTTCACCCATCGTGTTCAGTGTAAATTTATAACAGTCAGAATGAAACGTATGGATTGGAAAATGAAAATATCAGAGCAAGCTTCCGTATGTTTATCAACGTTGAAATGCACTCTGTACACTTAGTAACTCCTCTCTTTCTTTATTAGCACGTTTAAGGAAGATAATCGACCATTTGAACTAAGTTCCACATTTATTAAACGACGGCTTTCTCTCAAGATCTAACAAAGAATGCATTTTTTAACCTACCTTAAATTTGTTTCGCTTGCAATAGCTTTAAACGTAGCGTCGTCGCAGTTCACGATTAACAACAGAACTTCAACAATAATTACTGACATTTTGGAAAGTCATTTCCTTGTATTGGAATGTCCCGGTAAATCAGAAGAGAACAACAACTGGTTTTACATGGGTGATACGATTGCCGTAAACAGGATAACAATAGGAAATTACGTTTCCACTGCATATGGCGTCACATCAAATCTATCTCTGTGGATAGACCATGTATCACTCAATAATGAGGGTACATACACATGCACTTTGGGATCTAATGCTGCAGTCATCCATTACGTTTCTATTCAAGGTTGGTCCGAGTTGTTTTGCCGGTGTTAATTAAGTGGTTTTAATCTGCGGTGATGTAATATCAACAAGAATTTGTTTTTCTACTTCTATAACAAGTTACCACGGGGACAAAGCAGGAGACCTAAGTATTATAGGTCTAATCCAACAGACATTTTTGAAATTACTGTTAAATCCATAATCAGTAAACCATTCTCTTGGTTCCTAAAAGGTTATTCCCTCAATACCATGCAAACAGGGATCTGTTTATCAAGAGTACAATAAGAAATAGGGTGTTGATGTCTTCGGGCAGTTTACAAAAGTGTGTTGTATCTACAATGAAAAATGTTTCATTTTATCTACAGTAAGTTTGGTGAGTCAATGGGCTCCCTTCTCTCTAAAAACGGATATATGTTTGAACGACGAAGCCACATCCAACCAACACAAAAATATATTTAATGCAGCTTTACGTGGCGTTTTAAAGAATTATGTCGATATTTAATTTGCATCCGGTTTATATTACTTTATCACATTCATGGCGTTTGTGTGCATAACGTAGTTTGGTGAGGATGTACCGTATTAAATTGGCCATTAAAGCTAAAGAAAAAATAGAATTAAATGTGATACTTATAATAAAAAGTATCTATCTTTTGCAATTGTAATAACAAAAAATGTCTTAACACGTACAGCGATGAAAGGGAATGATATCATTCAGTGAGCTTCAATAGAGAGAAATGCCAATATCTAAAAACATGGAAAATTCATTGATCAATGTGTAGAAAGCGATGGAGTTTTGTATTAACTTTAAGTTTTATTGGGACTAGAGTGACAGTTTTTAAAGTAAAAATGGAAAGTATTTCTCAAATATCAAATGATGCATATTAATTGACAAATAGAAGTACTACGTTTCCATAGATTTTCAATCGACAAATTTCACTAAAATTACTCTTTTTTTCTCACATAAAGAATTCTTGAAAAAAAATAAACAATTAAGTAAAATTTTCGATAGGGTTCTGTTTTATAAGTAATGGGAACGCGTTTTTGAAAGCAAACTTACCTTTGAACAAGACAAAAGTGTGACCAAACGTAGTTTGTAAAACTATCGTGTAACCTTCAGTAACAAGACTTAAAATCCGAATATGAAAAGCGGTAAAACTGGTAAACAAATATGATACGGCGGTCTTATCACAACCCAACCACTACTGTGAAATAATAACATTACTTCTTTTTTACAACTAACTCGTTCGTATTCATACGAATCCCAAAAAAGAAATAAATATGTTTTGACTCTTCAAAACGACTGTTCTGAAACTTTCAGAATATCATTTTCTTTTCTGCCTTATACTTCGTTCATCAATAAACACCATATCTGAGCAACGTAAAATTTTTTTACGAGAAAGTAAAAAAATATGACGGATTGCGAGCTGCAACATTCCATGTATTGCTGGAGATATTGTTCAATTTTAAAAAGTTCACTCTCAATTACTGTCAGGTTACAGTTTGAGAATTTTATAGAATTCTGATAATGGTAGACAGGGTCGTCCCTGAAATATTGACTTTCCTTTCAGCCAATATGGACGAGAAAGATCCTAGGGAGGACTGAAAATTTTCCCAGAGACAAGATGATACTAAGACTTTAAATATTTTTGTACTCATTAGGTTCTAGCGTAGAGAAGGCTGAAACGAAAAGTCAAAATATATGCCACGTTACGTTTAACATATGTAAACAGCATTGTAACAACTTGAAAAACCCCACACGTATCATTTGCATTCCCCTTGTAGGCAGGGGTTGTGGAATATGCCCACGGTATTCCCCGCCTGTCGTAAGAGGCGACTAAATGGGAGAACTTGAACAGTATTTGAACAGTATGACACTATTTAACACATTCGAGTTGGTGTGTCGTTAAGTCTTATTTAACTAACTTATCATTTACACCTATTACATATAGGGTATTCTTACATTATTTGCTTTTGATTAAACTGATATTGGAGCCTTTTTTGTACTGAGCATAGGCAGGGTACTTAACCGAATGTGAAACGTCCTCAGGCTGGAAACTTTTTATTGGATATTTTCATCACCTTTTATGTAAAAGGTAAGAAACATACATAGTCTAAGCAAATTTTAGTCTTAATATTGTCCACTGTTGTCCACTGTAACGACACTCCCCTCAAATGCGTCCAAAGTAAACGTAAAGCTCCTCAATGACACTTATCCATAATTGGCCCTGGTTTCAATCTATATAACATAAATTCAAACTAGAACTGGGCTTGTATTGCAGTACGGTTGCCTACAATATACGATATTTACATGTGATTTAAAATTGTTTCTGTTTGTAACTGTTCAAGAGACTGGGTGAAATTAACAATTGATATCTTTGCTAAATAAAATCTAAGCCTGTGTTCATCTGTTGTGTTTCGGTGAACGCAATTTAAATACATATAATCCTAGGAATTGGTTTTCTGGATTACATCGCTCAGCTTAATATTACTTTGAATAGTTCTGTTCTCAGAAGTAATATGTTTGGCATTCTCAACGCCTGTTAACTAGGCGCATTGATCAACCACTTGTAACGTATTGAGCAAGCAAGCAATCTAGAACGTACTCCATTAGAAGTGAATTATATTTGCTGAGTATCAGTAGTGACCTCACGTTTTTTGAAGGTAAAGCATTCAACCTGGACCACTTGGCACTTTAGGCAGTCTCCAAATATCATGTATCGGCACTAGGAAACTAAGGAAAGGCTCATGGAGGAGAGGATGCTGGGACAATTTAATCCCAATTTTTCCACTAGTTTTTTCCTCCTTTAGGCGCATGTATTTTGTTATAACGTTTAAATTTCTTTTTATAATACTCATTTACCCTCTGAGATTTGTTCCTTTCATCACCGTTACCCGTGCCCCAGTTGGGCCCAGTAAGTTCACTTATTAGTGAGCTCGATTGGAAAGATTAATAACGTACCTTTCCCGAGGTTTAAGTTTTTACTCAGAGATAAGCTAGAAAATATTACAAGGGCTTCGTCTCTTGAGAGCGAGCTGCAAGATCGCGAGCTTCTTGTTTGGTTTTGCTCCGCGCGCGAACATTTTTGTCTCCAACATTTGCTTTGCCTCTAGTCCCCTTCCATTTTGACATTCTATGGCCGTCAATGTGTCGTAATAAGACTTTATACACATTGTCTGATTTTCAGTTTTATATGCATTGCTTGTTGCCATCCAACTATCAATTAAAAAAAATGTCCATTGGCGAAATGACAGAAAATACCACGCTGCCTTGTTTACTCAATACTGACGTTAAAGTGAAAATGCTTCTGTGGCAATACTGTAATTCAATATTTTCTAAAACAATCGTAAGTGAAACTCGACTTTTACTGTATGCTTAAGTAAGGTATACAACCATCTAAAAACTACTTTCATAATTATCGTTGTCGATAACAATGAAAAATGGAAACGTTAGGTTATTTCTTTAGTGTGACTACTCTTTTACTGATTTGTAAGCAGGCCCGCTATGTTAATTTTTATCAGCTCAAAGAACAATTTAATTCTAATGTAAGCTTATGTATATGCATTAGACTTAATATAGCGTACGATGTACCAAAGGGATTCACGTGTACTTTACAAATATATAGTTTAATATAGAATATATACAAAGGTAGACAAAATAATTGAGATATTGCCATAAGTTGAAAGAGAAAGTCTTTAGTCCAGCATTTAAGTTTGACCTGTCCGAGACACCTATAAGATAGTGGAAGGGAATTCCAGAGTCCAGTACCTGCAACCATAAAACGTACGATCACCGTATGACTTGGAAGTGGTGCGTGGAACTACCAATCGTAATGTGTCATTAAATGCTTACCATTAAAATATATTATACGCAATAGCGTATCAGCCGATTAGGGACAGGGGAAAGTGCCCCCAAACAAGTTCGACCTGGAAAATGAGCTCAATCTACCGGGTTGAAAGGAAAAAAAGTTAAGGAAAGAAGAAAGGGAGAAGCGGAGATAAAGGAAAAAGAAGACCTCAAGTGAAAAGATTATTTAGCTTCAGACAGGCCTCCACAAATTCATTTTTCGTTATTTGTCCATCAGGCTAACTGTTCTTTAAGTCTCCTTGTTTATATGATTATCCATTCGTCAAATTTCAATATTTCTTTGTGGAGGCGTCCCTGCGCGGTATACAATATTGAGCCGTGTACTTGCCCAAGTAACTTCTTGCTTGTCCCTGACTGCGGGGCGATGGAGTTTCCGAGGTCTGCTTCAGATAACAGGAACTGAGAAGTTCTGACCCTTTTCTTGGAGCCTGTGAAATTTCAAGTGAAATTCCGCATGATTGTTCGTCAGATTAATGCAGAGGAAAGATCCCAACAATTTTTTTCATTTTTACAATCCCCATCGGGTTTATCTGTAAAATAACATACTGATAATGCCGTGTACATCGTACTCCAGAGAATCAGTTGTTAGTCACAGTCGCCCATTTTCTAAAAAGAAAGGTACTAAGCTAATTTTCGCAAGACTTGAACCACTGGCAAGGGCCCTGAAAAAATCGGGCAGCCAGTTTTGAATCTTAAAAATCTGGCATGTTTTATTTTTTTTAATTTCAATGAAAACTACTTCGAGTGCCTCAATTCTTTCAATAATGTGTCAGAACGAAACAGCGCATTATAGTCACAGTAAATTTTCATGAAAAATTCATACGATTCCAAATATCTTATGAAACAATTATTCTTCAGTTCACTTCATACTCTTGGTCAACACTTTGCCCGAAATTGCACACGATTCCGGCGAAACTTGCAAAAATATTTTGAGATGATTTCAAATGTCAGGTTTTACCGGAAGAAGGTAGTGTATAAGTTTATACGTGTGGTTAAAATTTTGCCAGAAAATGATAATGGTACATTTCATGTGATTACGCAATTTTCTGATCACTTTCATTAAGGTGAGCGCCTTATTGCAAACGAAAATTCAAAGCAATGACTCATTAGATCCTATTCACAAGCCTAAGAAAGACATTTTCGGCCACCTTTAAGGTACGCTCCGCGCCAACTGATGGTGGCGTCCCGCTTAAATTGCCCAGAGTTGCATAATTCGGGCAGAAAAATTTCCTGCCCCAAAACTGAAATACTGCAATGCGGCTATGACCTAGATTCACGTAAGTTTCTTAGAGAAAAAAAAACTTAAAAACCCTCAACCTTTGGGTAATATGTAAAACCTTTGCGAAGGGAAGGGGAAATGAAGTTTTTACCCGGTAAATATGGCCATTTGCCCCTCCCCCCTCCTGTGACAAGTGACCACAGATATTCCGTTCGTCCGTTCGTCTGTATATTAATTATACAGACGAACTGTTAATTTCATGCAATACGATATTCTGCAACTTTCTAGCTTGTCTCATTCATGAAGCAACTAATGCCCACGTCATCAGCATTACTTAGGGGAGGACTCACCCCCAACAAACGGTTGTTTCGCTGGCAGGCAATTCTTTTAGCTGTGCAGTTTGTATACACGTTCCATGTAATACGCCTGATTAAGGTTACGTGCTGTAGGGAACAGTGGCTTAGCTAGGATTTTCGTGAAGGGGGGGGGGGGGGCTGGGGCTGGATACTTGTGTAGGGGGAGCTGGAGTTTACTTTCTAGGCATAGCGCCACCATCGTTTGGCGCGGGGCGTACAAAGACAATTTTGGATTTTAACACCTCCCAAATGGCTGGAAAGGGCATTTGCTAGGTTTAATTGTCTTTAATTCTAGTGAGTAAAAATTGTGAGCAAGTCCGGAATCCTGCTGTATGTTGCAAGCAGCTGTTCCAGTGCACGCCCCATTAAGGTATTTCCATAGGCGTACGGGAGGATTTCAGTTTGGGGGCAGCATTTTTGCCCTAAAATGTAATGCTGCCCCTTAAGACAGTCAAAGCGGAGCGCCACCACCAGCTGGCGCGGAGCGTCCAAAATACTTTGAAAATTCGTACCTCTCAGAGAGTCAAAATAACATTTCCCAGGCTTCTAAAGGGGATCCAAGCAGTGGCAATTTTAAGTTTCAATTGCAGATAAACGTTCACGCCAAACTAAAATTCAGCCAAAGACTAAGCGGAGCACCGCCATTGATTAGCTCGAATCGTACAGAAAATTTTGAAATACCCGACCTCTCAGAAAGTTGAAAATGAAATTTCCCGGGCTTACAGGGGGATCTTAGCAGTCCGTATTTTGAGTACTTTTCTTTCGAAAAAAAAAATGTTCACTTGAAATTTAAATTCTGCTATGAAGCTATCTAAGTGGTGCACCACCAAGTTGGGGCGAAACGTACAGGAAATTTGGAAAATTCTGAACCTTCCGATAGTCAAAAATGTCATTCCCTATGCTTAAAGGGGAGTTCTAAGCAGTCGTTATTTCGAGGTTTGCAAAAAATGTTAACTTGAAACTAAAATTTTGCTAGGAAGACTATCTACGCGGAGCTCTAACCAATGGTTGGCGCGGAGCGAACAGAAAACTTTGAGGAATCGGACCCCTGAGACAGTCGAAAATGACAATTCCTAGGCTGGCAGGCTTATAGGGGGATATAAGCAATCGCAATTTGAACAGAAAATTACCACATAAAATGTAGCACTACCAATTGATAAAATGGTCCCGCATATTTTCAGGGGAAAACTACAAAATGGAATTGAAAACATGCTAATGAATTTTACTCTATTGCGACTCTTGGCTAAATTCAATATATATTGAAAAAATTGTGTGCCCGAACTTCCGACTATATATGTTTTTTTTTTTTTTTTTTGTTGAAAAAATGAAACATTACAATGTGTTTAAATGAATTTTCAAGCAGACTTGTGGGAAGACGTTCTCACACTGCATCATTTAAAAATCGAAAAACAAATTATCCAATTTTCATAACCATTGCCCGTATTAGCAGGATAAATGGCAAACTTTTGGGCACCTAAACATCCTCCTGTCTGTCCGTTGAATTAATTTGGCAATTGAAATCGTCTCAGCCTTTTTTTAACATTTGCCCGAATATTTGACCCTTTTGGGCAATTTTGCAAGGCTACAGTACGAAGTGAGGATAATGAAAACCTGTTGTTCACATTGTACCTAAATGTGTCGCAGGTCTGCTATTTTCCATGAAAATTTTACTTTAAATGTAGCGTTTTCTGTTTTTCGGTAAAAAATTGAAGCTATTAAAATAATCGGCCATTTCGTTAATTGTGTTACACAAGATGTAAAAATAGGCTCAAGAATGGTTGATTCTTTTAAGCCACAGGTTTCCCAAATTTGTTGCGATTTGTTAGTGTTTGATTTTTGGTAACTGTGTTACCCTTACTAGATACTTTTCTATTTTCGGGCATATGCTTGAAAGAACTTGCATATTCGACAATGTCGGGCATTGTTTTGTGATTATCAGTGAAGTAAAAGTCTCGAATAATAGCTTACTGCGCTGCCCGAAAGTGTGGCGAACTTTTGGAATCTGACTTGGTTTTTCAAGAAAATTTTATTGCGACTATATGACGTTCCTTTCCTTTTCTCGGGCATATCTTTATTAAGATTTTGGCAAAATTTAGGAATTTTCTAAAAAACCATCCCTTTTTTGGGGGGGGGGGGAATTTAAGGGCTGTCGAATTTTTCACAAACTCCTGCCCAAATTTTTCCCAAATTCCTGACCGAATTTAGATTTTGGCCAAATGACTGGCAACAATGGCCGTGCAAAGTGAAAATTCCTCCCAGCCATATTTGATTCAAATATTCTACCCACTACACCACATATCACTTTGGAACAAATTTGTGCATCCCCAGCAATTGAAAACAGGAGATAAGAACAGACTAGATGCTATGAGCACACTTAAATCCAAACTAAGGTAGCCAACTTCAGCCACTCCAAATCTGAGAGAAAATTATCCATCCAGAAACCCGACGAGTAAAAAGTCAAGAGATTCCGAACATTTGAATCTTGTAAAAGTCTACCTGAATTTATTCTGAAATTCAGAGTGTAGTACAATAGCGGAATACCCTACAACTGAGTGGTTCTATCGCAAGTGAATTCATGTTGTAATAGCCGGGTAGCCCGGATCGAATATTATCATCGGCAAGCATGAATATAATTTTTTGCGCAGGTCGCCAGTGGGTGGGGGCTGCGGGGGGGGGGGGGTCTGGACGATTCAGTGGGGACTCCAACCCAACTACCCGTAGCTACGCCACTGCTACCGGGACTGTAGTTGCTACCGTAAACATCGGAAAGAGCTTCCAACGAAGCATCTGCATGCGGAGCGTCATATTGGAAGGAGTACTATATCATATAGAACTCATGCATTTAATCCTTACACTTCAAACTGCATTGTAGAGCTATGGAAACGTTATAAAATGTATATGAGAATCTTTGCACTGATTGACAGCTTAGAACAGATTTATGCTGCTACTTTCAATCAGGCTACGCTACTCGCGTGACTTCGGTTGACCCTTTTGTTAATGTTTAATACGAGGTTTATGCGTCGCTCATAACGGTTTATATTCATAACGGTCAATGTACATAAGGCTTTCATAAGGTTCATTATTCGTAGGGTTAGTAAGTCAAAATCGCTAAAAAGATTAGCTGTTCGTTGGATTCGTTATTTACAATTAGGTTTCTTTATTTGTAAAAGGTTAGAGGGTTCGTTATTCATAATAGAAAGAAAGTTTTTATTCATAATATGTTAGTGGCTCCATATTCATTTTAGAAAAATGGGTTTAATATTCGTAATAAGGGTAAATTTAAAGGCCTTTCAACGAATTAAGGGCTTACAGGAATACATGACAGAACATAATATAAAGGGTCTGAGGGCTGTGAGGTTGGTCACGTCCTTCAGTGAACGTAAAGACTTCTTCGGGAGGCAGTTCAAAGTTTGGGTTCGCCGATCGACCCTTTGCTAGAGGGTCGGGAGGACTTTATAAAAAAAAAAAAAAAACAGGCTTTACAGGCTTCATGTATTTCGTGCCTGCAGGGGGACATATCCTTATAATTTTAAGGGTGATAGTCAGGGGTGTCCCCAATATTCACAGTGGCAATGTCGTATTTTCCCCCAGTCAGAACCCCCGTTCTTCCCCTACAGAGCTCCCACAGTAAGGTGATCTGAAATGAGTTTCCTATATCACTCTTAATTGAGCCAGGTCAAATTTGATCCGGATTCCGAGTCCCAGAGGCACCTATCCGTTCCGGATGAAAATGACTCGGAATTCCGGATAAAAAATTAACGATTCCGTTCCGGATCAATTTTGATCCGGATTCCGTTTCCCAGGGGCATCCATTTGATCTGCATTATGACCCTGTCCTGGATCAAATCTGATCCGGATTCTGCATCGTAGGGTACCTATTCCATCCGGATATGACTGGAATTTCTGGAAACCAATGACTTCATTCAGGTTCAAATCTGAATGGATTCCAGATGATATCCCGGTAGCTGCTATTTGATCCAGATGAAAACAACCTGGAATTATTGATTAGAATAAGTAACAAGGTTTTATAATAACTTGGGTCAAAATTTAAGGTCAAAAATCACCCTTGCTTTCTTCAATAAGGAGGACCTGTTCTAGAAAATTCTTGAAAATTCACATTTTCAATCTATTTTCTCTGAAGGAAACAAAGTAGCTATTTAGCTAGCATCTGATTATAGTATTTAGTTCAACAATGGAAATAAAAAATTATAACTGCTACAAATATTGGTCTATTGGACAATGTATTTTGGAACACACTGCCTAACAAATAACCAATTTCCAACAACACAAAATTTGCTACATTAAAATCAGTAAGCATAAAATGGGTTCATTTACTCAGGTTGACATAATTACTATGATCTCTAAAGGATGTTATGAAAAAAGGGCAATTTAAAAAGGCAGAAAATTCCAGCAGTGTTGATAAATGTAAATCTCAAAAGGGTAGCATGACATAAAAACAGCCTAAATCAAGGTAGCAATGTTTGCACATATTAGATAAAAAACTGAGGGCTTCTAGTGGTGGTCCAATGGCCAGAGGACGTCTAGGGGGAATAAGCTTTGAGGTTTTTAAATGTCTCTGGGTGAAAAATAAATTCTCGTGATAGGTGTATCTTGGGTTAGCATGTGGGGCCCAGGCTAATGATCCCATACTTGTTCTATGCTTTTGCTGAGGTGGGCTGTCATTGTAATGGGAAGAATATGATTGTGCTGTTCTGACCAGCTGCTGCCTCTGCTATTTCATACTTCTTTGAGAGGGGGTGAGGAGATTTAAGAGAAAACTGATGTTACTTGTAGAGGAAAGTTTTGAAAGCTTGACTATGTTAAACATAGTTTGTACCCACTCAGTGTCAATATACCAGTGGTAGTCTCAGTTTCAGTTAATGTCTGATATGTTTCCCCATACAATGAAGTAAAATATAAGCACTACAATTCCGTTATAACTGACTCTTGTATTATAGAATTAAATTTATATGGGAATAAAACCATGGAAAATTGCTATCTCACTTTGAAAATATCTTGCAGTACTTAATTCAAAGGAGCATATCACTAGCTAGACCACACAATTAATAAGATAAGCACATAAAATGCAACATATACTGTACATTCAATCTTGTTGGTTCCAAAATTGCAACTGTACCTAGCTTACCTGTTGAAATAGGTTTATCCTCCTCAGCATTGCCTTTCTTAAGGATGAACAATGGATTCTGCTTCTTGCAGAAATCTCACGTCAATGGAAACCGGAAATGCATAATTAATGTTCAAGACATCCATAACTGAAAGCAAATTTTAACACCCTGCAAACATCGCTTTCATTGTAAGCACCTTTCTACACAGTAATAAGCCAAAAGGTATGAAATATCACAAGTGGCCAGGTCATACCGAAGACTTTAAAATTAGAATCTACTGCTTTTGTGCTTTGTGCTCAGCATCAGAAAGGATAAACAGGAAGGGTAAACAGACTCAAACCATTTGGTTAGAAGCTGAGCTACAAAACCTCACCTAACTAACTACACTGTAACAGACACCTACTACTTGGCTTTCCTGGTCCTAACTCCAAAACAAAAGGCTGCCTGCTCAACCTCTCCAGGAAGCAAGGTATTGATGATGAACCTCATCCGGAAAGTACGGATGTTATTGGTCCAAATCTATAAAAAGGCAAAATAAAAAAGCTTTTCATCAGAGTATTATAACACAAGAATAAATTTGAAATGAAAAGCATTCTTTCCAACAGTGACAAGATTTGCAACACAGTGACAGTGTATAATTTACTGTAACCTGCGATCTTGAGCAACTTATGTAGAACTGCAATACTCTTCTCATTTACAATTCAATATGAAATGGGGTAGGAAATAATTTATTTTCAATTCCATACACATCTGAATTGAAATCATCTTTAAAGATGGCAACTGGACAAACAACACTCATGTTTCAACATTTACACCATTTTTCAATACATGTTTGTACTGTAACTAAAGAATGATAAAATTTAAAAAAAAATGAAATTGACAAGCTTTGACAAATCCACCATGCAACAGTGCCGGACAGTAAGGGTTCCTGATTTCCGGAATTAGACAAACTTTGATACCAATTTTATGAAAATGTTATTCTGGTTTGCTAATGGTATAATATTTTGTTTTTGCTGTTGTTGTAAAGGGAAATATTGCGTTTGTTTAACAGGGAATTTTCATCCTTTTCAAACCAGTATTAATTGGCAAGAGTGATAAATAATTAAAAATAAGGCAATATAGGAGCCTTCTTTTCAAGAAATAAGTTCAACTCAGAAAAGAAATTTTGTTTTTTTGTTGCTCAAGAATAATTTTTTACCCAAAATTTCCACATTTCAAAATATGAAACTTCCATAATTCTTATTGTGAATAATATTTTGAGGAGATGGAGCCATTGCTGGGTTTTTTTTTTTTTTATTGAAATAGAATGACTTGGAAATGACTAGAGTTATTTACTTTTAATGCTACAGTATGTTGGAGCATTTTAAACGCAATATTTTCCTTTAAAATCGAGGTTTTTTCACTATATCTGTCACAAGCTGTTAGTGTGGGTGCTTTACCTGATCTCTCTTTCACTATAGAGCCATCCTAAGTTTTCAAGTTACAGTAGGTTGAAGCTTCATGATGATCTGCGACAGAGAAATACTTCATAAAAAATTGTCTGAAACAGTCCTCTACAAGATTTTAGTTACATTATTATTACACTTAAAATACTGATACTTCAGTGTTTCTGGAAGACAGGGGCAAGGGGGAAATTTGTCCCCTTATCAAGCGGAGAAAGCCGAAGCGGATAAAATCCTGCCTCTCCCCCATTTACATAAAATAGAAAATTGTCAATTTTTTGTTGCCTACTTAAAAGGAAGACACTTCTGCAGAAAAAAATTTAACTAACGAATAAATAAATGGTACTTAAAACCCGCCAAATTCCATCTAACGGTAGTGGCCCTAAAGGTCAGGAGCAGTTGTCCCAAATTTATTTTGAAGCAATGGCTAGATCTCACAATTTTCTTTTTGTTCCTCTTCAAAGTATCTTTCGTGGTATTTTAAGACTTCAGTATTGCATATTCAAGGTAAACCAAGCATTGACTCCTTCAGTAGAAACCTTCACATTTGACGAGAACAAATACTGTCACATGACTCTGAAGAACCAATCACAAATCAGGACAGTGGACTACACTACTTCAAGTTGGGGTGACTGTTCTTGCCCTTTAAGGAAACTTTTGTTTCCCTAAGCCTATTCGTAATGTTCGCCTAGAACAGCATCCCTTAACTCTAGATTTGGGGTTTGGCAGCAACAAATTCTCCCTCCTTTTTCTGTTTTTGACAGAGTCCCTGTACCTGTACGAAACAAGAAGAAAAAACTTACAATCCCTCCATCCATTAACACATAAAAATTATATACAGTAATTATGAAACCTAAATTATGCCGGCCCAGGCTTACAAATCCTTTTATTAATGCAGTACTTGCATGCAGAATCAGCTTTTTGTTACAGATCATTCCTTTGCACGCTTTTAACTACCAATTTGCTTAAATACAAACCTTCAGAGTACTGTAGGGTTGAGTGGCTATAGCTAGGGTTGGTCGGTACCTTGAAAATAATGGTACCGGTACTGTAAGACATACAGAACCGGTGTGGAGGCAGTGCCGGTTCCCAACTCAAGGGTAGGGAAGTCCGGTGGGAAGGATCCTAAGCCAAGCATTGTCCCCATGTTCTCCTGCACATCAATGCATCTGGTTGTTTGATTGAGTTATAACCATGAGGGAACTTCTGCTCTATATGTTTCTATAAATATTTAAATTCATCCACACATCCTAACAGTTATTCTTGTCAGTGGCCTGCTGTAGGCAGGCTGTTGTGTTTGCGTTTCAACTACTACATTCAAACATCAAAAATCTTACTTTCGCTACTATAAATAATACTATGAGTCTTTCAACGGCTTCACTGTTGAACAGCACACGTTTCCAACTAAGTTACATGGCATACCTACGGTATGCAATAGCCTGCCAACTTTCAAGCGCATATCATTTACGACTACCAAATATGACGTCACGACAAAAATTAAAATACTAAATTATATCTCGCGTAATAGGTAATATTTATGCATCGAACGTATGGCCTGGTACACATTTTCCACCTACAAAACCTAATTAGGTTGTTCGCCGTTCGTTGTATCAGTTGTATGTACCACAATACACTAATCATGCCTGTTTCTTGCACCACGTGACAATCTCATGTTTACTAATTCGGCCCTCAAAATGCGGGATTTCTGTAAATGGAAATTGGACGAAGGTTTGCAGACTCTGTATATTATACTGTTTAGAGAGGTGTATTATAATTTTGAGAGAGCGCCATCTTTCGGCTACTACAGAGTCTGTTCCGCAGGCTATCTTGTCAGCGAATTTTAATGAGTACCGGTATTTTTTTCAAGAACCGGTATTTTCTCAAGAACCGGTAAAAGTAACACACCAAATATCTTCGGTTTTCTCATTTCCTGTACGTATTGTACCGGTTTTGACATCAGTACCGGCATACCGCCAAACCGTGGATGGTATACAGGTACAAGTGGTTCAGACATTTGGTTTGTTACTAACACTGGTTCTTATAAAAATTCCTGGTACTCCAAAAAATTAACAATACTCATTTACATTGTTTTAACAAAACTAACTGTGGTAAATTAAATCGTACATGTGCACAATCCAAATAACCCCCTAACCCCCCTCTCCAAAAAAAAAGTGACAATGAGGTGTACTGCAGTAAAATTTAACTTTTACCATGTACTCTTTTCACTAACTTGGGATATTAAAAGTAGGCCACAACAAGGATAAACTCTACCTTCCCTTGGTGGCTATGCATCTTTTTAAAGAGCCTATGGAATGACTCAATGACAACGATTTGGAGTCATTCTCTGACACTATCCATCAACAAAAAAAAACATTTATTTTAAAAAATGAGAAATGCTCAAGTGAAATGGTACCCCTTTCAGCCCAACAGTTGAAAAATGAAAAAGATTTAAAAGTGCATTGAACCAAGAATGACATCATCACAGGAACCCAATTTCACAGTGTGTGTATTATAATGCTATGTTTAAGTGACATTTTGCACACAGATTGGGCAGCCTGAGACTGGTACTGGCCAAATAATTTCTCAAATATATCTGAAGAATGTCCCAGTATAAAGCCAAAAATATATCAATCAAAATTTAAAATTATCACTCCCAATTCTTCAAAAGAGGAATTTTGTCATTATTCACAACAATTATTAACAACAATTCTTTCAACCAGAAAAAGAAAATGTGTTAAATCACATTCAATCAGATTGTTGACATCTCACCCGGATTCCTTTGAAAGACATCCCATCCAAGTAAATTTGTCCCAAACATTAATGTGGAAATCATACAATGGATCTTATACTAGCATAGACTTCAAAATGCATGAAGTTAAAATAGTAACTTCATGCCAACTTTTGATAAAAAAGGAATACTTCCTGAAATAACCAAAATATCAGCTAGTCTTTTTCCCACTATAGCCCCTGTTACTTTTCTTTGAACCAAGTCAAATTGCATGGACATGCATCCAAAACAACACAGAACTTGTTGGGAGTATTTAAGCCACTGTGCAGAATGGTGTACAGTATTGCATATGGGCCTGTGTAATGAGAGAATCACTGCTTCCTCCCCAATAAAAATAATAGTTACATAACACTGGAGGAAAAATGGATGCAATTACATCCCCCAGGAGCATGAGGTATTTTTCTGTGTAAAACCTGTTACCAGGGAATTTCCACTTGTATGATGTATACAAAACAAGTTTTCCTGCTAGTTAGCTCATGAAATATTGAGAAGTCGCAAAACTCCATCTGTTGAACAGGAGTATTCCTAGGTGTTGAAACCCCCTTTTTCAGTAGTTTTGTGAAGCAAACTTAGGATTAGGTTTTGTAATGATAATTTGTTGATTATATCAATCATTTTAGGCCATCTATACATGCAAGATCATGTTACATCTACAGAGCAGGGTATACTCCAAGTGTTCTAAAGCATTACGTGTGCGGCTTGGTTACTTGCTGTTTGTTCTACCGCCCGGAAAATAAAACGATATTCCGGGTGTCACATGGTCAACTAAGACACCAAATCTGACCTCCCTATCTTCAGAAAAAGAAAATCAAGACACCAAATCACGTGATTTTGTGTTTTCAGAGATAGCGAAGGCACATTTGGTGTCTTCGTTGGTCACGTGACACCCGGAATATCGTTTCATTTTCCGGGGGTAGACTCCTAGTTAGGAGAGAAAATTGATTCACGCGGGGTATTTATAGCCTGTTGTCGCTTCTGTGAATCACGAGCTGTTCTAGCGTAGTGGTCATAGACTCTGCCCGGAAAGCGGAGGATGGTGGGTTCGGTCCTCCGTGCGGCTCAATTTTTCTCTCTGGTGTTTTTCTTCAACCGTTCCTCCTTTGATAAGAGTTTATACTCTATCTTGGATCGGTATAAAATTAATGATCGAATTTATTACTACAACTCTTTCGACGTATAAATATATATATATATATATATATATATATATATATATATATATATATATATATATATATATATATATATATATATAACGCTAATTCCCACCTTAGGGGGAAATTGTTATATCTGCGCGTACATAGGGCGAAAAAATAACAATGAAATACATAAGGAAAAGTGTTCGCCCTCACGTCTAAAAATATAAACAACGTTATTTCAATGGCCAGCCATCCGTTCGTGTTAACAGCTAGGTGTCCGTAAATTTGACAGCTCTGAAGTAATTGTATCTACTTTGTAAATCTAGGAGGGCGCCCTTGTCCGTTTACGTATTCCTATAGAAAAAGTGTGTAGAAACGTTACGGCGAAACTTATATTTCGCCCCAAAAAATTTTTCCCCTTAAGGTCGACTTTTCAACAACTTTCCCCCTAAGTGCCGAATTAGTGATATATATATATATATACATATATATATATATATATATATATATATATATATATATATATATATATATATATATATATATATATATATATATATATATATATACATACATATATATATATATACATACATATATATATATATATATATATATATATATATATATATATATATATATATATATATATATATATATATATATATATATATATATATATATATATATATATATATATATATATTGAGAGAGAGAGAGAGAGATTACACTTAATATAGCTTACGATGTGACATAGTCATTCACGTGCACTTTACAAGTAATAAATGAGAGATAATACTATAGGTTGAAAAGGTAAGTCTTTAGTCCAGCTTTAAATTTTGAGGTTTTCGAGACACTTCTGAGAGAGAAAGGGAGGGAATTCCAGAGTCTAGGCCCTCCAACCATAAAGGCACGGTCACCATACGACTTGGAAGTGGTGCGTGGAACTACCAATCGTAATGTGTCACTGTTACATCTGAGATTGTGAGTGGCATTAAAATTTTTTATCAGCATTTCAGTGAGATATTTTGGCCCTTGATTATTTAAGCATTTGTAGACTATTAACATCAATTTAAACTTTATTTTTTTATCAACTGTAAGCCAGTGCTCAGATGAAATGTAGGAGGAAACAGGATCATTTTTTCTAAGCATATGCAAGCAAGGAACTGCCATGTTTTTTACTATCTGTAATTTACTTATGTGTACCATCAATCTGTTTCCATAGTCAAGACATGATGTCACAAAAGCATGCAATACACTCCGAGTGGCCTCTATAGAAAGATACTTCCTAATAGAACGAATGGCTTGCAGATGCATCATAGCTTTTTGACCTTGCTTGGTAATATGTAGCTGCATGTCAAGGTGCTCATCAAACCACACCCCTAAATTCCTCACATACGGGACTTTTGCACCACATACTCTCCTACTCGGATTGAATTCACATGTACTTTGGCTAAACTGGATTTGGAGCCAATTGGCATATATTCAGTCTTTGAATCATTTATTTTTAGGTTATTTGACAACATTCAAGCTCTCAAATCCCTCACACAGTTTTCAATATCAGCAACTGCTTTCCACTGGTTTGTGTCTTGTTTAGGGTTAAAAGCTAAATAAAGTTTGGTGTCATCAGCATACACATGAACTTGGGGTAAATTCTTCTGCATAACAGCAAATAATTGGCTGGCATACAACAAAAAAGCCACGGGACCGTATCAGCTTCCCTGGGGCACACCATAATGGAGTGGTCGCGATTCAGACATAACACCTGACTGAAGTTGCACACGCTGAGTACGATTCCTAAGATAAGGACTCATCCAGGCAAGTACATCACCAGTGATGCCATAATCTTTTTCCAGTACCACCTCCAGTACTGAATGACCAATGGTATCAAAGGCAGCACTTAAATCTAGGAGAACTAGAAGTGTGACTTGTTTTTTTGTCCATAGACATCAGTATGTCAGAGGTAACTTTGAGGAACGCAGTCTCCGTCGAATGATACGGCCGATACCCCTGACTGGAGATGTGGAAAAACATCCATTTGGTGAATGTGCTCAAATTGTTGGGCAAGAGCAGCTTTCTCAATCACTTTGCTCAAAAATGGGATATTACTAACGGGCGATAGTTGCTGAAAACTGGATCTAAACCGGTCTTTTTTTAGCATAGGTTTCACTAGTGCTTCTTTCCAAATTTTGGGAAAAGTGTGGTGTAAAATTGAAGCATTGACAATACTGGTAATGGGTGACACTAGTACGTCCAAGCATTCCTTGACCAATCTGGTTGGAATAGGGTCAGAGTGACAAGTAGCGTTACTAAAATCACTCATTAATTTTGAAATTTCTGATTCAGTAACAGGACGGAACTTGTCCAAACTAATTTCAATATTTGGATGACTTACATCTGGTGTGTTAATCTCTTGGACCTCATCGAAACTTACACGGATCTTTTCAATTTTCTCTGAGAAAAATGCAACAAAATCATTTGCCAAAACTTTTTCATTTTCTGCTTCAGGTAGTGGCATCTGACATTTACCTTTCCTCAACTCACTTACTATCTTGAATAAAAGTTTTTGGTCACCCTTAGAGTCACATATTATTGTGTTATAATATCTTTTCTTTGCCTCACTGATACTACGTTGGTAATCAGCTTGACTCGTTTTCAAACTGAGTTTATTTTCGATACTTCGATGTTTACGGATTTTTTTTTTTCTTCCCGGCGCTTCTCTCGTTTTCTCCTCCTCAGGTCATCATCAAACCAAGGTACCACAGGTCGAGTGATAATATCCTTAATTTTTTCAGGGGCAAAATCATCAAGAATCCGAGATAGTTCAGAGTCATACTGCTGAGCAGACTCATCCGGGAGTAATCCAATAACACTGAGTTCCTGTGCTATCTTTTGCTTAAATTTTACCATGTCGATATCTTTCAACTTTCTGAAACGGACAGTTTCCCGGTGAACTTCTGGTTTAGGTACACGAACCGTGAACTGTAGCATATAGTGGTCCGATATAATAGTGTCACACACCGGCTCATCTATGACGAGTTCGTCACAAGCACCTGAAATTACAAGGTCAAGCATGTGTCCGCCGATGTGGGTTGGGCTGCGCACATGTTGAATCAAGCCAAGTGAATCCAGTAAAATCTTTAGTTGGCTAGATTCTCTACAGTTTTTGTTCTCAAAATGAACATTAAAATCTCCAACGATAAGCAACTTTTGATCGGTAATCAATATTTGCTCAAGATGATCAGTCAATTCCTGCAAAAATACTCCAAAACCAACTGGGCGTTCATGAGAATATGGAGGGCGATATATTACGACAACACAGAAGGTGTCATTAACGATGGTAACGTTCCATCTCGAATATTCATACAGTAGCAGATGGGAATTCAAAGCCAGCCTTCACAAGTTCACAGAAACTGTTGTGACACATAATGAAATTATCTTCCATCTCCTTTTTGCCAGCTTCTCTACTCATACTTCCCCAATGCTCTGAAAATATAAGGCAAATCAGAGAAGTTACAATATTTCATACAATTAAGCAATTGACATTTACAGTTCTTTCAATCACTGCAATAGTTGTAACTTAACTTAGTGTATTACATTCAATTGAGTTACTGTAACTCTGTTAGTGAAGGTGCAGTACGTATATGTAGTGAACTGTTAACTGTACCTGTACTGAACCATACCCTAACAGTATATTATTGGAAAAAACTTACAAATAATGTCTTTGATGGAGCCAAAGTACTGTACAGTACAGTAGGCTGCAGATATGAATAAGGGTACAAGGGAGAAAATTAATCACTGAGTAACTTTTAACCCCCCCCCCCCCCCCGGGGGCTACATATCTCATCCAACGTAGTAGCTTGATGAAGGGACACATGTACAGATCACTGGAAAGCATACTGTACTGAATGTACAGCTTAAAGTACGTATATGTTTAAGTTGTCAGCGATACAACATGCAGTATTACTCTCGGAGTTAAGGTGAATGCAAGTTACAACTACAGTTTAGTATATCAGATAACGATACTTGGCAACGCTAAAACGCTAGTACTTTCAGACCTGAACCAAAAGCTTGTACTGTATGCCCTGTAGGTAAAATATGTACACACAGCCTACAATGCAAGCTGCATGGCAATCAATAATACAGGTGCCGTGTACTAAAATTAATCATATATCTTAAAATTCATCAGCAATTTTGCTAACACAGGGTCATAGGTCTCGGAAGCATGTTAAAGTCCCAAGGACGCTTGAAAAAATCTGTGCCGCAGCAAGACACACAAGCTCTGGCTATTTTGCTGTCAACTTATGTTGCTCAAAATCTTCAAACCTTTTGGAACATTAGTTCAAAAGTGCACCACTGGCCAAGGGCAAAATCTACCAGGCACCAGTGTCTGTTTGTCCCTCACTTCCTGTCCAACAGCACCTGCTAGATTAATGGTTGCAGTACTGTATGTGAATCCCTAGGCTACTGTATACTGTATTTAATTCACAGAGAATAATAGTACAGTACTGTACAGTTTACACTGCATGCCTAATCCTACAGGCCCTTGGAAAAACAATGAGACCCTTCAACTTTTCCTCAGACTTAAAAGAAATATCAGAAGTCTCAGGAAGAGTTGTTTATTTTTTTATGTTTTTAAAGAATCAAGATTTAATTCAGACTTTCTTATTTAAATTATGAGTTTTCGATTAATTAAATAAGATTTTTTGTGTACCATTTAAGCAAAATGTCTGTTCCAAAACAACAGTGAAATCACTGCAGCATGTTTTTTGAAATTTTGTCATAGAATGCAAGTTGCAGACTTATGCAGGTTATGCAGTATGAATAATTTCATACTGTACTGCAGTTAGGCGCAGATTCAAGGGCTTTTACAGCCACAGCTCCACCTTTTTCGTCACCTGGAAGTTATTATGAAATTAATCTTGAATAAATAAGTGAGTTAATTGATCATTCATTTTTGGGACCTTTCAAAAATTTGAGTTTACTTGGGGAGAGTATTGTGCAGTGGGACCGCACATTTAAACTGCCTTTTCGGTGTAAAGTTTGCATTTCAATTTGCTGCACTGAAGGATTATGGCCCTTTTTTTTTCTTTCGGGTGAGATCGATATAGGCTACTGTCCACTGAGATATTTAATGCTAGTGATAGCTCACCTTTAGTAGGCCTACTGCACCAAAACAAGCCTGGGAACACAGAACGTTGATTAATGAGCTGAGTTCATACAGTGAAGATGATTCCCCGTTGTGCCCCATTAATGTTCTATACTTTGCAACAAATTGACAAATTGGGGATAAGCCATCAATATTTAAAGTAAGTACAAGCATGAGCTATTTATGCAGCTACAGTACTGTACCTTCAACTTTCCTCTCAAACTTTACTTGGTAGCGCCACAGTCCCTGGCCCTCAGTAAGTACAGTACAACAAGGCTAGCCAACAATATATTGTTCATAAAACAGGGAAAGGTAGGACACGAATCTAGGCTCCAACCAAATTTCGCGCCTTAAGCGGTCCAGTTCATTACAATTACTTACTATTACCTGCAACGGCAACTCTAAGTGCCGTTGTGCGTAATTCTCCGCATCAGCACTGGAGTTCTTCTTCTTTCAAGTTAAAACGAGCCAGCGAGTCACAACTGGAAAAAAAAAAGCTGGGGTCGGCTCGATTTTAGCCAATTGGTTGGAAACTGGGCCTAAAGCTCCATAAGTAAATAACTCCAGTTTAAAGGTACAGTAAATACTGATTTATGTTGTATATGCTTTCACTTGAGCTGTATTTAAAGATTTTGATGCACTTTCATTCTACCGAGTTCTTTTCAGAGAGCTTTAATCCACAGACTTTTTATATATTGGCCTATAGTGTTCATGGACAAAGCAAACCGCATGTTAAATTGTCACTACCACACTGTACGTGTGTGTATACGCTAGGTGTAGCAACATAGTTGCTACAGTCGGTGGCGACAATCTACGGAAAGGATGCATGTGTTATACTGTATACTCTTTCCATGTTTATAGGAAGTCTGTGGGTTGAAGCTCTCTGAAAAGAACTATGAAATTGCCCTACGGGAGAAAATTGCCAGAAAATCTTAAAAAAGCAAAAGCCTACGCCATCAATTGGTACTTACCTTCGAACTACAGTCTACAGAGACACCGTTGTACACCTACTCTGTTTGTTACTCTGTTTTACGCCTTACATTTCTGTTTTGCCTGAAGCTTCTTTTTTGTAAAGGCCTAGGCCTACCGTAGCCTACATGTCTGTTGTAGGCCTATTTGTTTGTGTTTTGTTTTTATATGTACCAAACAATCAATCAATCAGTCAATACAATGGCATAGCCTATTTTACTGAATAAACGATTCCAAAATGGTTTAGTCTCCAAACACACAGCCTACAGTAGGCTCCATGCTCATTCACAGTCTGGGCCTTGGTTATAGGCCCCTAAAGACGTTTCATTTAGTCCACTAACTGACACGACTAATAAAAACAATCAAACTTTTTCAAGTTCTAAACGTTTTGCTTACACTTATTTGAAAAGCTCTGCCACTACAATTCCCATTCTCAAGTTGATTTGTCTGGGAAATGAGGTATGAAGAACGTTGACAAAAGACTCTGCATTCAACAATCCAAGTTGCCATTCTCAATTCTCAACTCTCGTCGCAAGTTCTAACGTTACAATAATACTTGCCGCAGACCAGCCAATCACGTTGTAGAGGATAATTGCGTTATCAGGAAATGTATCAGTTTTATCCTCAATGGATAAAATAATAGTTGCGTTTAAACGGAAATGTGCGAAATTCATCCCCAAAGGAATCAGAATATTTTTATCAGGGATCCGGATCAAATATTTGATCCCGCTCTATTAAGGGTGCAGGTAAACTGATTCAAAACATTCGTCCAAACAGGCTGAAACATTCCAAAAGTTTTCAGAGCAAAAACAATTTTTTATGACTTGGCTCATTGAAACCTTTTTTTTACAGCGCAAGCTTGAGTAGTGGCTATTTCTACGCTACCCACTTGTCCATATAGCCTCAGACAAAACTGCTACAATATGTGCATTCATCACACTTAGACTTTTGATCTCGTTACTTGCATTAGCTGTTCCTGCCCTGAGAACAGTATCCTACTGTACCTGTTACAGCAAGTCAGCAACACTCAATTACTGGGGGTGAACTTTTACTAGAACAGGTTCCAAATTAGGCCTACGTGAAAAATCTTCACTTTAAGGACATTTGGCACAGTTACACTATGACATGAAAATATATACATATACGACGATAACAAGAGAGACTAATTCATTCAAATCATTTGAATTCATTGCACTGGACGATGGATTATGAACCAGAATATACCTATCCTGACGGATGCTTACTTTTTGACCAAGAAGTACGCTTAAACCTTTTAACTTCGGGGGCTTCAGTTTGTCCCTGGACTAGACAAGCCCCCCTCGGGGGGGGGGGGGGCAGGAAGGCGTCTGGACCCACCTGCATAGACTCGCGCTTCGTGCTCGATTCGCTATCCCCTCCCAACAGTTTCTCGGGCCAGCATTTGCCATCCATCTTTAAAACACCGCCACTTGATATTCAATTTATTTTTTTATTTTTTTTTTCTTATTTATAATTGTCAATTTTCATAAGGACGTTTCGTCATAAGTTCCTTCATTCATTATCGTTCGGTATTCATTATCGTATAAAGGGTTCGTTGTTCATAAATTGCCTTATCCATAATTGAAAAGGGGGTAGGGGGTTCGTTATTTATAATAGAAAAAAGGGTGATGGATATTCCTAACAGTGAAAAGGATTACTTGCTTATTCATAACAGAAAAATGTTCATTATTCATTACTAGAAAAAGGTTCGATATTCAAAATAGGACAGAGTGTCGACACAACATTCTTCAGAAGGAAAACGCATATTACAGCTCGAAAGGCCCCATGCAGTAGCGTAGCCGGGGGGGGGTTGGGGGTTGGACCCCCATGACTCAACTCTACAATGCTAGAAACACCTAAAACAGCAGTTTTTTTTTTTTTTTTGTCTCTATCTTTACACTTTTCCCTCATGACATGCCCCAACCCCCATGACACCCTCAATGGCACAATCCTGGCTACGAGCCTGGCTCCATGTGTAAAGAAGCATGGGAACACATCCTTTATATTTTCAGAGATGATAGGCCAATATCTTGTCCACAGCAAGATCACAGCGTTTCGATTTTTTACCTAGATTGTTTGGAACTGGCCTTTCATAGAGAGACTGGTCGGATTTTCGGAAGGGATTAAAATGAACCTTAATCTCAATTACATTGAAAACAAAATCAGTTACCATGGTGCCTAAACTGACTAATTTGACTGACTAGAACATCAATTAGTCGATCGATTAGTCAGTGATCACAAACTAGTCAGTTGATGAGTATGGATCACACCGACTAATCCACTGACTAACTTTTGACGACGGATCAGTTAGTAACATGGAATTTTTACTACCCAGTTTAAACCTATTGGTTGAAGTCGAGCCGGCCACCGCTTTTTTCCAGTTGTGACTAATTGGCTTTTTCCCTACTTCATTGCTTATGCGGAGAACCAAGCACAATGGCAGTAGGTTCCGTTTTTAAAGTTTTCGAAATGATTCGTAAAGGGTTCGAACTTCCAACCTCCTGAATCCAAGTCTGATGCAGACTTGAGGTATGGAGTACGAGTAATGGCCGGGTGATCAAAGACCAGCTTACTGACTAATTTATACTCTAGTCAGTCAAACTGGTCAGTAGGGGGACCATACCGACTAAGTTTTTTTTTTTTTTTTTTCATGTATAATAGCAAATCTTATGAATTCTGAACCTTCTTTATCATTATGTTTTGAATAACAAACATTATAAAACAATGAACGTCACTTTGCCGTTCATCATTTATGAATAACCAACGCCATGAGAATGAACCTTATGAATGGAACGCTTGATAAATATCAAGCTGTTCTTCTTGCCACTGTCGAAAGAGAAACTAGAGTAGGGAACAGATCAAATTGAACAAGCAGCCTAACATCACCAGGTTAGGTTTTGTTTTTTACTGCAAAGTTTGGTTCGATATTTGTCGCCTACAAGGGACGATCTAGGATTTCTTGTTAGGACTTGTTAGGGACTGTAAGTAGAATATAATATTCAGTTCAATTAAACATGAGTTAATTGCATAGTGATATAAAATTTACCAGATTGCATGAACCACTACTATTCTCCAGACAAAAGATTGGACATTGTTACATCCAGGGGTGCCACCGTGATCTACATAAGTCTTGAAGCGAATGGCAAGTTTTAGCCATCTCAAGCTGGCAACTAATAATCTAGTATCTATCAGAGAACTTCTCGTTCAGGTATCTTGAGATCAATAAAGTTAAAGGCGTTTTTTTTTCCTTTCAAAGACTATTTGCTCAATAGAGCAACAATTTTGGTTTAAACGCCACAATTGCAGAAAGCATCTTCACCTGAGAAAACGCCTTTTTCCTCGGGTAACATTGGCTACAACGTCTTATTCAATTCTAGCAGCATGACTGTAGGGATCGCCAATTGATTATTGTCAGTGAAAGAATATTTAGACTTCTTAGTGGCGTAGCTAGACTCTTTCTGGCGATAAAACCCACATTTACCAATGTTTCTTTTCAGGTACGAACATCAATTTTTCAGGATTGAAACAGAAATGATTTGTGTCCAGCCTATAGTTGCGTCTTTTTAAAACAACTATCTTTAGCGATATGGCCCTTGTATTGTCAAAATCCATCTTGTGTTTCTTGCTAAGGGACTTGAAAAGTTTGGAGGAAATTGAATATTTTATACCTCCTATTCGAAATCCGAAAGCACATGAAGACTGACGATCTTTGACCTAACGTACCGTTATTTATGGAGTGCAAACCGAGGATGTCCGACGACGTTTCAAAAGTTTCCTAAACTCGTTTGTCTTTTTGGAAAGTTCTTTTCAAAACCGAAAGCGTATACATTTGCAATGAATTAGGAATTTCATTAGTGAAAATGTAGAAAAACAACAGCGTACTGGACCGGATGCCGATTGATGGTCTCTTGTCACTTACAGCACATTCCGGTTTTTCCGGGGTTTCTCTCTCTCTCTCTCTCTCTCTCTCTTTGGGTATTTTTTCACCTTCCTCTCTTATTTCGATTTTCTCGAGAGATCGTAAAGGTTTCCAAAACTACATGCATTATTGCATTAGTGATTCAAACGTTGCTACCGGCCAAAAGTACAGATTGTCTTAAACAATTATTGTAGAGATCGATGATTAAACTGCCTATTGCTCTTCACCCCCCATCTGGTCGAGAAATTTGGAAATTTGGGGTCCTCTTTTGCAACTTTCGTCTGAATATTCTTGCAATTTAGGCAAATTGTTTTGAAAGACTAGGAAGTCAGATTAAGTAGAATGTGTTTCCATAAGCTGTCAGAGTGCGTACTGAATATTTTTAATACCTTTTTTGATTTTTCACCTCCGAATGTTATTCTTTTATTTTGAGCAAAATTGAAAGTATTTGGGCACGCTTAGGAGTTTTATGTGTAACCTAAGACTTAAGCATTTGTATAGATTGAAATGGCTGATCCAATTTTTACTAACCGCCCGATATAAACCTGTCATAAACGTTGTATCCTGTGAGGTTACTATTGTTTTGCAACATATTGAAGAACTTCATGTTCAATGAAGAAGCCAAAATGATCCTTCTACAAAAGTATAAAAAGGGTCTTCGCAAGTTGGGAAATTTGTTCCCCTCTTTTTTTAAATAGTATTATCGTCATCATCACCGTCGTCGTCGGCATCGCCGCACCACTGACACCACCACCCTATTTATAAAAGAATATTACTTTTCCAATACTATGTGTTTGCACAATAGTGGTTATACTGTGCAAATATCACCAGTGAGCAGGAGTATACTGCTAAGTACTGCAGACATGAGCAGGAGGATCAACAAGTTGAAATCGAATGAAGTTGGTGTGTAGAAACCACTATTATCAGTGATGAGACTTTCAGGTGGATAAGTCATTTGACTATGATCAATCTTTATTTAATTTGTATCCTTTTGGAAATTTGCATTGAAACAAATCTTAATGTTCCTGAACTCCCTGGTATGTAACATGGTATCTGACCGGTTTCAGCCCAAAGTTGTTTCAGGTACGTACAGCTGTACAGTGAATGGATGCTTCATAAAGATGTTATTGCTCTCAATTTCACCCTGCAAGACATAACAAATTTTCTCATGAATAGAGCACGGTAAGTATACTAGCAATACTAGTAATAGGCCCAGACATTCTGCTACAATGTACACATCCTTGGCTTATCAAAAATGTCAAAGTCCAAAATACACAATTCCTAGTTAATAGAAAATTAATAGAAAATTGTTTAACTTCAAAATACGCATCTTCAAACTTGACAAATGCCATAAACGCATATCTTTACTTCCTCAAAACTTTGCTAAGTCAAATTTACGCTTAAAGGCATATTTTCATCATCCCAAACAGTTCCAATTCTCCCAACCTACTTACTTCTAGCCCCTCCCACATTTATTTAAAACTCATCTTTATCCAGACACAATCCTAGTTCATTGCTCATGGCTTGTCCCAGTGGCCATACAAGCCTATAATGTGTAATCAAGACACTCTCAGTGCCCATGCTGTGTAGTTTAGCTATGATGCATTGTTTGAATGCGATGCCAATCAAAGAGCTGTACCAATTGAGAGTTTTGATATTTTGTAAGAAAGAAAAAAGTAAAAGGGTTAGAGTTTGCTTACCAGGTGCTCACACTGAGGATATTTCAGCTAGGGTCAATCAAATTGTGGGGAACGAGGAAGTCGTTGTAGTTCAGGTTGGTACCAACAATCTCTGTAGGGATAGTCAATTTTTACCCAGGTCGAAATTTAAGGAACTGATCAGTAAACCTTAGTCCACACGCAGTAAGGGGGTTATTTGTGGTATTCTCCCTAGGTTTGACAGAAAGGTTTCTTCGGGTAAAATTGCGAGTTTGAACAAGTGGTTGCAAAACGAGTGTTCTCGGTGGGGGGGGGGGGGGGGGTTCAGCTTTGTTGATACATGGGCCAAATTTCATAATAGACGGGATCTATTCGCTAGAGACGGGCTGCATTTGTCAGGCGTTGGGGCCAATGAATTGGGAGGGATGGTTACTAGGGCTGTGGAATCCCAGTTGTCAAACTAGTTTCAGGAGCGAGGGATTATGGTGCTAGGAGTATCTCTGATGTTGGTTGTTTTGAGGGTCCTATTCAAGCTCACAGATGTTTTAACCATATCTCAACTGACAGGGCAGTTCCTGGGATCAAAGTTGTGTTTGCTAATGTACTGAGAATTCTTAACAAGTTCGATGAATTTCTTGCACAGCTTTCCATTGACAATCCAGACATTGTTGGAGTTACCGAATCATGGCTCCATAGTGAGGTAAGCAACTCTGAAATTCAGGTTCCCGTGTACAAAATTTTCAGGCAAGATAGGATTGATACTGTCGGCGGTAGGGGTGGAGGGGTTTTATTGTTTGTCAAGGATAGTTTAAATTGTGTTGAAGTCACAACCAAGTTTTCATGTGGGTTCTCTAACTGCTTGTGGTGTGAACTTAGCTGTAGCAATGATTATGGCACCCCCTTGCTTGTCGGTATTGTTTACCGTTCACCAAATTCTTGCGTTTAGAATAATCAGAGTTTGTTCCAGAATTTTAGGAAAATTTCTTCCAAAAAGGCTGTTGTGTTTGGGGATTTTAACTTTCCAGATATTGATTGGCATTCCTGTACTAGTGGGTTACATGGGAGGGATTTTCTTGAGGTTGTGACTGATGGTTTCTTTAACCAGCATGTTCTGTTTCCCACTCGTGAGGATAATTGCCTTGATTTGGTGTTAAGTACAGATGAGAACATGGTTAGAAATGTAGCTAATGGTGGTAAGATAGGGTCCAGTGACCATGACCTTATTTGTTTTGAGTTACATTGTTTCAGCAATCATGCTAGTAGTGACAAAAGAATTCTAGATTTCAGCAAGGCTAACTTTACTCGTGCTAAGGAGCTTTTAACCATAGATTGGGCGGCCCGTTTGTCCCACTTGGGCCCTGCTGAGGCATGGGGTGTTTTCCGGGATGTTGTTTCTGACACAACAAAGTTGTGTATCCCACTTAAGAAAGCTGCGGTTAAAAATAGGCCAATTTGGATTTCTAGAGAAGTTCTTAGAGCAACTAAGAAGAAACGTAAGTGTTGGCGTCGCTTTAGGGCCAGTAAAAGTCCAGAAAACTAAGCAGCTTACAAGAAGCAGGAATTCTTAGTTAAAAATTTGGTAAATGGAACTAAAACTAGGTTTGAAAAGCAGTTGGCCAAAGAGGTTAAGATAAACCCCGAAACCTTTCATGCCTATGTGAGGTCTAAGCAGAAGCTTAAGGAGGGTGTGGGGCCTCTCAAAGGTGATGATAATACTTTGGTTAGTGACCATCAGGATATGGCTAATTTGTTAAATGACTATTTTGTATCTGTTTTTACTGAGGAATCATCTTTGTTGGGGATTTGTAAGGGTTCTGATGTCTCTTCTTCAATCAGTTATGTCATTTTCTCAGAGGAACAAGTTTGTAAAAAGTTAAAGAGTTTGAAAGCTAGTAAGGCCCCTGGGCCAGATGGGGTCCACCCAGCCATTTTACGTGAATGCTCTGAGATTTTGTCAGTTCCTCTTTCCATCATTTTTCAGAAGTGTCTGGATTCGAGTTTTGTTCCTACTGACTGACGGGTAGTAAATGTTACTCCAATTTTTAAGAAGGGGGATCGAAGTAATCCTTGCAATTACAGGCCTGTCAGTTTAACCAGTGTTGTGTGCAAAGTTATGGAATCTTTAATTAAGGATAGTTTACTTAAGTATGTTTTAGATAATGAGTTACTTAATCTGTCACAGCATGGTTTCCTTCCAAGCAGATCTTGTGTTACTAACTTACTGAGCTTTCTTGAAGATGTCTCTTCATCTCTTGATTCTCGGTATGGCGTTGGTGTCATTTACCTTGACTTTTCAAAGGCTTTTGATAAAGTTCCATTAGGTAGGCTAATGGTTAAACTGCATAGGTTAGGGGTTCAGGGCAATTGTGCTGATTGGATAAATTCGTGGCTTCATGGTAGAGCTCAGAGAGTTGCTGTCAATGGTAACTTCTCCTCTTGGAAAGAAGTCACAAGTGGAGTACCGCAGGGTTCTGTCCTTGGCCCACTTCTTTTCTTAATTTTCATCAATGATATTGATAGTTCTCTTACATCTCGTTAGGTAAGTTTGCAGATAGTACTAAGCTTTATAGGAAGATTATCATTTTGGATGATGCCTTACTGCTGCAGAAAGATTTTTTTTTCCTGGTCTCAGACCTGCCAAATGTCTTTTAATGCAGATAAGTGTAAGGTCCTTCATTTTGGTCCCAAAAGTTTTAGCTATGATTATAACATGGATGGTTGTGTTTTAAGTAATGTCACCTCTGAGAAAGATCTGGGTGTTGTAATTACTGGGGATTTAAAGTCATCAAGGCAGTGTGCAGCCACTGCTGTAAAGGCTAATAGAGTGCTTGGACTGATCAAGAGTAATTTCATCAATTTTAGTAAGGATATTGTACTTATTTGTATAAGCAGTTCATAAGACCCCATCTTGACTATGCAGCTCAGGCTTGGAGTCCCTTCTTTGAAAAGGACAAGTTTCTTGAAGAGCAGATTTAGAGGAGAGTCACTCGCCTTATTCCTGAGGTGAGAAATTTGCCTTATCATGCTAGGCTTAAACATCTTGGGCTTACCACTTTGGAGCTGAGAAGGATTAGGGGAGACATGCTCCAGGTTTTCAAGTTCCTTTGTGAAAGGAATCCCCTCTGACTTGTAGTTATTTAAGGGTTCAAAGTAATTCTCGGGTTCGTGGGCATTGTAAAAAGCTTGAAAAGCCTTTTGCAAGACTTGACAGTTTAGTTTCTCCCATAGAGTTGTCAACGAGTGGAATTGTCTACCAGATTGGGTAGTTAACTCCCCCTCAGTTCACTGCTTTAAGGTTAACATTGACAGGTTTTTCCGTGGCTGTTGTTGTTTGATTGTTTGGGGCTGTTGTCAAGCTTTGGTGATTTGACTTTTGATTAGGGCTTGGACTACAGGGCATCTTATGGGGCCTTGGCCCTCCTTTGCCCTTCAACCTGTTATGTTATGTTATGTTATGTTGTGTTGTGTTGTGCTGTGCTGTGCTGTGCTGTGCTGTGCTGTGCTGTGCTGTGCTGTGCTGTGCTGTGCTGTGCTGTGCTGTGCTGTGCTGTGCTGTGCTGTGCTGTGCTGTGCTGTGCTGTGCTGTGCTGTGTTGTGTTGTGTTATGTTATGTTATGTTATGTATACTGAAACTGTAGTTTGGGGTGACGAATGACTGCCTTTAAAAGGGATGGCCAATTAGGAAATACGCACTTACGGGAGTTTAATACGCATATTTGTATATAAAAATTGAAACACAAATAAGCACAAAGAACGTTATTTTTTTACATAAAATCAATGACCTTGGAAACATCACATGGAAGAGTTTAATCAGAAGTGTTTTCCAAGATTAAAAGCAAATATATACACTCTTTATGGGGCTAACTTTCCAAAATGTGCGAACACAATGGGCTGACAAAAAAAAAAATAGACTAATGGAAAACAATGGATGTGCGAATGGCCCCGACGCGTGTTGTCAACACCCTTGTCCTTGATCGATGGCGAATAGCAACAAAGCAAGTAGCAACAAAGCATAGCAACAAAGGCAAATCCTTCGCTTTTGATGCCGGCTTTGTTGACATTGTTGTGTAACAAGGCTGTTCATAACTCAGACAAAGTGTATATATATAGCTGTAATGCTTCACCATGCAACGCCTGCGCAATGATGCCCACTTGTCTACGTATACCTAATTATGTTTTCACTGGCTGTCTGTCCAAAGGTCATATTCCTCACAACACATGCCTAACTGCGTAATAGTTTGAATTACACGTAATGGTAGATAATACAACTCCATGCTGCGTTAACACACAATTCAGTGTGCACGAGACACCAAGGCGTACCCAAACAAAATCTTACACGGCAATTTGTAATGATCAACATCATTCAGCGGAAGAAACAACGATCTAATGGAGTGGTACCTTAACACATCACTTAATATTTTCGTGGACAATGTTTAAGGTAAGCTGTTTTTGGAAAATTGCTGGTGCATGTGAAAATCAACCATTACTTATCATTGCATCCTAACATTTTCAAGCGACCTAACTTACTGTGATTGTAGCTAATGCTTTGGAATAAGCAACGTGGAAGGGTAAATAAGTCAGTGAGCCGAATCTAGGATAAGGGTCGTAGCCACCCCGGGTTTAACCAGTTTGTTAGAAATTGAGCAGTTTAACCTAATTTTTCCGACTTAACATTTGAGGTTTTTCTCGATTTCGTGATAGGACTACACTGAGATAGATAGGTTTCAGTGGTCACATCTCTCGAGAACGGAGTTCTAGGCCTACGGGACCGAAGGTCCACGTCACAAAAAATGCAATAGGGTTGACGAGACCGAAAATCAAGGATTGACGATAGCGAGAGGTGAGGGTGTGCGAGACTAATAACGAGAAAAAAGAACCATCTTCTTATTCTCGGTTGAGCAGATCTTTTTTTTTTCAATGTCGCGGAGCCTTTCTCCGTTTAATTTCCATTTCGTGACCTTCGTTGCATGGGATGAGTTACCAAACTCACCTCTCTCGATATGAACTGCTTCTCATCATTTTCTGATACAGTACAATTTTAAATTCTTACGCGCCTTAGGAAGTTATCACTCAATTATGTGAACGGAATTGTAGTGTAACTACGAAGCTTATTGTAGCTAAACCGTAAAGCCAGCACACGAGCTGTTATGCTTCCTGGTACACGTAATTATGTTTTCGTGGGACTGTATGTGCACGTTCAAAGGTCACATTCCTCACAATGGATGAATGTCTTACACTCCAGTATACACGCAGTTGTGGAGTTAATGAAGTCACGCGACAACTTCTCTAGCATTCCCGCCTACTTGTAAGTCTGCGCAAATGAGATTTCGCGGAACTGTGACTGACAGGGGGTTGGCTGTACACGTTGAATAATTTATAAGCAGGAGTGTGAATGGCTACAACGGCACGGAAAGTGGACATTTCGATCTTTCCGTCTCTTAGAAGTCAAAGATTTTTAAGGATTTTTTCAAACATATAACGCAAAAATACGTTCCCGAAAAGAGGCAGTCTATTCTTATGTCTCAAATTAGGACCTCAAACTTTGCGAGTACCTGACTCATTTGGGGAAGTAAAGCGATGTTTTTGTATCGAAGTTTTAAGATTACAGTATATGTGTTTTGGTGATACCAAAATTACGCAGTTAAATTTACAAACTGCTTTGTAAACAGCTGCTAAACTCGAAGGGGTGTTTACTGTACAATATGTATGTAGTATGCACTATGTATACGGTAAATTTACACACGTTTAGGTTATAGCCTACAGTATTAGCACTATTCCAATACGGCTCACAACATCGGCCATAACACTATAATGTACGACTGTTATGATGTGGAGAATGGGGACAACAGGGCAGTTACCCATTACAATCTTAACAACTTCTTTGATGTTTGTAGACTTGCAGTCAATGAAATTTGAAGCTTCAGTTTTCATGGCATATTTAATAGCAATTGTGGTCAGTGAAAGAAGGAAAATAGTCCGGAGAAATGGAGGCTTGTAACTTAGTTGTAAAACAAATCTATGAGTGGGACTTTGTTGGTAAATGTAGAGGGTTCAACTTCAGTCAGATATATTCACGGGTTATTATTCTTTCTTACCTGGTAGTTACTATGCCGCAAACAGAAAAATTCAGTTCATCCCACTATTTTCAATTTTAGACCTATATAACTGTAGAATTGTATATTTCTATAGTCCCAAAGGCTATTTAGAGCCAGATGTGTGTTCTATACAATTTCTAGCCCTCCATGAAAAACTACACTCACGTTACCCGGCTTACAATTATGTACAGCCGTCTTTACTGTGACTTGCATTTTAAAACTACTGGTCAACTTTAATGAATGAGTGGTTTCAGTGGATAAAAAAAAATAAACATTGGATTGAAGTTGATACAGTTTCCTGTTATAATCACTTTTAAACCAGCTTTTTAGTCAGCCCAAGTCATTTTTAAAGTTTAATGCAAACAAGATACAGTTTTGCTTAGTGTGTACATAGCTTGCCATGATATTGTATGTGCATGTATACAGGCCTATCACATTCAAACAAGCTTGTACAGGTACCAGTGCAACACTACTGATTAGTTTAATTTGTAAGTGGCATTAAAATTGACAATTTGTTGCAAAAATGTCGAAGGAGCAAGCATTACACCATTTTCTCTGAAAATAATATCAGCAATGGTGAGGATGAATTAGGCTGTTGTTGTAACGTTGTATATATAGGACGACCATTAACGTTCATTTCGCGAAAATAAGCCTACAATACTGTATATACACACTCGGCGCCATAATCGATTCGTGGTCAAATTTACCAAATACCAGACTCATTGAAATATTTTATAGTCAAAACTGGTACCGATAGAGGGAAAACAAAATTCCCTCTCTACTGAAGTTAAAAATGAGTAGTTTAAAACAATATCGAATAAATGCTGAACGATTTTCCAGAGCATTTGAGACACATTTTAGACGTTTCATAAAATGAACTAAAATCGTCACTTTTCACCGTAAGTTCACTCGAAATCAGGCACCAAACCTGTGTTTTAAATTTTATTCATTGATTTGTATGGTTTGACGATTTTTTGGTTCCTAGTTTCTGAGATAATTGACTTTAAAAGTCATGACTTTTACCTAATTAGTATTCAAATCCTGATGACGTCATAAAACGTCATGCATAAAATTTAAGAGAAGGAAGTTCTTTTCTTTTCGAGCAGTTGCGATTTGACTGACTCTTCAGAGCTATGGCTTCACAGAGTGTTAAAAGTCTATGCTGCTATAACAAAATTAAGAATGCACAAGGTAACAAAGTAAGGAAGAGTGTGAGGGACATTGCTTTGTTGCATTGACGAGCTGCAGACATGACAAAAGGGGGAAAAATCTGCAGATTGACAACTTGAACAGATGGTATTGTGACGAACTTCGGAAATATTGACACTTCAACGAATATTAAATCTTATAGGACAAATTGCTGCATATGGACGAGTTGCACGGTTGCTACTGTCTTGTCAAACTGACAAAAATTCAGAAAAACGGCGTTGTGACAAGGTGAATGATCTTGTCAACACGTCAGTTTTCTGCAAACAATTTCATGAGTTGTAGGGTTGTCAGATTCTTGTCAAAATGACCAAAATGCAACAAACTGACATTTCGACGACATACTGAACCGCGTCAATCAGTATTTTGGATTTCTTTCCATATCCTTAGGAAAATTCTGTACAATGATGATAGATCGTGTGTAAGAATAGGTGTGTGTGTGTGTGCGTGTGTGTTTGTGTAACAATGTGCTTCGTAACACATTACTACAAGGTAGGAAGATCCGACAATATTCATAGTTGGAAATATGGTTTTGTCAGGTTGAGAGGAAGAAGACAGTTTTAGTTCAAAGGTCATTTGAGGTCACCAGAGTTCAAAAACCGAAATCATTGTAATCATCATACCTTAAGTTAGCTACAACTGACACTTATCATATGTGGTAGATTGTTCTGTCACATTGAGTGGAAGAACCCCATAATTTTTGGTGGAGGTCAAAGCGCATTTGAGGTCACCAGGAGTAAAACTGCCAAAGCCTGGAAGGTGGTTTGTTAATTATTTAACAAGATAGAAAGTTTCGGCAAATTTCTTATTTGATATATTAATTTATCATGTTGAAAGCAAGAAGCTTTTGGGGTTGGAGGTAAAAGGTCATTTAAAGCCACTAGGTATCACAAGCTTTAAACCTTGTAAAGGCGATATCTCAAGTTAGATTGGTGTATATAGCAAAGAACATGCCTTTTTCGCTGACATCCTTTTTCTTCGATTCTGCATATCCAAAATCCGCCGAAAATATATTGCGAAGGACTAATTTTAGAGTATGTGAAAATCTTTTGCAGTACATAATCGGAACAACAGTCATTGGTGATCAGTATCTGCATATGCTCCGTGCATAACCAACTGCACAATGCAGCTGTGGATATATTTTTGTATTAAATATCCAGTTCAGAGTTGTGACTGAGCATGTCAGGTTATAGGTCATATGGGTATAACATAGAAAACATGGTGTTCGCGTTGATGATTTGGCACTGCAATAGCGGAATCAAATCGGCTTCATTTCAGCAAAGAAAAAAAATGCCGAGGCGATAAAAACATGGGTCGCAGGGCTTGCAAGGATTCAAAATTCAATTTACATTTTCATTTTTACAGAAAATCTTCTTAAAAATGTTCGTTATGATCGCTATATAAGTATGAAAGTCGGCACGTGCTAGCTGGAATCGAATAGCGAGGGCTACAAGCTAGCCTTCTGCGAGGAAAGTCGGTTACGAAAATTGACTATGCAATACAAGCCCTTCAATCCCCTCCCTCTGATACCTTAAAATGTAACATCTTAAAATGTCATTATTCAACCAGTTATTTGTTATTTTACTTCGTGACAAGAAACAACCTGTTTTTAAAAGTTACCAAGACACAAGCGGTGTGATCATCATACACATTCAATGGTAACTTCATGGCGAGTAGGCTATATACTGCATTGTATTTACCGCTGTGACTGGCCAAGTTGTCATTCACATGTAGTTCCGCACCGCGTAAGTCGGTCACTTTAAATCGGCCATGGCATGCTAAATACTTAGCTAAAATCTGTATATCTCCTTGTCTATGTACGTGACATTCCCATGATACAGCAAAAAGTTTGAATACTAGAATGTAGAGTATGGCTACTGGTCGAGTTGTGAAGAATCTTTGCGATCACCGTACCTTGTGCCTGCAGTGCACGGCGGCAAGTCTACGTGCGGAAAGGCCTGGTAGGCGACACCTTCACTCGTTACCTGACCTAAATTTCGACGTTTACCATTATTGCAAATATTGCGTGATAGATTTTATTATTGCCGAATTACTACTGCGGTGTTACTTCAGCAATTATTTTTTTACCATAGCCAATTTCTTATTCGTGGGGGTTGCCCGCAGACTTAAAAAAGGCTTTTTCACATCAATTTCAAGATAGAAATGACCGATACATGGCATATGTGGTACATAAATTTGTCATATTTACTATAAAGTCCATACTATTTTGGGTTGAGACCGAACGTCATTTGAAGTCAATATGGGTTAAAAACGAAAACCCTTTAAACGCAGTGCCATTTTTCAAGAAAAAAAATGGCACTGAAACATTTCATACTTGTTATGTAAATTTATCATGTTGAGAATGGGTCCCTGATAGTTTTGCGGATGTTAAATATTGTTTGAGGTAACCGTCGCTAAAACTGCAAAAAGCTAGGTGACAGCTTAATAACAAGAAATCTCAAAATAGCAATGACTGACACATTGCCTTTTTGGCATATAGGATTGTCATGTTGAGAAGAAGAAATCTATTTCACTCCTACTTACCTCATCTTTTACACGTATGAACAGCTCCATATATCGCAAAAGATGTACTGACGGAATAAGTCCCACAAAGGACATGCGCTGGTTAACTTAACTCTTGACGCTTTTGACGTTCCGAACGTTCCCATTGAAGTTTTGATGAGTATTCTTCTTTTGTTATCAATTTTTCTTGTTGTCTCAGTCTCGGTTACATCCTGCATTGCTACTTTACCGTTGTTAGCAGTAGTTTATTCTCTAGGTCGTTAGAGTTACGTTCCTTTGCTAGACTTTTAGCTAGTCTAGCTGTTACGCCATTTCCTAGCCGGTAACTTACAGCTAGTGGTCACACTTGTATAGGTCAGATCGTGCCCGCTGTTTTGAGCCCGGTATTGTTCCCCGGTGATTTTCCTGGCTTCAGCTAGTACAGCTAGTGGTCACACTTGGTTAGGTCCGACTGTAAACGCTGGTTTTGTGTCCGGTATTGTTTTGCTTCCGACGCTGGGGGGGGGGGTGGACTAGAACAAAATGCACACGAATGAGAAGCAATTCAACCCAAGGCTTGGGTGCTCGACGTAGTGACTTTTGCTTATTTAATAGAGTTCACAAGCGACCCTCCAGTAGGATGGTTTTGGAAGATAACTCAAATCTCGACCGATCCAACCCAAAAACAGGCACCAGAACAGGAAATCACAGATCTTTTCCAGAAAAGGCCATCCGGCACCCGGCACCATTCCTAAACAGATCATCCTTCTTCCTAAAAAAAAAAAAAAAAACAGCCGGATACGTGAAGGCCCATCTTTAATGTGAAACGACGGAACAAAGCCTTCATAACCCAAAACGATTTCGCATGGAAACTCTGGCATCGATCATTCCCTCTTAACATCAGGACATGTGGACCGCAACTGTGGATCTCAGGGATGTCTACTTACACATCCTAATTCACCCAGACCACCAACACTTCCTGATCTTCTCTTACGACGGGACAGACTCTGTGTTCCAAGACTTGCCCTTCGGCCTGTCAACTGCCCCGAGGACATTCACCTGGGTGACATGGGCGGTCCTGGAAGACTAGGCATCACTGTCTTCCCTTTTATCGACGACTAACTGATAGCTGCAAATTCCCAACGGCAAGAACTCAGAGGTACGACGCTGGTGATCACCCTCCTTCGCCGTCTGCACTGGATTGTCAACCTGGCCAAGTCCAACCTAATCCCACCTCAGTCCCTATCCTACCTAGGGGCCGTTCTCGACCTCAAACAAGGAAGGATTCTTTCGTCCCCAGAAAGAAGGGAATCCATCAACAAAGTCATTCTGCAGCTTTTGTCTCGGGACTCCCATCTTGAAAGCCAATGGCTGAGATGCCTCGGGTTAATGGCAAGCCCAGTAGACGCTCTGCTTCTCTGTCGTCTCAGAATGAACCCACTTCAGTTTCATGTCCTCAAGCATTTTGTGCCGAAGTTGGAAAATTCAGAAAAGCACACCCCAACCTGGAACCGTCGAGCTCTAGCGGGGAAGTGGACCCCTCACGAGTCAACCGGTCATATCAACGTCCTGGAGCTGGAGACGGTGTTCCAGAAAATCAGTCATTGGAAAGACCTCCTGGCAGGAACGGTCATATCGGACAACACAACCGTAGTGTCTTACGTCAACAAACAAGGGGCACAAGTTAGGAGACACTGTGCGTCAGGGTTCAGAGCTTCATTCTACTCTGTTTCGAGGAAAACATCCTGCTGAAGGCCTCACACCTAGCGGGAAAAGGCAACGTCTGGCAGATGCTCTCTGAAGGGGCTGGTCTTTGGATCACAAGGAATCAAGCCTGGACGGACCACGTGTTCAGCTTATTGGAACGGCCACACGTGGATCTGTTTGCAACCCCCCAAAACGTCAAGCTCTTTTGCACAAAATTTTTCAACCCGTCAGCGTGGGCAACAGTTGCTTTGGCGCTGGATTGGTCAAACATGTTCCTGTACGTCTAACCACCCTGACACCTCATCCACATAGTACTAGCCAACCTCTGCAGTTGCAACGCCAGAGTGATACTCATAGTTCCGTTTTGGCCAAACCACTTGTGGTTCCTCCTAACAGCGTCTTCATGCAATTCGTCTTTCTGCATTGCTTCTTTCAAGCATCACCTCAGAGCAAAAGGCCTTCCCACAGACGTTGCCGCCGTTCACAATGGGTTTGAAGACGGCTCTGGCGTAGGTGACAACCACACTATTGTCCACCTACTGGAAGGGATGTTTAACCAGAGACTGCCTTCTTGGCATATACCTCCTTCCTGGTAAATCAACTCTATTATCAGTCGGCTGTCCGGCTCACCTTACGAACCACTATCATCAATCAGTCTAGAACATCTGACTAAACGGGTTTTCTGCTGGCTGTCGCTTCCACAAGGAGAAGGAGTTTCCCACATGCCCTCACAGTGAAGAGAGGGGCTTCATCCGGTTTGACCCCAACGGCGTGAGATTACTGCCAGATCCTGCTTTCCTAACTAAAAATCAGACGATTTCCGTTGACCCTTCCGAGATGTAGGTCCCTGCTATGCATTCGGTGTCCTCAGTACAAGAGGATAGTCTGGTATGCCCGGTGAGAGCTCTCAAGAAGTACATTACGAGAAATAGACACTTACCGATATCGGACAACCTCTTTCTAATCCCGAGGAGTCCTTGCAATTCAGCTTCAAAGACTACCATCTCTAGATGGATCAGGGACCTCATCCAGCCCTTTACACTTCCATCAGAACAAAACCCATGATGTCAGATCTCATGCCACCTCTAAAGCATGGTTTCAAGGTGTTCCTTTGGAAGATATCATCAAGGCAGCGGCATGGAAGACACCGCCTTCCTTTGTGTCCTGTTATCTCACAGATACAGTTTCGGCTGAGGGGGTCATTCGCCGAAGCAGTGCTGAGTCACCACCAATAATCTTCTTCCGGACTGTCTTCTCTATCGGATCGGTTCCCAGTCCCAGTCGTCCCACCATTCAACCGGTGCTAATCTGTTCATATGTGTTAAGGATGGGGTAAGTGGAAGTGAAATAGATCCCCCAAAACTTATCTGGTTTGGAAATATATAAACCCTACTTACCTTATCTGGCTCCCGCCTCCCGGCCCTACTCTGGAACCTGAGAGATCTCGCCTACGAATCTCGTCTGCACGGTGGTTTAACTTCACCTACTAATGTTTATTAACTACTGTGCCTGCCGGTGCTGCCTGGACATTCTGTACACAACCTAAACCATCCTCCGCAAGGAATCGGTAAGTCCTGTGGACTTTTCGTTATTACTTTTATTGTCTTCTGTTAATCAGGTGTTTTTCCGTGGTTCATTTGGTGGTTTACCCATTGGTACTGCACTGGTGTAAACGTTCCGAAGCGAAGTCTCTCGGGTTCCGCTGCCGTTTACGCAAGGGCGGGTCAAGGGTTAACTACTACACGCCCTCTGTAGGACTTATTTCGTCAGTACATCTTCCGCGATAGATGGAGCTGTTCATATGCGTAAGAGATGGGGTAAGTAGGGTTTACAGATTACCAAACAAGGTAAGTTTTGGGGATTCTTTAGAATTGTTAGCGGTCAAAGGTCACCAGATTTACAACTGTGAAATGTTTGCAAGTGCTCGGAAACATATCTCAAAATATTAATGACTGGCACGTGTCATAGGTGAGGTAATGGACAGATTTTTCAGGTTAAGAGGAAGTTTCCTGTTGTTTTCGGCTGAGTCAAAAATCATTTCCGGTCAGCAAAGGAGAAAAACTGTGTTAACGCGTTATCTCAAGATAGCAGTTGCGTACAGTTGTTACACTTGTACAGTTGAAACCTATTGGTTTTTAATGGAGGTCAAAGACCATTTGAGGTCATTGGCTTTTCGATTGCGAAAAGCTTGAAAATGGCTTGTAAACACGATTTCTGAAGATAGAAATAATCGAAGTCTATCATTTCTGGTATATAGATTTGCCACGTTGATTGAAACAGCCCTATTGTTCGTGGTTGGGTGCAAAGATCATTTGAGCTCTCCAGTTATAATACTGCAGAATCAGTGTAACTGGCTTCAATCTTCAACCCCCCCCCCCCCCCCGGGTAGGAAGTCTTCGTTTTTGGTTTCGATAAAAGATGGTGTGTGTTTACGCATGTGTGTAGGGGTGTGTTTGCTTTTAAGACACTTTGCTTATGAGCAGGGTGTCTGAAACGTGGTACATATATGACTCATATTAAGACAAAAACCTTATTGTTTTGGTGGAGGACAAACGTCATCCGGGGTCATTATGGGTCAAACTCTGAAAACCTTGTTAACGCGATATCCCAACATACGAAACTTGAATATATATTTCATATTTCGAAAGTAGATGCGTTATGGTCAAACGATGGTCATTTTGCCACGTCTGCAACTCGCAAATGAAATGTTACTTCTTCGCCTCTGTAGCAAAACGTACAATACACCATGTCATAACGCAATTTGTAAAGATCCATATCATTCACTAGAAGAATGAAATAGTCTTATCAAGCGGTACCTTCCCACATTTATTGACATTTTCGTGGACAAAACCAAAGGTAAGTGTTTTGGAAATGTTGTTGGTGTATGCTAAAGTAAACCATTACATATCCATCATGTATTCTAAATCATGTCGACGAGAGATTTCTTTCGGTCTGATAACGCAGCTGTAATTACACTGTAGATATATGTAGGTTTGAGTTCTTACTGTACAGTCCGTGAGACCGAGAGTCCAGGAGACTCAAATGTAGCAGGGTTCACGAAACCAAAGTTTCGAGAGACAATATCTTCAATGCAATAGCCTATTCTATACCGCCTACTGAAAAAATCTTTCTCGAGATATCTTGTTACAAGATTCCCGCATTATCACCTCTAATCATCCCATGTGACCTTTGGCACGCCTCCAAAACTAACTTCAGATTCATTGGAGGGTGGCAGATGCTTCAGTGGGATACACAGGGCAAACCACCACAACTACCAAAAGGGAGGGGTGTAGCAGTCTCCCTTACTTAACCATGCACCGATCGCATTTGACTACGATTGATCGCGATCAAATCGGCTTCACCACCTGACTACAGTCGAGACAACCGCATGCCCCAAGCTGAAAGATCTGTGTGGTCGAAGACAACTTCCATAAACGCTTTGCAGTAGAACTTCTAGTTAATCAAATATAGCAACAGGTCGAATTTGATAGTGTTCTCTTAACTCTTTACATCATCAGAGTCATTAAACTGATGTTGCGATACCAGGGGTACCATGCAAAGTTACTTCTTCCGAGCCTTGACATCTTTGATCCTGAAATTTAAAAAAAAAATCTGGGCACGGTAGCTCAATGCGGTGGTAAGAAGTTCAAAAGTAAAAGAAAACAGAATCGTCACAGACTCAAGAGGTGATGGTGAGAAAGGGGGGGGGCGGGCGTTCATAGACCTCACACGACCTACATCACACAAAAGTCTGAGTAAGTTTTTCTTTTTCCTTTTGAGAGGGTGGGGTTCCATGAGACTGTAGACTTAACACGTACATCATGTGCTGTACTTTTTATGTATTGAACTCAGTGATATTTTCGGGGTTGAATATCTACTTTGACCCTTCATTTCTTCATTTCCGAAGGGAGAGGGTGTGAGGATACTTTGTCAAGTTACAGTACAGTTACTGTACGCAGTTGATGGTGTGTTCATTGACTGCGACCCAGACAAAAACGTTTCCCACTGTTTGCTCTCAATGACAAAAAACCTGGGCCAACTGCATCAAATTCTTATTTTCTGAAGCACGGTTTGTACTGAGCTCTAGAGGGATGAATGTTACGAATATGCACTGTATTGGTGCTTTTCTAAGTCCACACAAGGTTGGAAAGGTTTATTATCACATGAAATATCACTTGAAAGTACTAGAAAGTACTAGAAAAATATATAAAACAAAAGAAACGATCAATTATTTTAGGGAGCGCACTGTTCCACCAGATACTATTATTTCCGATTATACAGTTAATCGTGTCCACATATATGTACAAATATCTGGGTATTGTTCTTAAAGATCTTAACGATATTCTTGCATGGACTGAAAATGAAAATACCAAACATATTTTGTCAAGTCATTTCTTGCCTTTATTGAATAAGAAAATCGAAATCCTCCCATGTTGAGAATACCATCTTAAATATGTTTTATCGTTCTTTTATTTCAATTGTTTCACGTATTGTATTGAGTACTGGGGTTGCAAATTTTATAGGTTGATTAAAAGAGAATTAATACCATGATCATTGATTAGGAAACCTGGCAGCCTGACCGTTTAATTTGCATCGATAAACTTTCTTACCTGGACTAATTCTACAAATTCCATAGAGAGAGTATCCATAGAGATCTTGTTTGCAAAGTCTTTGCCAGGAGGTGTAACATGATACCTCCAGATCTATCTGTCTTTCCGTCTTTCCTTCTATCCATCTGTCCGTCTGTCTGTCTGTCTCTCTGTCTGTCTCTCTGTCCGTCCGTCTGTCTGTCTGCAGTAACCTGACGACAGATTGAAACTAACATCTCAGTAACCACAATGGTTTGTGCTTGCTCGTATAGTTTATTAAACACACCTTTGGAATTTACCATTCTCTGTCATTACCACGATTGAACTGGGCAACTTTACTCAAAATTTGTTTTAGACTTCTCTCATTTGCTATGTAGTAAGCAGAGTCTACCTTTTTTTAAAGCCCCTTATAATTCATGACCGTAAACGCCTATTATATAAAAAAAAAAAAAAAAATTGAAAACATTTTATTAAATTAAATTTGATAATCTGACTTTTCCTCGAATGCAACGTTGCCTAAGAATTTTACATATCACAGAAAAAAAATTAGGAAGAATAGCTGAAACAAGTAAACTGTCCTTTTACTGAAGAATAAAGGAGTTCTTCAACAATAAGAAAAATTTAATAAGCTCGTTTTCCATCGATAAAATTAGACTGTACCTGATTCAAAAGATTACAGACAGGCACAAAAGGAGTGTTTATAGGCAGTCTAATCCTTTAAAGATTATATAAGACCGGCTAGTCATCTTGCATTGCAGCGGTTTTCAGTTTTTGAACCGCTTAAATTGAAACAATTACATTTTAATGTAAATTCATGAATAAAGTCTTTCGTTTTGTATTTTACTTTCACATGGGTGTAGTCTGATTAATAACCTTCCTTACAATTACAGTATCACTTTAACATGTAATGTTAGCCAGATATTGACGTTGATCACGATTGGGGGAGAGGCTTGGGCTGGGACATGCCCCCCCCCCCCAATATTTTGGAGGAAGCCCTAATCAACCCCTGCCCCATATTTCAGACATAAAGAAAGCTATTCGATTTTGCTTATATGTGTAGCAGATTCTGCAATATTTTTATGCTCCTTACAAGCTTGAAAGCAAAATTTCGTCCAAAAATTTCTATTTTAATTCTTCAAAACGGGATCCATGGTTTTTAAGTATATCAGTATAAAAAAACCCAAAAATTTCGGCGCGCTGGGAGCGCCTCAGATTATTCTAGTTACGTCCTACTGGAAACCCAACGTCTTTTTCGGGGCTTCGAAATGCTTTTGCCCGTTGTAGGGCAAACGCTGGAGCCACCCCTGCCATGAGCATAGTTTTGAAATAGCCATTTTATCTTTTCGAGTTGTGTGCGTATTCATTCGCCCCCATCCCCGCCGAAAGTGGAGCTTGGACGCCAATATATTTTCTTGTCTCGGGCATCGCAACCCTACTGCAAGTACCACGCCACAGAATTCAACATGTCCGGAAATTCAAACTTTTTGAAAAAAACTCGCTTGAAAAGGCAACAAATTTGGCGCACTGCGAGCGCTTCAAGTTGCATACCTACTGATCACCGAATTGAGCATCGGTTTGGAAAAGATCGGAAAATGTGAATGCTTGCTACCCCTTAAGAATACATCTATCTTCGCCACTTTTCCAAATCACGTAGGTTCATTGTTTTATACGACTGGGGAAAGATGCCATAAAGATCCATGATAGCATTAATAAAGCCGGGTCGACGCATCAATCATCTATTGAAATTTTAAACGATTCGTTTCTACCGGTCAGTCCCTTTAGTCGGATGTTTATTATCGCAGACGTTTCATATATGAATATCGTCGAAGAGGACGGGTCGCTGGCAGTCTCTTAGCAACGTTGATTACATTATTCCTAAACAAATACCTGAACATGAACGTAGGCATATACGTTGAATGTTTTATGCATGTTATGGTATCGTTTTTTATTATGATGTTCAGCCTGTTAGTGCCGATCCTCATATAACCTGCCGGTTCAAGCCCCCCCCCCCCCCCAAATACAATATCCGTAACCGCGCATGTATAAAGCGGTCAGAAAACAACTCCCTGATACGATATAAGGATCTATATCGTCGTTAGCTATCATGAATCGTTGCTGTTACCCTGCAGGAACTTGGAACATCAAAAGTGCCGATGTAGTTTAGTGACGGACATTCACTCCATGGCGGGGCTAATGTATGCTAAAGTCGTTAGAGTTTCTAGAGTATCACTGAGAAACTCAAACACTTTAAATAAAATGAAACGTAAAACAAAACGAATGACTGTTTTTTTTTTTTTTTTGTTTTTTTGTTGCTATGACCATTTTTTGTGCTTTCATAACCATTTGATAACGTTGACTTGGCTTAGAGACTGCAGGTAAGATGAGCATTGGATGGTGGGATCCAAAGGCGGGGTTCCATGAAAGATGTGGGGAATATTACACCTCTTACCTTTTGGAAACTCTGACATTTTATTGTTTTCTTTGTGTTCATCGTTGTTTTTAGCTTGGTCCGAGAACTCCGTTATAAACCTAAGCGTCTTCACACAAATCCTCACAAATGTATTGATATAACCTACAACCAATAAATGGTTATCAAGACAGTGCCATTGCCGTTAAGTATGGTCGCATAGTTTACGCTGAGTCATATTCCTGTTAGTAGGCGTGTAGATTACACATACTGGCACAGATGTACTTGAAGTTTGGACTTTCAGAGTTTGGACTCTTAAATCTATGTTAATGGATAATAACATTCGCTGCAGTGTAAAGTTTACAGACATATTACAACATTGTCAGATGGTGTGATTGCTACGTGTTATTAAAAACCGACTGCCGCCATTTTGTGGGATAATGCAGCTACATTCTTCAAGCTTTGTTATCAGTCGCTTGTGTTCTGTTTGGTCCAGTTCAATAAATAATATGTTCATTATCTGCAAAGCCTTCATGTTATCTTCAATCATCAACTTCTCAAAATGAGTTAAAAGTAAGTTATTTTGCCCCCTATTTACAGGGTTGAGTGGACAGTTTCTCTAAGTCTTTACTGAATTGTTACGGCATAAAATGTTGATAAATTGTTTATGGTGGGAGAAGACTATATTGGGAAGATTGTTGGTACCAAAGTAACCCTTTCTGAAAGGATATATTTCGACTTTATGATTAGTGTTAACATAATCAGTGATGTAAGAATGGAGGAAGGGGCGGTTGCCCTTGGATCTGAAACTGTTGCGTCATATGTGACTCCAGGCAACTTCAGGGTGGTTTCATTAACTTTTTCTCCAATATAACCTTTGTACTTTTAGCTACATGCTTGGATAAAGTAATATTTTCCACGCGCTTGTCGCGGAATTGCAATCCATAAAACAGTAGTTCTCCGAAATCAGTTTTGGAAACTTTTTGGCACTGTGGGAACGGAAAAGTCGGAAATTTGTCATATGTGGCACCAGATCAGCAAGTGATACTAACAAGTAAAGACTGTTTTCCAAAATTTCCAAAAAATTGCAAAGTATTTTTTTTTTAATATTAGGTCTTAATTTTGAAATATTTTGTCTACAAAATGCGGCAACTACGGACTTTTGAGAACATTTTAAAGTCGTCGGAGAGTCTCGACGCGCAGGTGTTACAATTGTTTAACAACAACGATGTTCGATCAAAGCCCTTGAAAATATTTCCAAATTATAGGAAATGGACAAAGAAAAAAAAACGTTTAAAAAATTGTCCTGTGTTTCTGCCGTGTCAGTTTTTACTCGTACAGAATTAGAAAAACACCTTTAAGTTGAAAAAAAAACGTTGCCAAGACTAATATTCTGCGGGAAAATTCCTCTTGATTCTTTAAGAAGCACAAAATCACAATTATATACCGTTAAATTTAAAAAGGGACTAAATATGAGAGAAATGTTGATTTCTAACATGTATTTTCTGTCAACTCACAAAATATACCTTTTTGAATCAAATCAAAAGATAAATACGAAATAGAAAAACAGTGATGTTTTGAGCGGCGTCCGGGTGCGTAGCTTATGTTTTTCCCAATGCTGCAACCATGAAAACACAAAGCGAGCAGCCAAACCTTGACCTCTGTAGCCTGAGTTGTGAAACTTTCTTCAATCATCAACTTCTCAAAGTCCGTTAAAAGTAAGTTGTTTTGCTTCCTAGTTACAGGGCGATGTGGATAGTGGTTATAAATTTTCACATAATCGCCGCGACATACATGTCGATCATTTCTGAGTGGACGATTACTTTAGGAATAATGTTAGTTCAAAAGTCATGAAATCTTTCTGCAAAGGCAGTATTTCGACCAGCGTATTCTTACTCACATAAGCCGTGGCATAGCTACAGACAGGAGCATAGCCCTGGCTCTGAAAAATTAAATTGCGCCATATTTAACCCTAATCAACCCTATGAACGTTGTCCCAACTTTTTCTCCAATATTAGCCCTTAAGTTTTAATTATCCTCCTGTCAAGGATTTGCAATCCATAAAGCAGTAGCGCTTTCTCATTTATGTCAGTTTTTGAAACTTTTTTACACTGTGGAAATGCAAAAATCGTCAGCTTTCTATATGTGACACCAGTTTAGCAAGTGTCACCAGCAACTAAATTCTGTTAAACTTTTATACAAACATTTACAAATTTTCTCTATATATTAGCTCATGGTTTTGAAATATTTTGTCTTCAAAATGCAGCAACTAGCGACTTTACAAAAACATTGTAAAGTCGTCAGAGAGTCTCGACGAAGCTCAGGGGCCCGTTCCACAAAGATTTACGCACGATCTTAAGTATGATTTACTGTTGGCTTAAGTATGATGAATCAAACTTAAGATTGTGCGTAACTCTTTGTGGAACGGCCCCAGGTGTTCTAAAGATTACATATTAAGTGTATAACAACAGCGATCTTCAATCGCGGTACCATCTCAGGTTTGCTAGTAGGAGGTACAGATTCTTCAAGCTTAGAGTTTTCAAACAAAACAAACCAACACCAACAAATTCATACTGCTGATTTGGCAACCAGTCGAATATGCGCGTAGTCTGTTAAACGTGCAGGGCAAATACTCGGCCTTTTGGCTTAGATCATGTGTAGTATCTGTTGTTTCAATCCAGTCAAGAATGGAGCTATACATTACAGACCAATGATGTAAATGGTCTGAGGGTCGTGAGGTTGGTCAATTGTTGTCCTTCAGTAGACGTCATAGCTTCTTCGGGAAGCAGTGTACACTTTGGTTTCGCCGAACGGCCCTTTGTCAGAAGGTCGTTAGGACTTTAGAAAAAGCAGGGCGAATGCTTGTGAGTGCGGTCAAGTGTACCATTGTTTTGCCCACAAGGATGACGTCAGTGTGTCGTCAATGCATAAGGTCTATATAATATAATCTTATAAAATTATTTGTGTGTTGCAATTTCTCATAATAACTGCATAGAAGAATCATTCATAAAAAGAAAAAAAGAAGAAAAAAAAACTTCACTGGAGGGATTTGAGGTTTGCTCACAATTGTTTTCAACATCCGTTAAAACTTTTTGAAAAATTGATTACAAAAATAAGGGCGTTAGTATTAATTTTTTAGAATACACGGCTATGAATTGGTGTTTGAAAAACAATTTATTTATAAAATGCAAAAATCGTTGTTTCATCTTTTAGTTTTGTGAACATTGCAAATCTTTTCCCGATATTTAGTGGAACCTTTAAATTTGACCAGTCTGCAATTTGCAGATACTATCCGTTGTTATCAATTGTTAGCTCATACAAGCAAGCTGGTTTGTGCTATTGTGATCATGCAGCGTCACTCTGTCTGCCTGTCTGCCTGTCTGCCTGCCTGCCTGCCTGTCTGTCTGTCTGTCTTTCTGTCTGTCTGTCTGTCTGTGGTTCCTTCTGTTTTGCAATTGATAAATTGCAAAATGAATAACTCCTTTGTATGTATTGTTTATTCAATTTAAATGAGTTGACAATTTGACAATACTGTTATAATGATGATTGTTTCATGATGAGGTAATTGTATTTTGGATGTTTTGTTTCACGGTCCTGTCCGAGTTTATTGAATATCTTATAGAATCTGATAGAGCATCTGACTTGCTTTCGAGAAGTTTGAAGTTATTCCTGTCCGTGTCATACCAAAGACTCAAAAAAGGAAGTCCTGAATATTGGTGAATTTTCTACTTTAGAGTGCTAATCATTTGTTTAATGTTAAGAATAAGATGTAACTATGTGATGCTCCATTCCCTATTGTAGTTTTTGGCTCTTGTTTTGTGTTCACACATAGGACCGGAACAATATATTTTAGGTCCTCTGGTGGAAATTCAATATATCTCTCGAGTCCTATCCTGTCCGAACAATAGACAGTCTATTGTTAAGGCTAGGTTTATGCAAGCAGGAAAAAAGGAAAACACAAAGAGGTCCTCAGGTTGTATGAAAAAAAGGTCTTGGTGAGTATATGTGTTTGACTGTGAAACTTGCTTGGGTACGCGATAAGTCAACAAGGGAAAGTTGGACTAAACTAAATCTTTGTTAATATAGATCCGTCGTACTGAGATGTCGTGCCATATCGTTTTTGGTAGAGGTCAAAGGTCATTTGGGTTCAACAGAGGTCAAATACTAAAATTATATTTTAATGTAGCGAGCTTAGATAGATCTCATATGTGATATGTGGATGCATTATTACTAAAAGAATAATCCTGTAGGTTTTGGTGGAAGTCAAAGGTCACCTGGGGTCCAACGAAGTGAAAATTAGAAACTTAGTAAACAAGTTATACCTCAAAGTAGGAACCTTGAATAGCCATCATACTAAATACGTAAACGCGTTATGGCACAAAGATTAGTCTTGCTTTACTTGGTGGAGGTCAAAGGTCATTTGGGGTCACGAGGGGTCAAAAACTAAAAACCTTCTCAACACGAAATTTCGAGCTAGCAAACTTGGATACATGCCTTACTTGGGGTGTGGATGTGTAATGGTGTAAGGATGGTATCGGATATATTTGGTGAAGGTCAAGGGTCATCTGGGGTCACCAGGGGTCAAACACTGAAAAGCGTTTAAAACAGTCACCTAAATAGCCCTTCCTTACCTCCTATTTACATATGTAACCCTCATTTACCCGGCAGTCAGGCAGTTATTCCCGGCAAATGAAAGAAAGCCTACCAGAAGTGAGCCCTCCAGAAGAGGGACTACTCATTCTTTCACTTGCCGTATCAAACGTCAGACGCAGTTTCCCGTCGTAAAAGTTTTGTTCGCTTGTGAACGTTTAAAAGTTCTTAGCTTTGAAGAAAGACAGCCTAGGATTGTTCGACGATCATCCGAATTGGTTTTGCATAAGTATCATTTTCCATATAGGTGTTTTAGTGTTTTGGGGTGTTTTAATTTATTTATTTATTTATTTTTTTTTTTTGTTCCCGCGTTTTGGTGAGGTTTGTATGATAGGCCTTCATTGACTTTGGGTGGTTAGGCTGGTTACGTTTTGTTCACGAGTTCCTCTTTGCGGTCAGTGGCTCGCTTGTCTTACGGCTTCAGCCGTTTCCTCTCCTTCCCCACCCCTTGCCGTTCTTAGCAGTGGCTTTGGGGAGTTCCTTAGAGAGACCAACCACATTTTCGACGGTTTTTCACCTGTTAGGTGCCTCCGCTTTTTGTGGTTGGGTTCGTTTGCTGTGTTAGCGTTCTAGCTGTGTTGCTAGGCCTTTTTGAAGTGTTGTGTTCGCTTCTCTCCATTGTTTGTTATGTGTTTTGGTTTGGATTTGTATGCCTTCTTTTTAAAAGCATTAGCTTATTCTTTCGGTTCAAAGGAATTGGTGCGCAGATCTTCCTCTGTAGGCCGTCTTGGCTAAGTAGTCCGACCGGGTTCGTCGGTTTTTTTTTTTTTTTTATTCTGCCAAGAAGGCTAGCTGTTGTTGCCGGCTCTAATCGGCTACGTGTACGGCGTCTTAGCTGCTTGTGCTTTCTGGCTGCGCTCCTGCTGGAGTTTCGTTCTGTCATGATGTTTGTACTTTGTTTAGTTGCAGAATGGTTTTAATGCATGTGTTATGCATCTAAATTATATGAGCATTATTTAAAGGGGTTGTGAATCAAAGTAGATATATGTGGTGATCTCTATTGGCTCGGGGTATACCGTCCAGGAGTCCCCTTCGTCCAATTGGAAGTGGTAGGAGGTTGTCTTGCTCGACTGGACTGGCCACAAACAGCAAACCTAGAGGCCCAGCCAGGATGCATTCTGGAACTAGCTCTCAGGAGGTAATGAGGCCCAGACCCAGTTCAGGTTCAGAAGGCCCAGCCTGGGAATATTACCCCACAAGGCTTTCTAGTTCAGATTCAGCCAGAATCTGTCCAGCAGCCTTCACGTTTTCTTGGCAGTTAGAGTCTCATCAAGGGAACTTGGAAATGTCTGGTTCTCCTTTGGAAAGAAACCTTGAGGCGTCTAAGGAGGCATCAATCGACCTCTTCGCCAGTCCAGTCAATGCGAAGCTCCCCCTCTTCTGCACCCGTTATCGTCACCCTCAGGCTTGGGCGATAGCTCTCTCCTTCCTATCGGACAACCTATCAACATATGCGTTTCCCCGGTGGTGACTAATCCACAAGGCAGTGTTCAAATTTCAGAATCCAGAGGGAAATGTTGCTGATTGCACCCTCTTGGCAAAGGCAGTCTTGGTTTCTTCTGATCATCCAGCTCCATGTAGACATGTAGACCCATTCAAGATGCCAGCTCAGACCCGCCTTCTCACTTAACAGTCCGGCAGACTGTGGTATCACGGAGGGAATGACCTCCATATTTGTGCTTGGATGATCTCCACAAACGTTTCAAAGAGGCAAGCATTTCTCAAAAGGATGCAGACTTTGCCATCCACTCTAGGAGACATTTCACCGTTGGAGTGTTCGATTCAAAACTGGAAAAGTACTCATCTTGGGCATCCTGTCACGGTCTCAATCCCTTGGAAACATCTGTAGACGAAGTGTGCCCTTTTTTAATTCCTTGCCAGAGGCAGGCAAGGAATATATGCCATGGTGATGTCGTGTGTGTGGGTGTGTGTGTGACGCCTGCTTGTAAACACGATATCTCAAGAAGGGTAACTCCCAGGGATCTCAAACTTGGCATGTAGATTGTCCACATTAAGTAGATGGTCCCTATCTTTAGTAGAGGTCAAAGGTCATTTGGGGTCGCCAGAGTTCAAATTGTAAATACCTTGGAAATTGCTTGTAAACACGATATCTCCAGAAGGAAAAATGTGAGTGATCTCATACTTACCGTGGTTATTGTCCATATTGAGTAGATGGTCCCTATTGTTTTTGATGGAGGTCGAAGGTCATTTGGGGTCACCAGAGGAAAAGGGGTCAAAACCTTGTAAAGACTCTATCACAAGAAGGGTAACTGTGAGGGATCTCATACATAGCATGTGGATTGCCCATATTAGGTAGATGATCACAATTGTTTTTGGTGGAGGTCAAAGGTCATTTGGGGTCATCAGAGATGAAAAACTCAAAAACTTGTAAACACCATATGTCAAGAAAGGTAACTGCCAGGAATCTCATACTTACAGTACCAAGTGGATTGTCCATATTGAGTAGATTACCCCTATTGTTTTTATTGGATGTCAAAGGTTATTTAAGGTCATCAGAGTTCAAAACATCTAAACCCTGCAAAAACTACATCTCAAAAGAGTATATAACTGTTGAAGTTAATACCCATGAGCAGATAGGGTGAAAGGGTAAGAATAATTTGGCATGGGTAATGTAATAGACATAGGTAAATAATTTGTTTGGAACAGTTTGTTAACTTCACTATGTAAATTTTTTAGTGAGGTAATTTTGAAAATGTGTAAAGTACTGAGGCAAACTCATAGGAAGAAGATCTTAGGTCTTAGGTGCACAAAAAGACACATCACATGGTAGTTACTGTACAGCATGTTGACTCTGGCGTGAAATTGTGCCCTCTTATTACATAGAGTTCCAAGTATTAATACATGAAAAAGTGGGCAGAGCAAAATGTAAAAATCTTAAATGGCAAAATTTGTTCATCAGGCTGGCATACATGCTTCAATGCTCATGGATATGCTGATTTTGCAGCCACAAGTAAATAGATTTTCATGAAACTGATTTTCCACTGTTAAATGAAAGTTCCTAGCAGAGGGTGGAACATGTGAGTTTAAACAGTCAGTATAAGGGTCATTTAGGGACATAGTCTGAAAATATTAGAAGATGTTTCTATGCAAACTAAGTAGATGACTGATGTGGAACTTCATAAGTGTAAACTTTGAACAGAGAGTACTCTGTGTGATGCACAAGAATCTCTTTTATAACATACTAACATTGATTTTTCAATAAAGTTAAAGAAAACCTGAAGAAAACATTAAATTTAGTGGCAAAAATTGCTATTTGGCAAACCTTGTGCCTACTGTCCTCATGAGGACATGTGCATGAATTGGAAATGGGAATTGATTAATTAGATATATCACAGTTAATTAGTTTTACAAAAAGAACCTAATTTATACTGATCATTTGGTATCAAATACCCTTCAGCGCACATGAACTGTCATTGCCTTATAGAGTGAATCAAATTGTGCCTGACCCATTCTTTGCCATTTGGTCACACCGTTATCTGGCATAACTTTTCACAGTTGACTGCTAGTTATCCCCACAGTGTCCTGAAGGAATACCTCATACAAACATACAGCTCAATTGACCTAAGCTTTTCACTATATAAGTGGTGTTAATTGACTCTTATAAACCCTCTGCAGAAAGCTTATTTTTATCTCAGTACATAACTACCATGACAGCCCATTGTTTGTATATAGTCCTATTTCCTACCATTCCCTGCAGGCATTCAGTACTCTGTTTGTGGTCAAAATGTCAGACCTCCATGAAAGTCACACCTCTGCTAAATCAAGCATAAAGTAACTGTCCACTTTATCTTGTCTCATCTGACCACAAATAAAAGTTGTTTGCCTAGCCATTGTCTGGAGATGGAGAAGTTCATGTACTCTTGATCACGTTTCTAGGCTGACAGTCATCTTAGAAATACTGTAGCTTATCACCCTTCAGAAATACTGTCCTTTACATGGAAACTGGTGGAATTGAACAAATAGTGTGTTTGTATTAGGATTTTTGTTGAACACAACTTTAAACATTGGTGTCTATCTAGATTGGTGCTTCTGCTTTACAGTTTCAACATTCTCTACAGTGATTATTTATCACTTAGTTTCATTCTAGAATTTTGTCAACACCGTCACAGAGCTCATAAGGCTAAGGATCGGTGGGGTTCGTTTACTTACTGGGTAGATGCAGTCTAATAAAACTATCGGCCATACTCAGAGACTCAGAATAATAATATGAACACGGTTTCTATAATGTAAAACAATATGTACAATTTATTCGATACTCAGGCTCTCATTAGCCATATCTCATTTGAGTATGAATAATTAAAACAATAACATAATATGAATAACATTGACAAACAACTGAATTAACTCAAAGGAACATCTTAGGCCCAACAGTAGTAGTCATCTGGAATGACGCGGCAATCATCTGATGCTGGTAGGGACCCTCTTCCGACCCTCTAGGCTCTATAGTTTGATACCCTCTCCTGCATCTCATACGAGGCACGGCACGGCAGGGGCGTCACACCTAGCATCTAGGGCGGGGACCTATCCGGCGTCTATAAGGGGCCAATTATGCAGTACGACGGGCGTCTAAAAACACATCCGGCGTCAAAATACAGTGATCGATGACAGACAGAATGACCTGAAATGGTTGGTCAAACCATAAACTTTACTAGTATGACGGCACAGGCTCACAACCAGGCGAAGTCAGCAAATGAGTGCCAAATAATTAGCTAACATCATAACATCATGGGGGCACATGTAACATCATTGCTTAAGGGGGGAATTATATACAGGGGCAAAATAATAAAATAACATATAGGTGCAAAAGTAAAATAAATGCAATGATATAAAACTACATTATAAGACACTTCTCGAATACAAAACACTAGAATACATATCGCCATGAATACTGATTATGCATAGTGTCAAGCACCATAAAATAATACTTTCAAGTCACTATTCAATTATAGTCTTTCAAGTGACAACATCATATTACTTGAATAATAAGTAACAATTTACAAACTGAAAAATATACACAAGCCAATAACTGGGGCTTATATAGGACTCCAAAACAATCTTTCAATTTCACCTAAATACTTTAATTAAAACACAACTTGTTATAGACCAATTGATCTAGCCACCTGTTTCGAGGGACTACAGAGTGAGAAATACTTGGAGATATAGATGCTTGTATGTCATACCCAACTCTGAGCAACAATAAATAAAGCAATCATATCTACACTAGGCCTCTGGGGGATACCCACAAGCAGACTACACTCTGAATGGCCTACACAACTCTGAACCAATCACATTCTAGAAGGTCAGAGGTTCTTCTAAGTAATAGCCATGCTACACCTGGAAATGTATATGCTCACATACCAACAGTACACGCTTGTTTACTCACAACAAATAAGTCTATTGTAGCACTAAATATACACAAAGTCTTGACACAGCCACTCTTTACTGGTCACTCTAACAGCGTTGCAAATGAAACATGCTTCTGGACACAGTTCAGTGATTTCATGCAAGGCTAATTCCTGCCTTACAAATAGTGCACAATTTACTACAGAATATATCTCAATAATTCCTCCTTGTCGTTTATCTGCAAGTCCGATATTATTTCATAATAATTCTTACTACAGACTTAGACATAAATTAGGGTATTCTCTCATCACCCTAGCATCTCAAATACAAGTTGCTAATTGATACCTGACGTGGAAGTCTGGTATAAAAGTCTTCTCAAGTTAATAGTAAATTGCAATAAATAGAAACTTATCAACCAGTAGCCATCCAGCTTAATTGTATGAAACAACTTTGAATTTGAATCTTATCGTATTTACTGTAGGAGACACTTGGGAGGCGCCCCTAACTTACACATGGAAACAGACTATTATACAAAATTAGACTTAACAACTTAGATAAAATATTCAGTTGAAAGCTCACCTGAAATGGTTGGTCAAACCATAAACTTTACTAGTATGACGGCACAGGCTCACAACCAGGCGAAGTCAGCAAATGAGTGGTCCATTCCTGAAATCAACCCTTTTTATCCCCATCTCAACTAATGTTTTACCTTGAAGTTTGGTAAGACCAAACAGGAAGAACAACATTTCTTGGGATAACAACAAAGCCTGCACCCACACAAAGGGTGTAACACACAGTTGAGTGACCATTATTTGGAAATTTAAATAAAGGGTTCACTTGTCCTTCATAGACGTCATTGGTTCATCACCCAATGTTTCTAAGTAAAGAGAGCTTAACAACTGGAAACAACACTCACTAATCTGGCCTTATGTCATTAGGGGATTAGTTATCCTAGGAAAAGAGGACCACAGGACAGTTAACCCCTAATGCACACAATCTCTAGCTGGAAGAGGAGGGCGGAAGTTGGGTTAGTCATACCTACCTGCTTATGAAAGAGGGCAAAGACTTGTTACTCACACCCACCTGTAGGGTTGATAGCAAGGCTAATGGCTAGTCCCTTGGGGAGGGGCATTTGCAGTTTACTGTGTACAACTGCTGGAGACAGCTGTACTGCAAAAATAGTAGCCTGCTACACTCTCCCTACCTAAAATCTTGTCGTCTCGGCAAGTAAAAACACAAAAACATCAACACATAAACAATGGACACAAAATACCAAACTTCCTAATTCATAGTGCTGGACATGAAGTGCTGTAGCATAGAGGCATACTGCTGGTTCAGTGCCATCTGCTGCTGCATCATTCCAAACACAGTTTTAATATCTGGGGTATACGAGGAAGGAGAAGGGGCTGACACCTCTACCGGCATTGACCAAGGAGCTTGCTGACCTGGGGCTGAGTAGTGCAACCTCTGGGTGGGCTGTCTCTGCCTTATTGGTCTCTGGTTGGGAACTTCTGATGGTTCTGGCTCCTCCTGAGGTGGATCAACATGCAACGGCTCTGGGGACTGCTCAAGGTCCTCGGGTTGACTGTAATCTTCTTCCTGCTCCGGCTCCTCTGACACGGGGTCTAGATGGGGAATTCCAGGGTCTTGTTCCTCTTCTATTGGCTCATCCTCCTGTATGGATACTGGGTCAGAGGGGGGTTCCCCACTGACATCAGACCAATTCACTCCATCGTAGTACCTCACAGACTCATCGAGGTCACTATCTGAATCACTATCTGCGTTAGTCGTGGACAGGGGCTGAGGGTCAACCTTTGACGTTTTACGCCTTGTCTGCATGCCAGGGTCCCTCTGCACTGCTGGTGGGCCAAGGGGCACTGGTGAGGGGTCAAACCTACAAGGTAACAACAGATCCCTGTGAAGGGTACGGGTTGGCCCTGCACCATCCTCGGGTCTTACCTTGTATACTGGCATGTTGTCATCACGCCTACTCACAACCGTGTAAACTTGGTCCTCCCACCTATTGGCCAGCTTCCTGTTTCCCTGATGCCTTTTGTTCCTCACCAACACTCGGTCACCAGGCTGAAGGCAGTGGCGTAGCCAGGATGGGATTTTTGGGGGGGCCTAGGTAACAAGTGGGGGGCCTGGTACCTCCGAGGGTCAGGCACGGCAAGACTATCTAAGCGGAGCGCCACCATCGGTTGGCGCGGAGCGTACAAGAAAATTTGGGGCTTTAAAACCCCTCCAGATGGCCGGAAACGGCACTTCCCATGTGTTTTAAGCTGGATGTACCCAGCCTTGAAATACGAATCTCATGTCTGCGATGTCTCAAATAATGAGAATAAAAAATCAATCTATGAAAAATGGTAATACATACACTTTTTGGTGGCCTCAAAACTGGGCACTTCTGATCTGTGGCCTGGGGGATGAGACTAAAGGGAGCCGGTATCTCCCTTTCCCTTGGGAAAAATTGTAAACTTCAGAAGCACGTAGATCGCAATTGCGGCAATGTTTGAATCTAAGCGGAGCGCCACCATCGGTTGGCGCGGAGCGTACAAGAAAAATTTGGGCTTTAAAACCCCTCCAGATGGCCGGAAACGGCACTTCCCACGTGTTTTAAACTGGATGTACCCAGCCGCAAATTCGGCAATATTTGAATGGATTTCAGCTTACCTAAGGCAGTACCTCACCCTTTAACAGGAAAACCAAAAGTAGTTGTGTCCCCCTCTGAGAAACTTTCTTTGCATTAGATTTCCTAGATGCAAAATGGTGCTATGTTTGGCAAAACTTTGAACTGATCATAGGCCTGAGGATTCGGATTTTCCCTTTTTGGGGAGCATGAAAAATATAAAAATATTTTTAGTTTTTGTAGAGATTTTACAAGAGACATACATACTACCAAAGAAACAATGTGCAAAATGGTGCAGTATTTGTTCATCGGTACATTACGTGGTCAAAATTAAAATACTACGAATAAATCCCTCAAAATAATTGAACCTCAAAGCAGAAGTATGGATCATGTGGGAAACACATGAAATCCGGACCTTGTGGACATTTTACAAATCCCCCGGACGCCAGTGCCTACTACTAAAAAGAGGACTTGTCGAAAAAAATCGTTTTACAGTGGCACTTGTCATGGGCAGGAGTAAGGCACGACATAGGCCTACTTGTTAAGGATGGAAGGGAAGAATTATCCGAAGGCAGTACCTTACCCTTATCTGCTTACGGCATATTTTGTGTATAATTAAGTATAGGAAGGGTCGTGTAAGAGTGGTCTCCAGTGTACGATTGCCTTATTTTCAGTAAATCAATCAGCCATCCGAAAGGGAGAAAGGGTCTTAACCTAACAAAGTCGCATTAAAGTTTGTCGTCGAGACTTTTGTTTCATTTTCGAAGTGAAATGCAATAAACTACAGTGCAGATCACAAACGGTATCTAATTTAGTGAAAGTAGGCATTTTGAAGTTATTGCTTGATTTCATACGTGCGGACAAAATGTGTTTTACACACATTCATCCATTTTTTTTTTTTTAATTTTTACACATTTTTTTATTTTTATTTTTTTCAATTACTTTATCAGGACGCAAAAAATCTGGGGGGGGGGCCTGAAGAAAATCTGGGGGCCTAGGCCCCCCAGGCCCCCCGTGGCTACGCCACTGGCTGAAGGGCTGACTCCCTAATCCTGGCATCATGCCTGTGGCGGTTAGCCGCGGCTCTCTTGCCAGTCTTCTCTGCTGCCAGATGATGAGCCTTCTGGAGTCTCTCCTTCAACCTTCTGACATAACCACGGTGGGAAGTTGGACCCTCAGGGTCAGGGGCTAGCCCTAATCTTAGATCAATAGGGAGAAGGGGCGCCCTACCAAACATTAGTAAATAGGGTGAAGTACCAGTTGAATCATTCCTTGTGCAGTTATACGCATGTACCAGTGGGGCCACATGAGCTCGCCAGTTTTCTTTCTTCTCCTGCTCCAGGGTCCCGAGCATGTTCATCAAGGTCTGGTTAAACCTCTCGCACTGTCCGTTACCCTGGGGGTGATAGGGGGTCGTCCTGGACTTTCTGATCCCAAGCGTCTTGCACAGCTCCTTGATGACACGAGACTCAAAGTCTCTGCCTTGGTCAGAATGCAAGCGCTCTGGAAAACCATAGTGAATAAACACTTGTTCCCAGAGGGCCTTCGCCACAGTGGTTGCCTTCTGGTCCCTGGTGGGGATGGCAAAAGCATACCTGGTGAAGTGGTCTGTTATGACCAATACATTCCTAGTGTCACGGGGGTCTTGCTCAAGCTTCAGAAAATCCATGCACAGGAGCTCCATGGGCCTCGTTGTCTCTATAAACACAAGTGGTGCCGCTGCAACGGCACGGGCCTTTCGCTTTACACATGGCTCACAGCTTCTACATTTGTTTTCCACGGAGGCCTGCATTTTGGGCCAGTAGAATCTTGATCGCACCAGGTCAAGGGTACGGTCAGTCCCAGGGTGGCCAACATCATCATGCAGACCCATGAGTGCTTCATCCCGAAATTTGGCTGGCAGGACAAGTTGTGATTTCTTTTCCCCATCTGGGCCCTCAGTCTTCCGGTACAATACCCCAACCCTAAGTGTGAGCTTGTTCCACTGGCGTAGGAGCAGCCTAGTCTCTTGAGGTGACTCGGATACCTCCGCTTGGTCAGGCTTCCTTCCGTGAGTCAACTAGTCTATTATCACACTAAGGCTAGGGTCCTCTTGTTGTAGCCCAGCCCACTCTGATGGGGCTACACCCGGTAGGGACTTCTGGCCTGGAAGAGAAGGGTCTCCAAAGTCTGCAGGGACGGCATCAGGGGAGTCGCTGACCGTCTCAACGATGGTAAACTCACCTCGGTCATTATCGTCCTGTTCTTCCTTGGGCACAATAAGTGGGGCGCACAATGCTCTTGGGGTACCTCCTTTTGCCCTAGATAGTACGTAGTTCACAGTCTCCTTATCTATATATGTCATGTTGACAGCACAGTTGAGGGGTAGAGTAAATGTCTCCATTGGCTTCCGCAAAAACCTCGCCCTCATCTTCCCTGTCTTCTCTTGGAACTGCACATACTCTTCATCGTCTGGGAGGGGGTCGTGTGGTCTACGGGACAGCCCATCGGCATCTTGGTTCTGCTTCCCTGGCTTATACTTGATGTCAAAGTCAAAGTTAGCCAGCGAAGCTAACCATCTATGGCCGGTGGCATCCAACTTAGCCGTGGAGAGAACGTAGGTGAGGGGGCTATTGTCAGTGAGAACTGTGAAATGTGCTCCATACAGATAGTCAGCAAACTTTTCTGTAACAGCCCACTTCAAAGCGAGAAATTCCAACTTGTTGGCTGGATAGTTTGACTCGCTTCTCGACAGTCCTCGGCTAGCGTAGGCGACTGGGTGCAGCCTCCCCTCATGCTCCTGGTACAGTGCCTCCCCCAATCCACTGGTACTCGCATCTGTATGCACTACAAATGGGGCACTGTGGTCTGCGAACTTGAGGGTTGGAGCCGTGGTCAACCTCTCAAGCAAGATTTCGTACGCCTCCTGGCACGGTTTGTCCCACGTCTCTCCAGAGGGGGTATCTGGGCTGGGGCGCAACCCTTGGGGCCCACCCTGGGGGCTGGGACCCTTAACCCGCTTTTTTCCTTTCTTACGTATCGGCTCATATAGCTTACTGAGGTCATTCAAGGGCTTTGCAATCCTACTAAAATGCTGAATAAATCGCCTATAGTACCCTGCAAAACCCAAGAAAGTCTTGAGCTAACTGACATTCTGAGGAGGGGGCCAGCCAGCCACAGCAGAAACGTTCTCAGGGTCAGTCTGGACCCCTTCTGCTGAGATAACATGGCCCAGGCACTTGACTGACGTCTGCACAAACTGACATTTCTCTGGGTTAAGCTTGAGGCCGTACTCCTCCAAGCGCGACAAAACCCTGTCCAGTTTTTCCTCGTGTTCCTCTAGGGTGTGTGAAAACACCAAGAGGTCATCGAGGTACACCAGTACGTCAGAAAAGGCCATGCTCCCCATGCACTTCTCCATCAGCCTTTGAAAGCTCGCTGGAGCGTTACAAATCCCCTGGGGCATACGGTTAAACTCGTAGAATCCTAGGGGACACCAAAAAGCAGTCTTTTCTTTGTCCCCCTCCTCCATCTCTATCTGATAATACCCAGATTTCAAGTCTAAACAGGAAAACCAGGCCGCACCAGTCAGAGAATGAAGGGTGTCCTCAATTTTAGGGATGTTGTACTGATCTTTGACAGTGCCGGAATTAAGGAGGCGGTAGTCCACAGTAAGGCGAATATCCCCATTCTTCTTCCTTACTAGCACAATGGGTGAGGCGTACGGGCTGGCCGACTCCCTAATGATGTCTTTCGCCAGCAGTTCCTCGATATGCTTCCTTGCATCCTCAAAGTCAGCGGGAGCTATCCTCCTACTCTTCTGCCTAAAAGGGGTATCGTCCGACAGCCTAATCCTATGCTTTACAGCGGAGGTACGCCCAATGTCCAGGTCACTGGTAGAGAACGCTTTGAGGTGTCTCCTCAGTACCTGGGTTATCCTCTGCCTCCACTCCTCTGAAACTGGGCAATCCTCTAGGCTGAAAGGTTCTGGGTTCTGGGTGGTAAGAGTGTTAATGGTGGCCGACGGGCCCTGTTGGGAGGAAGCCTTGTCTTGGCTGACCTGTTCCACAGACGCTGGAAGGAAGGCTAGACCAATAGGGTGCCTCCTTCCCAACTTAACAGGCAAGTTAGAAACATTAAACACTCTTACCTCCACTTTCATTAATTTTCTGCTGGTGAGTTTGGTAAGAAACGGCTGCACCATCAAGCTACCTCCCAGGGAAGGGTGGGCCTCTACTAGTACAGTCGTTCCTCCACCTAGCAGGTTCCTCACACTGCAGTCCAATTCTGCGCTTTCTCCTGCAGGAATTTCTGTGCGTCGGCGGAGTTTCAGAGGTCCCATTAGGCCATCCTCACCACATTTTGCCCTTGTGGCTGCCTTCTGGTATGCGTCAGCCCACTGACAGCCGACACCGAGCCTCTGAACAAACTGATTTCCACCCATTCTCTGACAGTCCTGCAAGAGAGTTTGTAGAACACTTGTGTTAGTCCCTATTAAGAGAGGTACTTGCTGGAGGGCACTGTTACCAGGCAACACCAAGGCCAGGGTCGTCACCATTTTCTCGGTCCCCGCATCGGTTGCTGATGGGGTGAGGTCCACCTGAATGTAACCCAGGTAAGGTACATCCTGACCTCCTTCCCCCGTTACACCTAGATCTCTTAGGGGCATCAGCTCCCGATGGGACAACTTGCTATAGTAAAAGTCACTTGAAATACAAGAAACTTGAGACCCTGTGTCAAGCAAGGCCTGACACTTAATGCCATCCAACATGACGGTGGTAGTGAGGGCATCCCCCACCAGTCCATCAGAAACCCTTGGGAGGGGTTCCTTCTCTCTAGGAACCTTAAGAGTGTTCTCACTCTCTGGTGCAGTGTGGGAGCCTACTACTGCTGCTGGGGCGCCGGGCTGCTCCCTGGCTGGCGCCCTCCCTCGTTTCCCGTCCTCTGGGACCTTTCTAGAAGTCTTTTCTGCACCAGCTCTGCATTAGGGGCGTTGTTGCAGTCCCTGAGCATATGACCCCTCTCACCGCACTGGTAACAAATGATCCCTCTGGACCGTTGGTTCTCTGGCCTCCTACTCTTTCCCCGCTCAAGGTCACGAACAGCCTTTTGAAGCTGTTTGATGGCCTCAAGCAAAGAGGTCGGGCTGGCCTCATCCTTTGCTGCCTGTGGAGGAGGGTCAGCTGATCTCACTGTGGGGGAAGACTGCAATGCAGCCACTTGTGCTGCAAGGTCACCTATCTGCTTGTCCAGGTGGGTCATATCTGACTTACCTTGGGGTTTGTCGTGTGTGATGCTATTGACCTGGGCTTTCTTTGGCGGCCTTGCATTCTGCCTCCTGGCAAGCCTCGCAGCCTCCTCTGCCTCCTCGATCCTTACCTCTCGAAGGAGTGTAACTATGGTAGGGGGCTCAGCCTTCCTCTGGCGTAGCTGAAGGTTGGAGACTAGGCCTTCACTGAAGATGCAGCCCCGGATGAACCGGGACAGACGAAGCTTGTCCGCCTGCTTCCGGTCTACACCTCCAAACTGAATTGCTTGTTCCAGACGTTCGTCCAGGCGCAGCAGGTAGGCTGAAGCTACCTCCTCCTTCTCCTGGTAGGTGTCCCTGAAGAGAGTGTAGGGGTCCTCACCCTCACAGGCTACACCGAACGCCTTTCCCAATTGTTCCAACAATTTCTTTCCTGTGGCTGAGGGTCCCAATTCTTCAGCCGCCCTCCGGTATAAGGTCAGTGCCGGTGGGGACAAACATTCTGAGAGCCTCAGCCTCTTCTCCTCCTCTGTAAGGGAAGCTTCACTCAGCATCTGCTCGGCATGCAGATACCAAGTGGAAAAGGGGAGTTCCCCCATTGGGGACAGGGTACTTACCTGAAAAGCCCCGCAGCCTCTTGTAGTCATGCTTCCTGGGCCTGTCCTGGATTTTGTGGATATGCTCCACAACCCTCTTCGTACCAGCATCAGACCCAGGGAATTCAATGTCCTCCCTCTTCTTGCCATGCTGGGCTAGAAGGTCCTCCAACTCCCTATTAAACTTCTCATCTGCAGGCATACTTGGGGAGATTAAAGGAACACTTTTACAGAAACTAAAAAACTACTAACACTTGGCCAGATCAGGGGGTTAGAATTTGCCTAAGCTCTTTGCCTAATGTGTATTACAGTCGGGGCCACTCAACTGTGTGAGACACCTAGGGCACAACTCTGTAAATATCCCTTACCTTGACTCAGTAATAGAATAGATAGCAGATTGGACCACTCACTCACCAAAAGCAGGGCTGCGCACCTGTACACAACACAAAAGCAAAGCAGGTAAGCAAAATTCAATTAATACAATTCAGTAAGGCATCAACATTAATCCCCTGAATGGCTGCACAGTTACACTCTTAGTAACATACAAAACACTAACATTATTTCTGCATATACATTAGTGTGAAATATTTCTATACAAACATAATCAACATCTCAAACTCGTCTCTGAGTTGGCAAAGACTGCTACCATTTATTTAATTAAATTCAAATTAATTATAGTAAATGGCTCCACGTTGGGCGCCAATTTCTGTCAACACCGTCACAGAGCTCATAAGGCTAAGGATCGGTGGGGTTCGTTTACTTACTGGGTAGATGCAGTCTAATAAAACTATCGGCCATACTCAGAGACTCAGAATAATAATATGAACACGGTTTCTATAATGTAAAACAATATGTACAATTTATTCGATACTCAGGCTCTCATTAGCCATATCTCATTTGAGTATGAATAATTAAAACAATAACATAATATGAATAACATTGACAAACAACTGAATTAACTCAAAGGAACATCTTAGGCCCAACAGTAGTAGTCATCTGGAATGACGCGGCAATCATCTGATGCTGGTAGGAACCCTCTTCCGACCCTCTATAGGCTTTATAGGTTGATACCCTCTCCTGCATCTCATACGAGGCACGGCACGGCAGGGGCGTCACACCTAGCATCTAGGGCGGGGACCTATCCGGCGTCTATAGGGGGCCAATTATACAGTACGACCGGCGTCTAAAAACACATCCGGCGTCAAAATACAGTGATCGATGACAGACAGAATGACCTGAAATGGTTGGTCAAACCATAAACTTTACTAGTATGACGGCACAGGCTCACAACCAGGCGAAGTCAGCAAATGAATGCCAAATAATTAGCTAACATCATAACATCATGGGGGCACATGTAACATCATTGCTTAAGGGGGGAAATTATATACAGGGGGCAAAATAATAAAATAACATATAGGTGCAAAAGTAAAATAAATGCAATGATATAAAACTACATTATAAGACACTTCTCGAATACAAAACACTAGAATACATATCGCCATGAATACTGATTATGCATAGTGTCAAGCACCATAAAATAATACTTTCAAGTCACTATTCAATTATAGTCTTTCAAGTGACAACATCATATTACTTGAATAATAAGTAACAATTTACAAACTGAAATATATACACAAGCCAATAACTGGGGCTTATATAGGACTCCAAAACAATCTTTCAATTTCACCTAAATACTTTAATTAAGACACAACTTGTTATAGACCAATTGATCTAGCCACCTGTTTCGAGGGACTACAGAGTGAGAAATACTTGGAGATATAGATGCTTGTATGTCATACCCAACTCTGAGCAACAATAAATAAAGCAATCATATCTACACTAGGCCTCTAGGGGATACCCACAAGCAGACTACACTCTGAATGGCCTACACAACTCTGAACCAATCACATTCTAGAAGGTCAGAGGTTCTTCTAAGTAATAGCCATGCTACACCTGGAAATGAATATGTTCACATACCAACAGTACACGCTTGTTTACTCACAACAAATAAGTCTATTGTAGCACTAAATATACACAAAGTCTTGCCACAGCCACTCTTTACTGGCCACTCTAACAGCGTTGCCAATGAAACATGCTTCTGGACACAGTTCAGTGATTTCATGCAAGGCTAATTCCTGCCTTACAAATAGTGCACAATTTACTACAGAATATATCTCAATAATTCCTCTTTGTCGTTTATCTGCAAGCCCGATATTATTTCATAATAATTCTTACTACAGACTTAGACATAAATTAGGGTATTCTCTCATCACCCTAGCATCTCAAATACAAGTTGCTAATTGATACTTGACGTGGAAGTCTGGTATAAAAGTCTTCTCAAGTTAATAGTAAATTGCAATAAATAGAAACTTATCAACCAGTAGCCATCCAGCTAAATTGTATGAAACAACTTTGAATTTGAATCTTATCGTAAGTATTTACTGTAGGAGACACTTGGGAGGCGCCCCAAACTTACACATGGAAACAGACTATTATACAAAATTAGACTTAACAACTTAGATAAAATATTCAGTTGAAAGCTCACCTGAAATGGTTGGTCAAACCATAAACTTTACTAGTATGACGGCACAGGCTCACAACCAGGCGAAGTCAGCAAATGAGTGATCCATTCCTGAAATCAACCCTTTTTATCCCCATCTCAACTAATGTTTTACCTTGAAGTTTGGTAAGACCAAAGAGGAAGAACAACATTTCTTGGGATAACAACAAAGCCTGCACCCACACAAAGGGTGTAACACACAGTTGAGTGACCATTATTTGGAAATTTAAATAAAGGGTTCACTTGTCCCTCATAGACGTCATTGGTTCATCACCCAATGTTTCTAAGTAAAGAGAGCTTAACAACTGGAAACAACACTCACTAATCTGGCCTTATGTCATTAGGGGATTAGTTATCCTAGGAAAAGAGGACCACGGGACAGTTAACCCCTAATGCACACAATCTCTAGCTGGAAGAGGAGGGCGGAAGTTGGGTTAGTCATACCTACCTGCTTATGAAAGAGGGCAAAGACTTGTTACTCACACCCACCTGTAGGGTTGATAGCAAGGCTAATGGCTAGTCCCTTGGGGAGGGGCATTTGCAGTTTACTGTGTTCAACTGCTGGGGACAGCTGTACTGTAAAATAGTAGTCTGCTACAATTTGTTTTGAATTGTTGATAGCATAAAATATGTCAGCATACTACTTGCCTCATCTCTGCAAATATCTGGATAACCGCACCAAAAAAGTAACCCCTGTATGAAGGATTATAGTTATGTCAAATATCATCATAGAGTGGGAATTTTGTCTCACATGTCATTTTTATCCATGTCACTACCCCCCCCCCAAAAAAGTGTATCATTAAGCTTAATGCATACAACCATTGCTTCAAGATTACCCTTAATGACACTTTTTTTTTGCATTGCTGCTGTCGTTTAAAATAAGTTCAGGTAATAAGAGCAAGCATAATGTTGTATACTGTGTATCAAACAAGGAAAACTTGTACTGTGTCTTATGCTGTACCTACAGTATAAGTAGACAAAAGGCAAATTAAAAGTCTTGTTAAATTATGGATTAATAGTGATATCAGCTTTTGTTAATTTGCAAGGATACCATAGACAATGGGTGTGGCATTTCCCCCTTAAAGCAAAAAGTGTCGCCACTAATCGTCAAGGTTACACATCTGTGTTCAGATGTCTCTTTAGGCTTTGTCTCACGTACCCCGCAACACCCGGTGTTACCTCGTGTTTACAATCAGCCCAAACCGCAGGTTAACCCCGTGTTTTCCAGTCTGTGTTCTTACGTACCCCATATTTCGTTGATTGGATAGTGTTACCATAGAAACAAGGTCAAATATTTCACATACCGATTGCAGTAAAATGTAAGAAAATACCTGTCATCAGTGCCATAAATACCTGTGACCTTGCTTGATTAAAACAAACACGATGTTTAAAACTGCTTAACCCTGCGATTTGAGGTGGATCGAAATTTTAACACCGACCCCGCGTTAACCCGTGTTCCTACGTTACTCGAGCGCGAGGTAACACGCTGTTACCTCGAGCGCGGGGTACGTGAGACCACCGTATTTGATCCAATGCATGTAGAAGAGTGTTTGGATGAGGGCTTGTTTTAACACTAACCTCAATGCAGACTTTTCGAGACATAGAGGCATCGGAACATAGAGACTTCAGAATGGAGAGCTGTCCCCATTGAACAAACGTTTGATTAAAATGGTTTCAATGAGACATGATATAGTTTTCTGGCATATTAAAGCTGTGTGAGAGAAATTCCTCTAGTTTGTGGAGGTCAAAGGTTTGGGGTGACAAAAGATCAAACCTTGTAGACATAATATGTTTAAGGTGGATAACTGTGAGGGATCTCATGCCATGGAGGTAGTACTTCCATCCTCATACTGTACTAAGCTTTTGAATTGCTCATGTTGATGGACGTGTTGGTGAGGTGATCACTATTGTTTTAAATGGGGTCGAAAGGTCATTTTGGGTCACATGAGGTCAAAAAGTTTTGACCTTACTAGTATGATATCTCAATTAAGTGGGATAATTGTATGGGATCTGATGCATGTCATGTTTGTTTCCATGTTTGCTATCATATGGCAAGGAATCACTTAGCCTGTTGGCTTTCTAGTTATTATCTCGTTTCGAACAGGGCAAGCAGGTTTCTACAATACGCAATTATAGATCAGCAGTGGCCTCAGCCCATCAAGGGTTCCCAGACGGCTCAGTTACAGGCAATAACAGTTTTATTTTACACTTGCTGAAGGGGATGTTTGACGAGGACCGCCCGTTCGAAAGCTGGCACCATCCTGGTCAATTAACGATGTTCTAGCGTGCCTTACCAAACCGCCTTACGAGCCAATGCAGAATTCCCCTAGATGTTCTGACACATAAGACTGTTCCTGGTGGCGGCTGCTTCGGCAAGGAGACGAAGTGAATTACATGTTCTGACTGTTAAGCGAGGTTTTATTCGTTTCGATCCTGGTGGGGTGTACTTGCTACCAGATCCAGCCTTCCTATCCAAGAATCAGACGGTTTCCTTTACTCCGGCCTCTATATTCCTTCCATCTATGCCAGTTTCATCCGCTATTCCAGAGGACAGACTTGTTTGCCCAGTGAGAGCATTAAAATGATGGAAAAGACTAGGACTTAACGGAGGTCTGACGCTCTTCTAGAGCCTCAAAGGATACTCTTTCAAGGTGGTTGGTCCGTCTCATCTCTCCCCATGCGGATGCACATGAACAGGTCATAGCCCATGATGCCCGAGCTCAAGCCACTTTCTTAGCCTGGTTCAGGGGTATCTCACTACAGGACATCATGGCAGTGGCGGCTTGGAAGTTTCCATCTCCATTTGTATCGAGCTATCTGATTGATGTGGTTTCAGCGGATGAGGCCTTTGCTTCATCAATCCTAAGGGCTTCCAGGCATCGAGATCCGGACCGTCCCGCGACGGTGCTAGTTTGATTACGAATGTAAATAGAAAGTAAAGAAGGGCGCTGTAGATTCCACAAAATTCCCTGGCTTAGGAGTCTACGAGCCCGGATACTTACCTCCTATTTACCTGGCCCCCCCCAACCCCTCAAGAGGGAGCCGGATGGAGGCGGTTACTTGAGGCCGGGACAACGGTTTGCACAGTTCCACATGCCACAAAACTAACCACTAATTTCCAAGAAGGCTGTTGGGTACCAAGACTGCCGATTCGGTTTTGTTACGATTATACCAATTTTGGACAGAAACAGCTCTTCATTGGTAAGGTGAGAATGACCAACGGCCACCTATTTTCCCTTCATATTACATAGTGTTATGCCTTTCATTGATTCTATGATGCAAAATTGCTGTTCTAACCACACATTGTACCACTTTGTGGTGTTCTTTCAGTATATCAGTCTCAGGTAACTGGGCCGACCCCCTTTTTGACAGGTAATCGAAGAACGAGTAGTGCCCCCTTTTGAAGGCTCACTTCTGGTACTGTAGGCTATCTTTCATTGGCCGGGAATAACTGCGGGTAAGTAAGGGGTACGTATGTAAATAGGAGGTAAGTATCAGGGCTCGTAGATTCCTAAACCAGGGAGTTTTGTGGATTTTAAGGTAGAAAGGACAGATGTCAAATCATTTTGTTTGGGTAAGGTCAAAGGTAATCAACGTCACTGGAGGTCAACCACTGAAAATGTTGTTTAGATAATGTTGTAATGTTGTTCCATAGACTTTTTACTTCACAGGTCTGGTTTTGCAGTAAATAAGCTTACATACCCAAATACCTCAGAGATTTGGCCTTTATGTTCATGAAGTAATGCTTCCTTTGGGTTGTACACAGATTTTGGATCATTTGAATTTATTCGAGGGCAATAACTGAAATTTGGCGATTTCAATGAGCACACGTCACACTGAGCCTTAGTCTGGTCTTTGTCACTGGTAGCAATGTATGGATCATACTGTATGACTCTTGCCGTGCTCAGTGTGTTAACCTAATCATCATTCTGTTATCACACCCCATTAATCACTTGTTTCTGAATAACAAGTGTTTTCTGCATAGAGATATTAAGCAAGGCAAATGGCATTTGAGAGTAGGTAAAAATAACTTATGAGAAGAACACAAGGGGTGTTTCTCTCTCTCTCTCTCTCTCTCTTAGACCACATTGTGTATTTTTAAATGGTGTTAATATCAAGTTTGATTACAAGCCTAAATACATGTTGAAATGAAGAAATGTTTTTGAAGGATTACCAAATATTATGAGTGTTGAATTCTAAAACGCTTACGCCTCAAAAATTTAATCTTTGACTTCATGGAATATTAGTACTGAAATACTCCTTGTAAAGATATTACAAGCATTCGGGTATGAGCTTTTGCTTAGCTCTAGTTTTGGGGTCAATTTATCAGTTTTTCTACTGGCTTTACACTTTTATAATATCCAGCAAGAAACCACAGTGCGCCTTGGGACCTTGTTATTCTTATTGTAACTTTATGGGGGAAATAGAATGAATTTACACTGAAAATAGCTTGGATAGTTAGCTAGATGGAGTTTTACGGCCCAATTTCCAACATACTGGTTCAAGTCGAGTTGTCCACGGCCTTTTTTCCAGTTGTGGCTCACTGACTTGTTTTCCCTACTCCATTGCTTATGCGGAACATCACGCACAACGGCAGTAGGTTCCATTTTTAGAGTCATTTATTATGACTCGACCTGGGAATAGAACTCGGGTCTTCCGCGTGAGAGGCCGATGATCTTACCGTTGACCGATCACTCGGTCTAGAGAAGATAGCTTGGAACATTTTGGTGACATTCCTTAGGTTGCTTTCTGTAGTTAATTAAACTATTACTTGGAACGTATTGAAGGTATGAGCTTCTGAACTATTAATAGGTGCTTTAGTTTAAAATACATTTCGCAATTTTGACAACTTTCGGAAACCTATTTAAAGACTTTTATAAAGTCTTCGGTATGACCCTCTTAAGAGCAAGTTCTGCGGTCAATTTTTTTCTCAATCTAAATGATAGTGTAAAAAGCGTATCTTTTTATCAATCAACAGACAGCTTGAGTGAATTTAACTGGACGGTTTATGTGTTAAAGGAAATTTTCAAAAGGGTTGCCGTTGCTTCTAATTTGGCAGACTTAGCCTTCGCAGTTGTAGAACAAGTAAGTGACAACATGAGTAATCCCTACAATCGAAGGTGTGGGCGTCGATTAATTATGTCTGTCGTTTATCCTTATCGAGATAAGAGTCCTCAAAGTTTGCATGTTTCTGAAGGAAATTGTTGCTTATGCAAACATAATAGTGTGGAATGTTGCAGGGAGTTGACATTTCTTTCGTTCATCCTATATCAATTATCTCTTTAGTACCTGTCGGAGCTTTTAATGCTTGGTAGATATACTGATGGTTTTTGAAGGATAAAATAAATTTTAACTTCCAAAATCACCCACAAGACATTTTACTTAATGCTACACTTGTCCTTGAAATGAAGATGATGATAACAAAGTATAACGTCAGTCATATAAAATATGTCCACTCTCGACATCACAAGATTTGCATATTGAACCAAATTTTTCATATTTGTTTCAGTTTAAATCACAAATTATCATGTCGAGTGGTCAGTGTTTTTTATGGATTGTGGTGTGCCATTGGCTATTTTCTTCTGTTATGTTTATGGAAGCGAAGCTTCATAAACATATTGCTATCACCCAGGTTCAGGTCACGTGACAGTTTCTTTGTCCCGGGTTTTCGGAAAAGTTCTTCAGTATTATGCATGTCGTTTGCATTATACATTTTTTACAAATTGTAGATCAGAACGAAGCAAGGACAGTTGGGATAAAGGATTTTTCACTAAATAACGAGCAAATATAGAATATTTCATTATAAAAACGTCTGAATGAATTAGGCCAAGTAATCTGCGCAAGTTAAGGCATCCTAACATGTCAGTCAGCAGGTGTGACAGATACAAACTTTCGAAATTAAAATAACATCCTCAAAAACTTATCTTTTAAAAGCTAGCTCTGTGTGTAATACTTTTTGTCAGTGAAAAGGCGGCCTATTGGTCTGCATGGTGTGATGTGGCATTAATTCTATCACCTTTTCGTAGGATACGTTAGCTTGACATGAAAAACACGATATCCAGGGATTTCCCCATCATTGCGCAAGCACTGGTTCCTTCGTAGGCCAACTACACAGTACAGAGTTCTGTGTATCACAGTTTCTTTGTCCCGGGTTTTCGGGGGAAGTTCTTCAGTATTAGGCATGTCGTTTGCATCATACATTTGTTACAAATTGTAGATCAGAACGAAGCAAGGACAGTCGGAATAAAGGATTTTTCGCTTAATAACGAGCAAATGTAGAATATTTCATTATAAAAACGCATGAATGTCGTAGGTTAAGTAGTGATTCCTTCGTACAGGGAGTTGTTATAGGCTCACATGCACAACACAAGAGTTCTGTGTATGTGTATCACATTCACGTACATGCACAGCAGTGTTTATCGAAAACGACAGCGTTGTAACTTGCAACTGCAAGCTGTCTGTCGTTCTTACTGCCGAAACACAGCCATAGAGCAGTATATATCCTGCTCTTTGATTACAGCCGCGTAAATATTTCGAACACAATTTGTTCGCCATTTGAGCGGCCCTGTTAATTTTTTCGGCCCCTACACACAACTGACACAGCCTCCGTAGGAGTAGACAAATTAGGCCTAATTAATGGGACTTAAGCCTTCTTCAGTCAAATGGGATACCGTGCACTTTGTGTAGGCCTTACTCTCGTATATCTCGTTGTATACAGAGTGTCAGTGTGTTAGTAAATTTGTCTTATGAATCTTTGAGACAAGACAGTTCTGTTATTTATGTGATCTGTTGTTAAGTGATTTTTTTTTTCAGTTCTTTAATTCCTTCCTTGTGATATCTGGGATTCGGATGAACACCAGTCAGTGAAGTAAAAAAATTTCACATAGTAGCCTACCAATCGCTTCCATAAACAGTGGTTACGGTTTCCGTAACCAAACTTCTAGTTTTAATTGCCCTTTACATCAAAAAGTCAAAGTAATTGTCATTTTTTCGTTGCACCGTAACTTTTAACTTGAGTTTATAGACTCCCACTATATGATCAGACTTGTTCACTTGACGGAAACTAGAGTACAATATAAGTTATTGCCATTGTCTGTAGAAATCGGAAAATTACCACTTAACCAGCTTGGGGGAACGATCGCCAATGTGGATGGGGGCAAAATTTTCAGCAGCCGGAACCCTGAATCATGCCCCGGACCCCGGACCGGACTCGTAAGACTATAAACAATCCACCCATACGTACATGAGGACATATGTAGCCTATACAGTAGCGTGGCTAAGGATTTTGGTGGGGAAGGAGGGGTTCATTAAAGCAGGACTTAGAAAGGACATTGGTGGGCAATTTTGGTCACTCGGGGTGGGGTGGCCCCTTGATCACATGATAGTTCTTGTCACTGCACGAATACACACACAAACACACATACACACACTCTCCTGGCAATGACACGCGTATACACAAAACATAGAATTTGAATTAAAATTGCAGTATTATTTTTATTACTATTGTTACTTTCATTAGGTTCAATTTGACGTTTTCTTGAGGACCTTAAGGTCTATATAGCAGTTAATCCTAAGTCACGTTCACTCTTCGTGTACCCAACTGCCCATACTTGCCATAAAAATGACTCCCTCTTTATGGTATGTTGTGTTTATTTTGTCTGTTGAGGGACGAGGCAACACTTCTCCTCCCGAGATCGATGCCCCTTTAACCAGTTACTGTTAACAACCAGTCAGTAAACTTGCATCATGCACTAATATCTCCCCCATTTTGTGGTTGTTTGCTTTCAGATTTGTCTCTGTACTTAACCTGACCAAGGTGGTCCAGATGGAGCTTGACTTACCCACCCCGTAAGTATTAGGATTTTAGGAGTAATTGAGCTTATACCAGAAGGATTTAAAGAAAACGTTTTTCACTATGATTGATTACATATACTTGTATGTCATTGAATAAATATCTTATTCTTCATTCGTACTGTTTGTAAGGAATTTATGAAGAAAACTTCCTCGAACCATTTAATTTACTAATACAAAAGACAGGTAGATTGAAAAAAATAACAGTTTGCACAGCTGTTGTTCAAGTTCTTCGAATGTATTTTTCTGATGGACTGTTAACAAGAATTGAAAATGGTTTGTATAATTTATGAACTGTATACACCTTTACAAACCCAGTTCTCCCCCCTTCCGGCAGCCATCTGTTTGACCGGATCAAAGTCCCTATATGTTAACAGCGGTGGAAAATTTCTCAGTTGTCCAAATTCTCTCCAAATACCATATATTTATGGCTGCGAGAAACTTTCCAAATTGTTTTATTTTTCCCTAATTTTTAATTGTATGGATACACAGAGCAAATGCCATGGTTTACAGCAATAATATCAATGAATGGTGTTCCATCGACATGATTTATTTGTTTTCAAACTCTTTTCAACAAACCGTTCTGAAACTGAAGTGAAATCATTGGGTGCAATGTAAGAGATTCTGGTCATTTGCCGATAAATATTGTAAGCCCCACCTCTTCATCCTCCCTCGAATGGCAGACCGACTGCGTGGTCAAGGTGTTGAGATCATGCGACTTGCAGTCGGGTCTGACAGGGCCTGGGGAACCGAGGTGGGGGGGGGGGGTTAAGGGCTTTGGGGCAGTGGCGTAGCTACTGGGGGCAGGTGGGGAAGGTGCCCCCCGAGAAAATAATTTGGAGAAATTTGATAAAATTGGGGAAATTTGATGAATTTTCTTATTTTTACAAAAATTTCTCATAATTTTTATTACAATAAGAAATTGTGAGACATTTCGCATACATAATTCGTATTTTCATGCAACAAATTAACCCAGATTTCGTCACTGTCGCATGAACCGGCCCTACTCGCGTTCCACAGAAACGTCTTCGCCGCGTAGCAGATTGAATGTTCTGTTGTATACGCGCGGGTGTTATGATCAGTGCATTTCAGTGCGCAGGAAGCTGTTATGCAGGAATTTAACAACAGCTGATACAGTACAACTAACACTGAAAGGCTGCAAACCCGAACTTATCCCCTCGCACACAGTCTCTGTGTTGTACACTTTAGGAATTCAGTAAAAGGATGGGAGAACTGACAAGTCACTAACATAGACCCCGAGGTTATATTGTCCTACAAGCTAGTAGCGGGAGGGGTTTAAACTATACCGATTTTCCTTTTTTTTTTCTTAACGATGGATGGGGCTGAAACAATCCATGGCCAGCGATAAACTTAACGTTAGTTTAGAAATTAGAATGAACGGGATCCATACTTAGATCTTGTTACTTGCCTAATCCTTGGAGGCTTACAGGCTCGTTCGGGAATGTAGCTTTTTGCTCACTTGGGGTGTAACAATAAACGGGTCCACGAATACCTTGTCCTAGGCTAGAACTTACTCGGTGAATGTAACCTTCGACACTTAACAGACTGCTGTTCTAACAGGATATCCTGTGTGATCGAGCCACTATTAGGCCTCCCTTCAGTGGCGTACGAAGGGGGGACCATTGGACCATGCCCCTCCCCCTCACCGATGCCATTTTTCTTTGTTCTTAAAATTACGTAGTTAAACTTTAGTAACATAGATTTCACTTCGAAAGATAGCATATGTGGCACCAGATTGCATATAAGGACACCCATTTCTTCAAAAATTTTCAAAGAGGAAGGATTGCCTCTGCAAGGCCCCTCAGTGATGCCAATTTTTTTAATTCCTACAAATAGGCAAATTCTGTCAAATTTCAATGTTTACTTAAAAAGGTAGACTCTGTATCCCACTGGTGGAATCGATTAAAATAGAGACTACCTGTACATGTTTAGATTCTCTTTATAAGCATGAATACGCTATTTTTGGCCATATGAGGGGTCTGATTTTTCGAAATTTTCTTTCCGCTCCGCGCCAACGAATGGTGGCGCTTCGCTCAGTCTTTTGGGCAAAATTACATTTTGGGGGTCAAATTAGCTCTTACCTCTATGATCACTTTGCAGTTTGCGAACATAATTTGAAGTGAGGGTTTTATTGCAAACGACAAAAGAAGATAGCGACTCGTTAGTTTCTTCGTATTAGTCTGGAAAATGCTGTTTCCGGCCATTTGACGAGTCTGATTTTTCGAAATTTTCTCTACGCTCTGCGCCAACTAATGGTGGCGCTCCGCTAAGATAATCTTTATGATAAAATAACGTTTTGTGGCCAAGAAAAGCCACAAATCCTATACCGACCAATGCTCTTTTATTTTGACTCCTAAAAGTGTGCAAATTTAATGACAAGTTTTACTTCGTAAGGTAGCATAAATGGCATAAGAATGCATGTAAAGACACAAAAGTTTCAATTTTATCCTCTTGAACCGCCGTGACAACGATTCTACTTTTAACACTGTCCCTGTCAAAGTCGAAATCTTGCACCATTTTGCATCTAGGCTTCTTGAAAACGTCAACAAATTTCCGGACACCCCTCCCCTTAGACCATACTGCATGCCCCCCCCCCCCCTTCAGAGATATCCTGCGTACGCCACTGCGTTAGTACATACAAATAAACCAGATATATAAATAAACCAGATATTGTTGACAAAATTAATATACTTTGTTAATTCCGATTGCTCTATTTTATACTTTAAGATTAAAATGCATGTAAAATTACAAAATGACATGGTTATTTTGTTATACTTGGTTTTTTGCATGTTTTATATGAAATACATACACATGGACCGGGAAAAGTTAGGGGGAAATTTCATACCTTTGCCCCTCTGGAACAAATCCTAGCTACGCCACTGCTTTGGGGCTTCAGCCCTCTTTTTCTGTCTAATGCATTTTTGACCGCCTTACATTGGTGTTATATAGTTGAACATATGGGGCCTCTTTTGTGTTTAGCCCTAATTTCAAAACTTGTTCTACGACCCCTGTCCGAAGCTCGAATCCTGACCGGATCATACCGAAAACTTTAAAAATGAAACCGTACCGCCACATCTAGAAGAAAGACCGTAGCCAATTCAACTTTAACCACTTGGTTGGAAACTGAGGCCCAAAACCTCATCTTAACGTAAAACTCTCTGGAATAATATCGACCAGCCCGACTTTCTTGAAATTTTACGATAGGCGTATGCTAACTTTTACTAACTACTTCGTTGCAACATGGTTACGTAACATGGTTACGTTATGAAAACAATATTCACTGAGGATGAATGGAGGGACCGATCGAAGAGTAGTGGTTGCAGACACATAGTAATCTACGTACTGTGTGGCTCTGTTTTGCTGCTTATTTTTTTGGAGAGGGGTTGTCATGAGTGGACTATGTATTAATGCCAGCGAATATTGTACGGACCCGAGTGCAACCCGATTGCGATACACTTGGGACGGGACAGAGTACCGGCCAGTTCACATGTAGTCGAATATCAGTAGCAGTACCAGGACTGTCATCAAACAAGGGGGGGGGGGGGTGTTTGCGTAAAAAAGCAAATGTTGGTGGTAAGAAAAATGTCTCGTGCAGCGTGAAAGCGAGCGCGAAGCAAGACTTCTGACAAATAGTGCCCAGGAGCGCACCTTAGGCCCCCTGCTGAGGCTTTGAGGTTTATGCAATTCTTTAGCCCATGGCCCACTGAGTACCAGTGTTGTGGTGCTCGAGACCGGTCTTGGTCTCGTTTTCGGCCTCGGTCTCGGTCTCGACACTATGTGGTCTAGGTCTCGTTTCTGACCCTTGCGGTCTCGGAAATTGTCCTGGTCTCGATTCGAGACGGGCCAAAAATTTGTTCTTTTATTATTTATTTTAAATAAGATAATAATGTCGAAAAGTAAAACATTAAAGTGTTACGTACATAGCGGTATAATGCATAGATGGCTCTACTTATTAATTCTTTTCTTAAGTGAGTGCTTTTTGTCCATTGTTATTATATAATGGACATTAATAAATGTTATCTTATTCCATTGGGCTATTACATCCCACACCTTCCTCACAGAAGGTAGAATATGAGAACTAGATTGCATGTAAGGACACCAACTTTTCAAAAAAAAAAAAAAATAAAGGGGTAAGGGGCCATCCCTTACGCTTGTTCCGCAACCGGTAAAGACATACGAGAAAGGGGCAGGGGAGTGGAGGATGTTCAGGTGAGGTGAGCAATAGTTTTACATTTATCATGCAACGGGTGTTGGGAGGAAAGCAATTTATAGACGGGAGTTCGGACAGTTAAGCCCGGGTTCCACTTACGCGATTCAACTTGCGATTCAACTTTCAACAAGTTGCGCGATTTTTCAAGCAACTTTCTTCGCAACTGTGTGGTGTTCCCACACGCGTAACTCTCGTGCAACATTAGCTTGTGTTGCCTATGGAGATGTCACCCGACTGGGATAATAATATAGGTGATGGTGAAGATTCCCAGAAGAATGCATTTGTTCCCCTCCTTGTCATTTGACGAAAGAAATCGGAGAGATGTGATTATAGGCCTACGAAGGTGCGTGGACTGTATCATAGAAGTAACACCTCTCTGGAAGAACTACCTCGGATAAATCATAGAACACATGCCTGTCATGACATGTCGGACGAACTGAGTTGAATAGAACATAATTATCAGACTAGTGGGCATGCATGGCGTACGAGGCGCGGGGAATTAAGAGGGAAGGCCACTCCCAATATTTACAAAATATGAGTTTTGTGGAAGTGTCTAGAAAAATTCGCGTCTAAAAAAGTTTGGCATGTTTAATTATCCGTATATTCTAACAGCTTATGAAAAGCAATCGAGCTTAACTTCATATTCCTGCACAACGTACTACGGTAATTTCTCAAAATGGCTGAATTTTCAATTTTCATCAAAAATTTGCCAGAAGAATAGAAAAAGCATCACAGTCAAGATCAGATTTAATCATGAAAAATCAAGAAATAAACATTCGTGAGACATTAGGTGAGAAGCTTATAAAAATAATTATTTCTCAGTTCTTTGTCATCTATAGTGTTGCGCGACACAATTTTCTAAAATATCCTAATATCGTGCTGTTAAAATTTGCCCCAAAATAAAATGTCATCCTTCATAATCACATTTATATCTTCAAGAAAAATAGAAAAGATTATACAAATATTCGACACAGCTTAAAATGGGTAAAATCAAATAATTTTTCTCACCCCACTTCATTAACGTGGGCACAAATTTTTCGAAATGGTAAACAGAACATTTGGGTGATCTTTGCAAAACTGTTGGACGTTGTTTTCCAATGTCAGATTACAAGGACAGAAGTGAGCGTTTATACTGTAACCCAAATTTTACCGTAACGAATCAATCAAAATCTATCTCATGAGTTATAGTGGCATAATAAGTGTGATGTTTTAATTTTAACGAAACAGATTAACAGAAAAATGCAAGCTCCCACCTCATATCGTCAGAGGCCGCGGAGCCAATTTTGAAGGGCAGGGGCTAATCATCGAAGCGGTCCAATATGTCCAAAAAAATAAATGCAGTTTAGGGCGGTCCAAAATGCAGTTTCATGCGGCCCAAAATACCCACAACAAAAGAGTGCGGGGGTTAAAGCAAGCCCCCCGTCTCCGCGGTCCCTTTTCGTATTTTTCAAAATTGGGTGATATCGTGAGCGCCGATTCTCAGGAAACGGACCGGGGGACATGTCCCCCAATACTTAATATTCGCCCGTTACCGGTAACTTTAACTACCCACAAAGTATTTTCTTTTAACTGAGGTAATAATCCCCCCCCCCCCACCCTATTTACCAAGAATGAAATGGCCGCCCCTATAGGTGATATATTAGTTGTTAAGATTATGAGACTCGGGACTCATTTTCAGCCTGAGTTCATGAATCAATGAGCAAAATATGGTAGTTTTTGCATTAAGACCCTTCGAGACGGCAAAGAAAAAAAAAAAACACCGGGAATGGAGTTCCTTCATACCCCTCCGTTCATCAGGACGACGATCATAAATGGGGACCATGCGAGGAGTTATGATGAAGTAAAGAAGTCATAGGCCTAAAGCTAAAACTGGGACCATGCATGAAAACCTGGAAAATGAGAATAACATTGTCTATAGACATAAAGATTGGAAAATGTCATTTACGCAAACTTTAGGTTGGGAGGTCAACGATATCACTCATACACGGCACCACGGCGAGAGGAAATTCTTTGCTATAAGTTCAAGTATGGGCAGATATAGGCGGATCATTGAAATGGTGCACAAGATTGGGGGTACACTAGCCCTCAACAGTGCCTTGTTATAGGCGTACTACGCTCCATAGACTACGCTCCGAATGCACGAAGCAAAGTTCTATAGTGGAGCGTAGTGTGTAGGGCCTTATTGAGAACTAGGGGTACATTGATCATCCTTGCAAAATTAACACTTTAAAGGCTCCATTAGTTACCTAATTCTTTGCAGAGTAGACAAAAGAAGAAATATAATTTTAACGTGCCGTGAAGCGATTGCAAAACTATATTTCTTTTTTACAGTATATGCATTGGAAATGTTCCAGCCCTGACTGTTCCAGTTTCCAAATTACAACAAAATATCGATTCCGGTGCACCCGCGGTCGAAGGCTAACAGGGTAAACTGGGGTAAAAACGCCCTAATTGTAAAAAGAAACCATTGTGATCTAAATTCTGAATGATCACATTCACACCCTATAGGTCTACATTCAGTTGAAAAAATTATTGGGACACTTTCGGACCTGTCGCAACTTTTATTCACCCTCAAAAACAACATATATTTCGGTTGGGCGTTTGAATTTGCCCCAAATAATTTGTCCAGGATTGTAGTCTCTCTGTGAATATTAATTAGTTTTGACTTCACTTGTATACCGTCCTCTTCCCGACAGTACGTACTGTAGTCTGACGGGTACTACTACTAGTACTAGCCTAGTCTATTTCACGTCTAACTAGTAAATTCTAAAGCTGACTTGAACGCTATCTAGTGTTATCAAGTTTGCTTTCATGCACTTGAAAACACTAGTGTTTTGTGTGACTTCAAAAGGTGACGTGTAATATGAAGAACGTATTTTCATAATGATTATGGAAAATGACGTTGTGATACTGTAAATAACAGTCCCCCTTCATGACCTAACGTTACACACGCTCCATATTTATAAGCATAACGTAGGCACGCACGACTGAGTGCTAACTGTTAGGCCTAACGTTAGACCTAGGGTAAGACTGGTTTAGGTTCTTCCGATCGTCAGGTTTACTGTATTATCATATGATTGTAGACCCTGAGGTAACCTGTGACGTTGGTAACATAATATGTGTGTTCTAATGTCAAGATCGGTCATAGTCGCAAGGTACAACGTGTAATTAGCAGTTAAAGTAGCCCATTTCCAAGCATCACAAAAGTCATCCACCTATACTAGACTGAGTCTAGGCCTAGGCGAGGTGCAGTAACGATATAGTGCTGGCTTGATATGTTGTAAACAACGACAACGTTACAATAGCTAGGCTGTATATACTGATCATTGTGTACACTACGTATGTATGCTAGGCTGTACACTCGCTACTCGAACTCACCTTTCGATCGCATTTGTACCTGCTGTACCAAATTTCGTGGCAAAATTTTCCAAAGCTTGTCTTTAATAGGTCTGTTAACTGTTAATCCTTCGAGTACGTTTGCCAGAAAAATTGTTAAAGCACACACGCCTTCTCTAAATGCGAACTTAATGGGCTGTCTTTACTGCCATTATTACCAACAAAATTTCGCGGAAAGCACAGTTCAACGCATGCGCAGTTCGAAAGTTGATTGTAAAGTCGCAGCAAAATAGAACATGTTCTATTTCCTGCAACTATGAATCAACTCGACCGAGTTGAATCGATTGTAAAGTTGATTCCCGGTCCCACTAAGCAACTTTTGTATCAACCTGGTTGAAAGTTGAATCGCGTAAGTGGGACCCGGGCTTTACATACACAATTGCATCAATTCAGCCGAATGAATTTAGTCAAGAGTTGCAATAGCGAAATATTAGCACATTGTCAATTCGTTGTAGTGACCCCCCTGAAGACTGAATACCATTTCATCAAATGCTTTGATATATTTTGTGATAAATTTCTGATCTTTTAGCAAGTTGCTGGTTTTTTGTTATTGCAAAGGAAAACTAAAAATGAAGACTATTTAAATACACTTTTAAATGCATGATAGCACAATTTTCGGCCATCTGAGAAGTAGGGATTGTTCCAAATTTTCTTTTCTCTCCACACCAACTGATGGTGACACTCAACTTAAATAGTATTGTATTTATGGTAGGATTATTTTTTCGTGCATAAAAATAAAAAGCTGACATGCTGCCGTGCCCTTACGTCCATCACTGTTGCTCTTTTATTTTGACTCCAAAAAGTATGCAAATTTAAAAACAAATTTTACTTCGAATAGCCACCGGTAGCGTTAATGACATCTGATTGCATGTAAAGACACAACATGTTCAGTTTTACCCCATTAACCAAACAACTCAACTTTCAGGGCTCTTCCTGTAAAATTAAAAATCACCATTTTGCATTTGAGCTCCTTGAAAAGGCCAAGAATTTACAAAGGGAAAAGAGAAACCTCTCACTAAGACCCCTCTCACTAAGACCCCTCTCACTAAGACCCCTCCCCCTACCGGCAATCACTCAACGTACTGCATGCCCCCCCCCCCCCTTTCACAGAAAAATTGCTTACATTACTGAACCTCGCCTTGTTACCTTACCTTTGTAAACTCATAGACTGAATTTACTTTTCAAAAACGCCAGTTGCTTTGAAAAAGAGGCTAATCATTGAGGAAAAACGTATTCATTTAATGAATCCACACACTCCATCTATATGGAGTTAAAGGCCGAATACTCTCACCAATTCTCCTTAACGTCTTATTCATGCCCCTGCCACAGTTGTCTAAAATTTATCCTCTTCCAGTCGCAATCTCAGTTAATTCCTTCAGGGTGACTATAAACGAGCAATGTGTATAAATCAAAACACTCACAGTACAGTTAATGCTGTGTAATATTAGCTTTAATACTTTGCATTGTTTGAACTAGCTGCCAATGATAATCAAAGAATTGAGCCAATAGGTAATCTTTGTAGACTACTACGATACTTGTAGATTAGGGTGAGAGTACAAGCCCTTCATCTTTATTCAGTGAGTTAAGACCTGTAGCACTCACTGGCTCTGATTTGATGAGCAGGGCCACCTGGGCCGTACTGGACGGGGCCAGGTAGGGGATTGCCACCCCAAAAATGGCCATTACCTTCCCGGATCGGGCGGACTTTGGTCCCTTAGGGGTTCAGAGATTATGCTCTGGTTGGGCACCTGGAGTCGGGAAAAAGTCACCTTTGCACCTGGAAAAGTTTTTTATTCTATGTCATGTTCTATGTTTGGTCGGGCAACTGGAAGCTCTCTGTTTTGGCATATGACCATAACCATAAGGGACTCTTTTTCTCAAGGGCGGTGACCTCTTGCACTTTTCCAGATCCCCAACTAGGGCATAATTTCTGCCCTACTGAGGCACTGAAGTCTGCCCGATTCAGCAAGCAAGATCTTGGTCAATTGGGGGTCACGGCCCCGGCCTCCCGTCGCATACAGATATGCATATGATTAACATGTACAGAATCAATGATGATACACTTTTGTTTCTACATGTCATTTTAGAGAATAAATTAACTAAGGTTACAGAAGGTAAAAAGGTATTCAAAATTTTGGACAGTTTATTAGCTCAAACCAGCTCAAAGAGCTGTTTGAGCTATTGTGATCCTGCGCCGTCTTTCTGTCTGTCTGTCTGTCTGTCTGTCTGTCTGTCTGTCTATCTATCTATCTAATCTATCTGTCTATCATGTCTGTTCACAATTGCCTTATGGCTCTCAGACGCACATTCTTCGACGGATTTTAACGGAACTTGGACACATTGGTCATTGAACATTGGGCTATCTGTCATCTTCGAAAAGTTGAGGTCAAGGTCATTTAGGGGTCATTAATGGCTGTGTTGTGAATATCTTAAAACTGTATCTCCTCCCACAAATAGGGTTGTATGTTCTTGAAAGGTGTCACAGTATTCCTGATATAGTGGTTCTTTAGTGTTGTATATCCATTTTTTTATCTAAGGTCATACGAAGTCAAAAGGTGTTCTTGATTTTTCTTGATGTGGTATTGCTTTACACCCGTGAGCCCAATAGTCACCAAACATGGTTTATTTCATCAACTATTGAAGAGCTTCCAGGTGGGGTGTAAAAATGTAGGTCGAAGGTCATCCACGGGTCCTTTGAGGCCATATAAAGGTAGATAATTTGAAATGGTATTTTCTCCTTCATGCATCGCAAAATTGTCTTCAAAATTGCCAAGAAGGATGAGTGGCTTTAACAGATCACAAATTACTTCTCCAATTTGGGATGAAGAGTAATTTTGACACCTTTTTGACCAATTTTGTGCCACCCCTCTACTGTATTTTTACCAGTCTCACAAAATCAATACAGTGTTTTCTTTACACTGCACTCCCTTGAAAAATGTCTGTGTACAAGAGGTCAATCCTGTGAGGTTGTTTAGGTTAGTTTAAAGGGAGATGTTAGAGTATTTTCATTGTGTGTGCATGGAGGCTTTTTGTATAAATACTCAAGGTCAAGAGGACAAATGCCAGTATTACACATAAACAGCTGGCACAGTCACATTACACTGCTTCGAAACTAGTCTTGCTTGTGGATGGGATGAAGAGGGTCAACTTTGTTTTATTTGTGTACAGGGAGGAAGCTCTTACTTGTGTTATCACAGCCCATGAAACGTACCTTCTGCCTTGCTAATTATGAACTATTCACTCACTGTTTTCTGTAACAGTAGTAAGCAAGGCAGCCAGGGCTTATCATTTTATCTGAGATAAATTAAAACATTCTAAATTGTGGAATAATCTGTTCAAGAACTTAACAGCCATGTAAGACAAGTATGTAGTATGTACTGATTGAACTGTCGGTTGCGTGGGGAATAATTTTCTTGGCATCATAGGTCATCACTGTGCCTAAGTTGTAACATACTTACCTGATGTAACTGCTGTACATAGGTGTTTATTTTAATAAGGGTGTCATGTATGTAGGTCCCTATTAATTTCTTGTGGCAGCATTGAATTCAGACTTTTTGGAGGCTATGACTATAGTTGATCCCTATAGTGACAGCAGACATACACATATAGCGGAGATAAGTAAATTGTCTCCATAGACCAGTGGTCACATATGCTTTTTATGGTTACTGCCTTATAAATCATAACCTCCAAGTGTTATCATGAAATTAGTACATGATCTTACATATTCCATGTTGGCACACATTAAAGCTTTAAGATCTATAGGCAAATTGTCTTGTTAGACCACTGAGAGAACACATATTCTATTGTGGTCACTGACTTATAACCTCCAAGTAAGATCATGAAATTAGTTCATGATGCGGCATAACACCTATTTCAAATTGGATGCTAGCCCACAAGTGGGGAATGGGGATAAGTGTCACCCGCATGAATAGGGTTTTAAAGATCCACTCCTCTACAGATGTGCAGGATTTTGCTCTCACATGTACCACTGTTTTGTTTTATAAATAATGCAAAATGCCTTCTCTGAATACAGATTGTATGATCCAATGCTGAGACTTTGTCAAACACAACTGCCATAGTGTTACCTTTGTGCTTTTCACACATTTTCATGAGCGATTGCACCATTGGTGCTCTAGTTTTCCTATGCAACATATACATTCGGTCTCGGCCTGAGGCCTTGTCGGTCTCGGTATCGGTATCGAATTTCACCCCAGGTCTCGGTCTTGACACCCTCTGGTGTCGGTCTTGGTCTCGGTCCCGGATATGCCGGTCTCGACTAGAACACTGCTGAATACCCTTGTTTGCTTCCAAGGATCAAAATTTTGGTGAGGTTTTGGAATGTCTCTGTGTGAAAAATTAAATTTCAGGATAGGTACACTTTTCCTTCAATTAGCGGATGGGTCCAGGGCCACTTAGTACCCTTGGTAGCTTGGGCTTGGTAGCTTCCATAGGGCAAAGTCGTCACCTTGGGGGAGGGGTCCAAGGAACATTGTCCTTGAAGATCTGAGGTTAATTATATTTCTGGATGAACAATGAAGTTAGGTATAGTTTGGTTTAGCAGATATAGGGTCATGGCCTCATTAAATTATGGGTTCAACTGACATAGCCTTGATGAAACTCCGAGGAGCAAAGTTTATGCATTGGCAATGAAAAGTTAGAAAACAAAAAAAAAAAAAAAAAAACTGGCTGATATTCAAGCCCGTGGTAAGTAATGTATATATTTCGTTCAATTCTGACTTTCTGAGTGGGGTCAAAGTGTAACTTCCACTGAACTTCGCGCCACACAAATTGAAATTCGTAATGCAGTAGTGAAGGTCGTAAATCAGTCAGTTTGAAATCTTTTCCGAGCCCTGGAAACGAAAAAAAGGCTTTTAAATGGTTACGTCCTTTGAATTAAAACTTTGATTGGTTTAACCCCCAAACCTCAATCCAAACAGAGTCCACTCTAATCCTCTGCTTTCTCGCTTGGTGCTCAGCATAAGCAATGAAGTAGGGAAAACAAGCTAGTGAGCCACAAAAAAAAAAAAAAAAAAAAGCCGTGGCCGGCTGCACTTTAGCCAATTAGTTGAAAACTGGGCTGTAAAACTCCATGTAACATAATCTCTCCCATCAGCCGATCAATGAGCAGGAAATTGTTTGCGTCAGCTATCAGCCTAGGACAATTATTTTCTCATTTCTGTTTATGGTTGGGTACCTTCCAGCTACATCTGGTAACTGATAATAATCCAGGGTGTCTGTCCAAATGCAGATTACGACGGGAACATGGTTAATATAGTTTAAAAGCACCTACAGTCCACCGATTGAAAATTTGCCCTGTGACACCAGCTGATCAGCTTGAAATACATTGCTGGTTTTTTTTTTTTTTTTTTTGTTTTTTCTTTCTTTCTCTCTCCAACTTTTCTCTAAAACTAGCTTTTGATTTCCAAATACTTGTCTGAAAGGCATGTCAGTTTTGGCAACATTCCTGGGTGGCTCTTAAAAGTAAATTAATAAAAATAAAAATAATACAATTGAAAATCTGCCATACGTGACACCAATCAACAAATAACATCGTTCACACTCAGTTCGTTTAGTTTCTTAAATTTTCTCTCATAAAAAATCCAGTATATTTTCCATTATGAGCTCTAGGTTTTGAGATATTTGCCTAAAAATGACAACCGAGGTTTCGGAAACTTCTTAAACGTCCTAGCCTACGTCGGATAGCACAATCGGAGAGTACAGTCGCTTAGATAACATTTTCAAGTAACAGCAACGTAGTCGCTTGAAAAGTGTAGACTTTTCAATTCTCCCTAAACTTGTCAAAAAGGAACCCAGGAAACAAAGGTTTTGCAATATAACCTCCGTGTTTCTAAAATTTAAAAACTTGAAAGAGTAAAAAATCGGCTGGCTCAGACCGCTTTTCCCAAATTTCGTTCCTTATAATGTTCATACCTGAAAAAAAAAAAATGCAAAATTTGGGTGCTTGAACAAATAAAAAAAAAAACCCCAAATAGTATCGAAATGAGGTACGCTACGCTAATGTTATCCTCAGCCCCAATTAATACTGTATCAGTGTTTCTAGGCCTATCTGGAAAAAAATCAAAGTGGGTGCCAGATAACATAAAACACTGTGAAGTGTTCGAAGCTTGCTGAAATTATTTAGCTCTTGATGGCATGGAAACAAAATTTGGGCATCTCTAATAAACATCGGCTAGGTTGGTTATTTTGAAAGTCCAGTGACACAAATTCGACTTACAATACAGTTTTGTAATTAAGGTATGATAGGCTAGCCGGCCGTCCTTCCACTGCATAGACTTACTTCCTACGCTGGATTCAGTAGCGTCAGCAACGCCACTGGGGGATAGGGGTCTGCAGCCCAACCATATTAATTTGGAAATTCGGGCAGAAAGAAATGTTTTTAATTTAGCATGTTGAATGCAATCGGGAACAGGCAAATTTCTGGTAATTTTCGAGCAAGACGTTACAGGTAAGACCCCCAAATCAAATTGCCTTCGTCTCAGTTAAGTTCGTGGGATGTTTAGTCTCGATTCTCCTGCACGTACGAAAAAAACTGTTACCTTTATCCTTGTGATGAATGCAGTGGGGTAGGAACTAATTTGAAAAGGGGGCAGATCAGATTTTGGACTTTGCATCTCACCATACCGCACTGTCCAAAAGGTACATTTTAAATGCTAAATTTTTCGCTTTTTTTCTACCAGGGAAAAAGATTTTTTAAATAAAAAAATCGTATGCTATAATTTTTTTTTTTCAAATAAAACTGGGCACTATAGAAGGTAGAAATTTTCGTTTTTCCCAGCCCAGCTACAGTCTGTAGGCAGCAATTCCAGCATATCTATGCCCTCTGCAAACTGAGGAACATTGGTGACATTTTAATTCTTCAAGTTACTAAAGAATCCATCTACTCATAGACTATTGAACTGACAGGGTTGAAAGGTAGTTCATGGAAGGTATGTATGAGAGCACTTACGGTACTAGGCAAATGATTTCCTGCCTAGAGTCTTGCCCGAAAGACTATTTAACCTGAGAGCCACCGTCAGTTGGCGCGGAAGGGTAGAGGATATTTTGAAAAATTGGACCCCTAAGACAGTCGAAAATGGCATTTCTCAGGCTTTTAAGTAGTAGCTAAGGAGCAGGGAGGTAAGAAGGCTTCTTCATGGGAAATGGGCAAGCACCCAAATTTTCCGAGCTTTTTTGAAGTGTAAACAAGACTGTAATACGTTCGTAATTAGCGGCACGCGAACAACGAAATTTTTGCCTTTTCGAAACAAATATTTGATCTTGTATTGCAGATATTTTTGGATTCTTAGTTTCTTGTAAAGAGAAATTTGATAAGTTGGGGGATTACTGTTCGAAGAATCTGCATTTCTAACATTGGCAATCTCAGAATGATTGCACGGTGATCGACTGAAGATGTTGCTACATTTCATGTTATCTTGAAGGTCTACTAACTGGAGCTCTCCAATGAACTTTTAAAAGTTTCCGAAACTTTGTTGTTTGTTTTAGACAAACTATTTCAATGTCAAGAGCTTATGATACTGGAGTAAAGTTGGAATTTTATTAGAGAAAATCTATAAAAATAGCACTGGAGTTGGCGGTGTCACCTGACCTGGTGTCACAAATGGCAAATTTCGATTTCTTTTTCATTTCCAGAGCTTGAAAAGATTTATCAGACTAATTCATTAGACAGCAGTTGTGCATTAGGCAATGCACGTTAAATCGCGCGGAAAATTTTTTGAAACAATGAATTGCAAATTTTATTGAAGAGAACCCGGAATTTCACGAAGAAGAGATAAAAAGGGGTTTTCTGACCCGGAAACTGGGGGGAGGCATGCCTTCCGCCCCCTCATTTTTCACTGAAGGTGTCGCCCTCGCAGCCCCCACCGCCGCTTCCTACGCCTATGGATGAATGTCCCTCACTCAAAATCCATATATGGGCCATATATGGGAATTAATATCTGGCTCATATCTGGTCCAGATATGGAATTTGTATGTGGCTTTAACAAAAACTGGGCAGATATAAGTTGATATAATATAAAAGAAATATATGGCTCATATAAAATTTGTTGTGGCTCAAATTTTATATGGGACAGATAAGGTTCATACATGGCAAATCCAGATAATAATGGGCCATATATGGAAATTTATATCTGGCACAAACTTGGTTGAGATATGCGATTTGTATCTGGCTTCAACAAAAATTGGGCAGATATAACTTGATATAACATAAAGGAATATATGGCCCATTTAAAATTTGATATGGCTCAAATTTTGTTTGGGGCAGATATGGTGCATGTGTGTCCCATTAGGAATTTATATCCAGGCCATATCTTGAACATATATGTCTGTACCAAAACTTATTAGTGCACTACCTTTGTGTAAAGCGTATCATAAGCCTTGCATAGTCAGTATTAAGTTAAGGACTATCTGAACATCTGTTGTATTACATTAACTCAAGTATTTGAAGTTGTTAAATTAGTTTATAATAAAGAACAAAACTGCTTTGAAATTCCTAATTTTAAAAGTTTGCACTGCATTTTTGGTTTAAATTACCGTTTCGGCAAATATTCCAACAAAAAAATTGTTGAAGGTTTTATGATTTTCACATTTTACTACTTTAATCATAAACCACGCCCACATGGGAAAGTCATTTGCATATGTTAGAATAATATGTCTGAATATGGTTTGAATGTTATGATTTTGGTTTTCTGATTCTTATTCAGCTTCCAAAGAAGGCCCTTATGTAGGACAGGTACAAAAATTTAACCAAAAAGTATTAATATGGTCATATGAAATTTATATGTATATCTGGCATGTTATTTTAATCAGTTGTATCTGGCTTGTTAAGGCCATATAAAACTTTATTAACATATCTAGATTAAAATTTCATCAAGTTATGTCTTGCTTGCTATGGCCATACAAAACTTTACTTACAAATCTGGACTTGGATTTCTTCAAGTTATATCTGGCTTGATTTGGCCATATAAAATTTTATTTTGCATATCTGCAAAGGAATTTCACCAAGTTATTAAGGCTGGCTTGATATGGCCATATAAAACTTTAATTACTTATCTGGACTGGCATATCATCAAGCTATATCTGGTTTGATACGGTCATATAAAACTATATTTGCATATCTGTAAAAGCATTTCTTCAAGTTATATCTGGCTTGATATGACCATATAAAATTTTATTTTCATATCTGGACTGGCACTTCATCAAGCTATGTCTGGCTTGATATGATCATATGAAACTTTATTTGCATATCTTGAAAGACATTTCTTCAAGTTTCTTGATATTATGTATTAAGGCACCTATATAGATTTTTTATGTCCGGCTTCATATGGCCATATAAAACTTTATAACAGCAAGCTAGATATTTCCAGATATAAGTTAAATATAAATTTTGAGTAAGGGCAGGTTATTTCCGTAATTTTAATCATTTCGATTAATAGAATACCGTGTTTATTTATTTACGTCAGCTTTACATATAACATCATAGGAGAGCAAACGGCAGGCCCAAATTTACCGGACCACCGTACCAGCAAACTGCATGCAGTCCCAGTACAGTAGGTTTGTTTGTGGAGCATGCATTGCGCTTCAACGGTTAATTATAGTAACATACTGTACATTTACTGTTTCCACACATATACATTATGTCTTGACATCACATCAAAAAAGGCCATTAGGTCTAGCCTAGGTAGTTTGGTGAAAAAAAGGTAAGGAGCATCGCACCGATTTATGTTTTTATCCAAGATTGAAGTGGTGTTGAGCCGTGGCGGCAGGAAGAAGTCTCTGTGGCTCCACTCAGTGGTACTGTAACAATATACCGTGAAATGTAATTGGACCGTACAGGTGAGAATTTGTAATTTCAACTTCAACAGTAGCCTATATACAGTAGGCCTAGCCTAGCCTAGGCCTAGGCCTTGTGTCATAAGTAAACCCGGCATATAGGCTCAGGCCTACTCCTATACTGTAGGCCTATAGCTAGGTCTAGGCCCAACTTTAGGCCTAGATAGGGCCAATAGGCCCAATGCTCCTTGTTAGTTGAACCAAAGTAACAAATTTCTTGTATTTGTAACTTTATGTAAGCTTTTGGGTGGTAAGTTTCTAAGTAATACCATACCGTGATCCAGCTCATTGCGTAGCTTAAAAAACTTCAGTAAACCTCTAACTTAAGCTTGGCCTAACGTTAGGCCTTACTAGCCACTAGTATATAGGCCTAGCCTAGGCTAAATTTTATGGCACCCAGCCTACATCAGTAAAGAAGGCTTTATGCATACCTTCTTCATGAATTGGTCAATAAAGGGGTATGTCACTTTTCAAAAGTGTTAGTATTAGAAATGATGTATTTCTTGGACTCTAACTGAGTTTACGTGACTGGAACTCGCAAAGCCTAGTGTTAGGGTTTCGTGCGTAATAAGGTTAGGGTTGCAATTAAGGATAGGGATATTTTCATACATGCATACATTAACCTGTGCATAGATAGGCCTATAAGGGTTAGCTAGGGTGGGCTAGTTGTTTGAATGCATAGCAATGTGTATGGCATAACGTATACGAAAATGTCCATTGTACGTAAAGGCCTATATGTATGGGTGATTTCATAAGTAAGGGAGTCAAGATAAGACATTTGGGTAAAACAGATGTGGAACATTGCAGATGGTGCACTTTATGATTTTATATTGAATGGATATGCATAAAATGAGGAGATAAGGTCGAGCTTGGGGAAAATGTACCCCTCGAAAGCGGGACACCCTTTCGTGTCCCATTTTACTAAGTGAAACCTCTTCTCAAAACTCAACTGTGCTCATCTATGTTAATTAAGAAAATTTGGCATTTTTGAATAGTAACATTAGAGCACTTGGAAATAAATCAAGACCTTTTTAATATTTCAAGTTCATTTGTAGCAAAATGATCAATTTATATTTTGCAGTGAGACACCAAAAATTTACACTGGTTTTACTTTGGAATCTGTACTATGTTCACATTGCACCAACAGATTTAATAGAAAAGCATATATTCCAAAGTACTACTCGAATGCTTCCTAAAATACATCTTAGGCCTAAAACCAATTCAAAATTTGAGGGTTTTGCAAAACTCACTGTCATGAGGCAAGAAGCTTTACTAAATTTGTAAATCTCACGCACTTGAATATTTATGCACTGCTTATTTGAAGTTCAAATACATCACAATGTAAAATGGGACACCAAATCTACTGACTCCCATATCTATGGAATCTCCCTTATTTAAGCTTATGTACATAGCCTACAGTATATACTTTGTTATAGGTATACGTATAGGTACAGTATGCACATGCCGCTCTTTTCCGATGGACAAAAAAGGTTTTTAGACTTCTTTAAAAAAAGCTATGGATATTTTCTGTGAAACTTTAAAAGTTTCAGTTTTCAGCGCCTTCTGTTAAGTTGTCTGGTGTCAATTAGTACCAATTCTTGTCTGTGAAAGAGGAACTAAATTTATGTACTTGGCTGAAAATTCCATTCAGACATGTATTCCCATCCAGCACAGGGAGTTTCTGTGTTTATGTCCTTAAACCAGGTTGCAGTCCTATATTTTACACCAAAGATCAATATGGTACATCAATATTGGTAGCCCTCATGCTAGAGGAATAACATTGGGCTAGCCCATATTAGTCGCACATATCAGTTGTTTACTTGGACTGGAGAACTATCCCATGGGTTATATGGGTCATGTGGGCTAACTTACTGTATATGGGCCCAATCCGAGGTGCAAAATTTTATGGGCCCCATGTGATTCATGAAATGGGTCCAATATGGGTCCCATATGTTACTGTACCTGTGAAGTGACAATAGGCATCCTTTGGAGAAGTGCGTCTACCCTTTATCTAGCCCCAAGTCACAGTTCTGTAGTCCTCTGCAATACAGTATCTGACTTTCTCAAATCACCGGGATTGAAGATTGCCAGGACAACAACTGTTTTCATATCTTTGAATTGTTCATCATTGGGTGACTTCTAGGGCTGCACTTGGCAATTGATCCTTCAATCCCAATCAAAATACCTTAGTCGACAGGTATATGGTTGATAATCTTACATGAATTGTCATACATATGACTTTAAGTAAATGGAGGTTAAATAGCACTTCCTTTCCTTTTGCAAGGGTTTTGTTTCTTTTTGCTTTTAGATTGTTGTGTTGACCTTGAAGTTGCTGTAATAGGAAAAGGACCTCCCCTAAGAGCGCAGAGTTTCTGCTTATGGCACTGATCGGGCAATCACATTCTGTACAGCCGGTTGTAAAGCAGAACCAAACAGTGGGTCATTCGTTAAAGGGCAAAGACAGTCATCCAAAAGTTGTAGATCCCACGGTTTCATTCCTTTTAAATTTTCTTACAAAGATCGATATTTATAGACTTCAGGAATTAAAAATTGCACATTTCCAAGGTAACCCCATCAGTTAAGTTTCCTAAATTTCATAATTTAGTGTGAAAAAAACATTGCCTCATGTCTCTCAAGAGCTAATCTTGAAACGCTTAGAAACTAGTGCTACATTAATCCAAGTTACTGTAGGTGACTGCATTTTTGTAAGAATATGATGCCACACCTGCGCTCCCTTCAAGTTAAACTCAAGTTGAAAATGTGACAGCATATCACTACTCATACACTGGGAACGGCAGATTTGATGTTAATGCAAATTTTGCCAGAATATGCAGATAACTACTGGTAGCCCACAACTCTAAAATATCAAAAAACCTATTTGGCCTTGGATCTGTCTTTTTAAAGTAGTGAAATATTGCAAGCTAAATGTCACTAGTTAGTAAATAGTCGGTCGGTCGGTCGGTCGGTCAGATGGAGCTTCACGGCCTAGTTTCCAACCTATTGGTTTAAGCTGAGCCGGCCACGGCCTTTTCCAGTTGTGGTTCACTGGCTTGTTTTACCTACTCCATTGCTCATGTGGAGCATCATGCACAACGACAGTGGGTTCCATTTTTAGAATCTTTGGTATGATTCGATTTGGGAATCGAAGCTTTTCTCATTGTTAGACCAGATACGAGGCAATGTCTGTAGAATACTAATTGAAGTTTGGGGTAAAAGAAAAGGCCCTTTATCTTTATTCTGTGGGTTAACACCTGTAGCACTCACTGGCTCTGGCTTGATGAGCAAAGTCACCTAGGCGGTACTGAACGGGGACCGGGTAGGGGGCTGCCGCCCTACAAACGACCACTACCTTCTCAAACTTTTGGTCTCTCAGTTGGGCAGAGATTGTGCTCTGTTTGGGCACCTGTAGTTGGGAAATAATCACTGCTCCCTGTGAGCAAGAGGTCTGTACAGCAATGATGGCCACATTAGGAGAAAAAACTTGGATTAGCGTTTTAAGTCATTTATTCAATGTTTGGTCAGACAACTGGAAGCTCCCTGTTTTGGCATATAACCATAAACATAAGGGACTCATTTTCTCAAAGGCAGTGACCTTTTGGCTTTTTCCAAATCCCCAACTAGGGCATACTTTCTGCCCTACTGAGGCACTGAAGCCTGCCCGATTCAACAAGCACGGTCTTGGTCAATTAGAGGTCACGTCCCCGGCCTCCCGCTGCGTACAGTCATGCATATGATAAAACATGTACAAAATCAATGATGGTGCACTTTTGGTGCTACATGTCATCTTAGAGCATAAAATAACTAAGGTTACAATAGGTAAAAAGGTATTCAAAATTTTGAACAGTTTACTTTCCTATGCAACATGTACATTCGGTCAGGGTCTCTGCCTTAGTCTCGGACCTTGTCGGTCTTGGTTCCGGTCTCGAATTTTACCTCTGTCTCGGTCTCAGTCTCAACACCCTCTGGTCTCTGTCTTGGTCTCAGTCACGGATATGCCGGTCTGGACTAAAAACTGAGTCACTTGCCTGATCTGCCAATGGCAACTCGGAAGAGAGAGATCCTGCTAATATTGATTTTTTTAGGGGAGGGCCTTTTTTGCCCAGAACAAACTTTAGTGTATCACACTTGGGGGACTTTCAGCAATACAAGTTTTCAGGAGTCAAGATGAGGCTCATGTTTGCCGTAGAGTTGAGCTGCACATAGTTAATAGGATAACGCAGTTGTGATTTGCATTTTTCTAGTCCTGTTAATGGGCATTTCCTCGAATGAAAAACGAAAAAAAAAGAAAAAAATCATTGTGAACAATCGTATGCTATAATAAAAGAAGAGGTCCTTGGTGTTGCCAAACACCAGTACATTATGGTAAATGCCTACTGCAGTAACTTACACCATCTGAAACATATATGGATTACAATTAGAAACTTCAACAAGTACAAATTCTGTTGCGACAGTGCACAGTTTGTGAGAATAATCAAAGATATGGGATTTTTTTAAGTTTAGAGAAAGAGTATACTCTGCTTAAAATATATAACCCTTCTGAAGGAATGCCAAAAGAGGGTGGCACCAATATATTGTAAGTTGGATCTGAAAATAGGAAAAGTTTAAATAGAAAAAATCCTGATACCTTAAAACTGCCAGAAATAGCATTTTAAAGGCTTTCCAGGAATTATGTAGATTCTGTAAGCTTTAATTTGCAGTAAAATGTTGGGTTCACTTGAATGTACCTTTAGCATTCTTAAAACATTTTTCTCTTAGTAGCGAAAAAACGTATTTTTGCCCCTCATGTATGTGTGGGGACACTTCCTGCCCCCTCCTTCTCATGCCTGTGTGTTCATGTAAAATTCTTTATCGTATATGTCTTTTATTATTCACACAGTTGCATCATTGCAATGGGACATCAACAGTAGTAGTGTAATTCATCACCAGCGATAAATCACCAGTTGAAGGAACCCTGACATAAAAGTTTGCAAGATAGCTTGAAGACTGTTAACGAGAGAAGGAACAATACTGGAATACAAACTGCACAATTGCTGGAGAAGAGACTTGTGGAAAAAGTTGAACTGAATGTTTTGCTTCACCACTGTATTCTTTTTTAATTTGGAGAAAGCATGATTTCTGAATAACTCCGCTGTAGGCACTTGCGTAAGTAGTGTAGGTTGCTGTGTCCGGTAAAGAGCTGCACAATATATGAAATGTCTCTTCTTTTTTAACCTCCAGAAGCACTCACTGTATTTTTAAAAATGGAGATAATAAAATCTTCTTAAATTGCCAATGTACGGATGACTTCTGAATTGTAAAGTACTGCAGAAAATTCTATGGAATGCCAATGTTTGCATGGCATTACATTTTTTTCTTATTCGTTGTCATGGTATTCAGCCATTGAAAAAATCTTTAGCATTATCATCAAAAGGAACACATTGTTCTTTTCTACAAAGAAGAAAAAAAGTTGTAAAAGCCACCCTATCTACTCTCAGAATAGTTTCATTTTATACCCTTTCATATGAGCATCGACTTTCATCTATTAACTGTAGTTCGTCAAAATCAAATTGCAAATTCATCTTTGCAAGAGGATATAACAAAAATCTCTTAAGATATTGAAATAATCAAAAGTTTGAATAAAGATACCGGTTGTAAGTCCCATTCGTTTCATTTGCCACTTCCATGATGTGAAAACAAAGGGAAGGTTTACACCAAAGTACATTGCACATCGTTGGACTTCATGAAAGCAATTTATCCCCATCAGGAGGTTGTCCCGTGGAGATGAATTCATAGAACTCCAAAATCAAAGAGTAAGTCAGAATGGCACCCCTTGAATTTTGAGGCGTGGAGGGAGGGAGGGGTGCGATCCCACCTCCTCAGACCAATGTGAGGATTCCGATTTTTTGCACACCTTGAGCAAGACTTGACAAGGATCTTTTTTGGATGCAGAGGGTCATGGATGGATGACAACAACCTTTGCATTTCTTACGTACATTGCTTGCGTTATAGTCTTGTGAGAACATAAGCTGAAGGTCCGCCCAAAGAAAGTCCGGCCTTTAGCATATCTATCACTATGTTGAAAAGAATAAGTAAGGTACATTTTTCGGGAGAGTGCAGGGGCTTAAGTACTTGAGGGGAGACTGCTTGGGGTTACTTCTTAGGGTACCCTTGTTATAATTGGTGATAGTGACCATTTTTCCAAGGGCAATAAATGGTCATGAATGACTTGAATAGTCATGATTCGACAGAAATTCTGTTCTGATTTAGGATAAATGCTGTGATGATGTCCCGGTTTGCATTCTGATTGTGTCTATATTTCCACAAAAAATTTATAAATACAGCTATTGAACAGAAACACTGGAGTTAAAGAATGTAAAGTGTGCATCTTGTGACAGCAAATTTGTGAATGCCAATGGAGTTATCTTCTTGTAGGCTGGCTATTGTGGCTTCAAAATGATCTTGCTAGCTATAATGTAAGGAGTGGGGAAAAGTCATCCTCATTAATTCATTTTCAAATTTTCAACCTGATCTGGTTATTATTTCAATTCAAAGCAAGAACCAAATACTTAAATTAGGGATGCACCGGATCCAAAAATTTGGATCCGGCCGGAACCGGATTTTGCTGGAACCAACTTGAAATCCAGCAGGATTTTTTCCGGCCGGAACCGGATTTTTGCAATGCAGATGAATAAAGTGAAATTCAGAAAAGCAGGGAAACTCTGGGAGAGGATTTTACTGCTTTGTAACGTAATGTTTGTGAAGGACTATTGGGAATTTGTGAAATGTCTCTAAATTTGTCTTCAAGTGTTGTACAAGTGTATTTACCTCATTTTTAACCAAAAATTGCAGTATAATAGAAAAAATGCCTGAAACACTGCGTTCCTGCAGAAGTACAGCAAAACTGTAGCAAAGAAGGGGGGGGGGGGCGGGCAAGTAAGAGCTCTTTGTATTTTCCCTCCCTAAGTGAGTATTTGTAGAGAAAACTCCTACGGAAATCTTGAAAGTCGTTTTGCATATCAGTTTGTTCTTTTTGAACTACACTACATCACCACTTGTTCAAAAAAATTGTACAAATTATGTAGACCAGTAAAACTTGGCAAAGAGAGTCCTTGGATAGTTATTACTGAATGGACTGCTCATATGCACTGTAAAAAACTCTAGGGCTCAGGTTTTTAGCTATGTACAGCACCATTGTTTTATACACCATTTCTAGTATTTAAACATGCCATGATGTCTAACCAGAATGCAAGCCATTCGTACTCGCGAATGGAGTCGGTCTTTACCGGTTCTAGTGATATTAATGAAAAGTTGCTTAACTTAGCAACTCCCACACGGCAGTAGGTTCCATTTTTAGATTCTTTGGTATGACTCGACCTTGGAATCGAACCCAGGCCTTCCGCCTGATAGGGGGATGTTCTACCGTTAGACCAAACACGTGATTTTTTCATAATAAGGTTTGCGCATTTCAGAAAAATATATCAGTGTTGAAAATTTATACAGGTGAAACATTAGTGATGGGAGGTGAGGGAAAAAGAAGTGTTTATGATACAAGCTCGAGTTTAAGAGAAGTATATGTGAGTGATACGTTTATAATGATATTAAAATTGACTGAATAAAACAAGAAGGGGATGATATTATCTACAGACTAGATCTAGAAATAGACGTGTTTAGATTGCAGAAGAATTATTTTATTAGTAATTTCCGGCCGTAGCCAAAACTCTCAGAATTTCACGCATATTATTGGGAGTTCAAAATATCAAAATTTCCTCGCGAATGACAATTTTAGTATTTTTTAACTTCCTTAGTGTTCTCAGTATTGTTCGATGGTAGTGCTCGGCAGTTCAACCGGATAACCTGAGAACACATCGCTTGATCACCAACAAAGCAAGCATATGCTTCCAGATCAGAAGAGATGCAACTTAGCTATCGTCTTGGCTAATGAGGTTTAAGGGTAGAGAGAGATAACTACGCAGTCTTTTATTTTGCTACTCCTCATCAGAGATCTCTCTTCCCATTCCTATTGTAATTGTTAACAACAATAACAAAAAAAAAAAAAAAAAACAGTATAGAATTTCTCACCGGCCTCTTCTTTCTTTGGCTGGATAAGTGCGCAGCTTGTGGTCTTTTCCCTTGCAGTACGGTTGCTCAAAGGAACCGTTATAAATTTGTCTTACAAGACTGCTAAATCTAATTATACCATGCCGTAAAGTACAGCCACCAATGAAAAAATCTAATGTGAGAATTATTTACAAAATGCAGAGCAAAAAACTTGGGTTGATGTTAACTAAGTTTATTTAGATACGGTTAAGCATATTGGTATATAGGTCCTGCGCATGGCACATTTGACTTTCAACTGAAAAACATTAAAATCTCGAAATTGCTTTTCAAGCCACGGTAGCAATTGATTTCATCAACTGTATCATATGTCGTTCGGCTGATCATGTGGTCGCCGGCAAAGCAAGCGCCTATTTGTAAGGGCGATTCATGTTTCAGTTGAAACGTCTAGGTTAGAACAAAACTACGCAGTTAATATTGCGCAATTTTCGCATCCGGGAGACTACGTTTTCTTATCCGTTCTATATTCCTAACCCTCTGTAACGGTCTTCAGTTATGAACATAATAAAATATAACTTTAGTTTGTCGCTCTTGTTACAGTTATAAGGTGCTTCTTTATAAAAAGAAATCCCCAGTTCAAGGTTTTTCTTAAAACAACACCTAAACTTTTAAGTCAACAGATTGCTCGGATGTTTCAAACTGTAACAAAAGAAGGGTAACTGTCAATGTGTGTGGCTCAAAATGATTACACGGGAGACGTGTCCCGGGTTTCACCCCTTTATTTGCACTCATGCCGTTGAGGCACGGTGAAACTAGAAGAAAACAACAGAAAATTGATTAGAAAAGAACAATAATACGTCGCATGAAAGATATGTACATGTATTCTTAACAACGCAAATTTTAGACATAAAACAGACAAAAACGAAACACGACAGAGGTAACTCGGTTAACATTTCCAGCCGGGTACAGTACACACACCCAGGCACACACACACACTAACATACAACTCCTCCAAAAAATGCTATTTCTGCTTCGACTTACAAAGTCGTTACGGGGTTATAGCGTCACACACAATGAGGCGACTGCGGATAACTGGGTTGACTGGGGTGACTGGGATAACGGCGGTGGGATAACTCGGTGGATTCCGAGTAACCCTTGAACAAATACTAGTTCATTACATGCAAAATATTTTAAATGAGCACTCACAAAACAGCTGATAAAACATTTTTAACAACCCCTTGAAGCAGAAGATTAAAGCCGGCCTGAACGGTTATCATACAGCAACTTGGTAAATCAATATAGTAACATGCGAGGACAGACATTTCTTCGCAAAACTTAGTCTAACTAACTTACTGTAATTAATAAAAGATAAGCTAATAAACTTAGAAATAAACGGGCGGTGGCCAGAAGATGCGGGTAAACACAACGAGAAGGAGAACAGAAGTGAACAGCATTGACACGCGAGTCCACGCGACTCAAAGAGAAACACCTGCGTGCATTCCTGACGCGCGTACATACTTGAAACCCGGCCAAGTGAGCAACAGAGGTTGACCGAGAAACTTATCGGTGACGATAACAGTAACGACCATGTCATAAAGAACGGCAGTTGACAAAACTATAGAAAGGGCTTCTGAGAACCCCATACAGTCGTTCCAAGAACCATTTGATTGAAATATCCCTCAAGTAATATGCCTCAACGTGTAATGAAACCAGAGACAATCTTAAATAAATTCTTCTTTCATGGTTAACGCCTTTTAATTTACAAACACCTACAAAGTAACAAAACCAACAAGGTCAGGTTGAAAACACTGTAAAAAGTCCATAAAGCGACTGCTATACTTCGCATTCGCTCGTGAAAACTGAAGAAAATTTTGCCATCAATAATTTTTTGGCAGAGATATATCACACGTTCTGACATTTCGTATTATATTTGATAACATCATATTGTGTATATTTAAGTGTGTGTGATTATTAGGGACAGAAACATTGATAGTGACCCCATAGGCAACTTTAATTTGTAATGAGTAATGTCTTCTGAAATTCAAGATGAAACACATTTCCTGCTTGTACTACACAACTTTAATGGGCAAGTAATGTTAAAAAGTAAAGAAAGTAAAGTGAAGTGTTCAAGTGTGTATTTGAAGACAACCCAATGCAATTAAACTGAAACACTGCCTTGAATGATGTGACTCAGGTACAACTGTAATATGGATTATCCATTTCGTACAGTACTACTGTTCACTGCCGTAGACTTACTTGAATTGCATGAAAGGTCTTTCCATCTATTCAGTTTATTTCACACAGTTGGAGGAATTTGAAGTCGTATTTGTTACATGTACATGTAAATCAGTTACTTTTATAACTTTGTTGCCTGTTTGGTTCATTCATTTTTAGGGGCTAAATAAAGGTGTTCAAATGTTACATAACATGCACTAATAAGCTATCTTTTATGAACTTTAAATTAATTCTGTGACAGTTTTTGCAGTGTTCATGTTTGTTTTAACTCAGATCATGTACATACAGTAATGCTACCCAAGTTGACAGAAAGATCCGACCGGAATTAAAAAAAAAAACCGGCCCGAACCGGATATTTTTCACTTCCCGGCCGGACCGGATAGTGAAAGTGTTTTTCTTTTTTTGTGACGGAAAATTCTACAGAGGTATATACTTCCATGTACCCAACATCAGGTTGGACAAGGATCAGAGAGTAAATTACCTGCAGAACAAATTTGTTGACAGCTCTATTGCATACCGTTTCTTCCATCAATAACAAAAGCTTACTATATGGCCAAGTTGGAATTGTAATGTTTCGGTTTCCCTGTGACTGCTGCAGGCTACATTATAAAAGAAGATTTGCAGAGATCAACTCTTAAACCAACATATGAAGCAATTCCTGGTACCAAACCTATATAATTTTGTGAACTTGATTAATCAATGGCCCTCATGGGTAGCCCACATGCATGGTGAATATGATATATCTTTCTGGGAGCAAAATTATATACTCTGTAAGGTCTAATGATTAGAGCACATATCTTGCAGTCACTATAGTGCAGGAGTTCAAGTCCTGGCTGGGTCATACCAAAGGCTTAAAACTGGCCGAACATTTACTGTCATGGTGCTTGGTGCATGAGCGATGGAGCAGGTATAGGGGGAAAAAAGCTAGTGAGCCACAACTGGAAAAAAAGGTGACGGCGCGATGTGAACCAATTGGTTGGAAACTGGGCCGTAAATTTCCATCTACCTTTCTAACCGTACCCACAAGGGACACGAAATCGGTTCACTCTAGCTAACAAACAATATACTTTTTGAAGGCCAAGAAATATCCTGCAAGGGTACCTTATGGGGGTGTTAACTAGAAATAGGTATACAGCCCATGGCAAATTTAGTTGGTAAACAAGCTAGGATGTGATGCAGCAATTCAAACTGATACAGGTGAAAATGCTTACAAACTAGTTCGAATTATAGTTTAATATTTCTGTCTTAATTGCGTGTGTCATTGTTTATAATCTTAGGGACGTTCTGCTGAACTTTTTAGCAACACCAGCTGTTCTGTGGGACCACTTGACAATTTATTCTCCACCTCCACCTCAACCTACCCTCAACACCCCAATCAACCGGCCCATGTTACACATCCTTTCAATACTCAATTGACCCTCCACCAGACCACTGCCATGTAAATCCCACACTATAAAAGCTACACTCTTTTTGGCCTTTAAACTAGCTATGTAGATCTGTGACCAAATTGGTTAAAATGTTTGCAGAAATATTTTAAATACCTTCACCCGATTTAATTTGTTCAACTACATTGTCATTTCCCCTTTTTTACGGTATCTTGTCATGCCAATATAGTCCTCAAATATTTCTCCAAAACCAAAATAGTATTTTCACATTTTAATACTTTATATCACAGTACATACTGCTACTATACACTAAAGCTCACAGTTGACCCAGTTCTCGTGACCTAACTTTTCCCTTCACATCCCTCGTTGCCATGGATACCCACTCACAATTAAACCTTCATATTTCTCCTTTTCGTTTCCCCATACAGCATACATATCATTCAGGATAGTAGATACGCGAAACAAGATGGCTGGCGCATTAACGATATTTCTCTGTGTTCGTCTGGTAATATTGCTGTTTCTGGTCACCGCCGTTCATACCAATCCTATGTGTGTATATACAGCAGTATTGATGATAATTCTGATTCAAGATATAAACCAACATTATTATATAACAAGCAATTTACAGACGAAAAAGGACTGCCATGGCGGCAGCGATGCATTTCATTTATAAAACCGAATTCTACAGAAATAGTAACTTGTTGGGAAGATGAAGTACAAGTCATAGATTATAACCGGGATGTAGTCTTACGGTCTCGTAAAGTTAATGGTTGGACTACGTGTGTGTCTGTCAGTGAGAGTCAGATCTTTATCGGATTATTGAGGTCAGACATTGTTAATATCTATGATAATGATTTGAATAGAATCAAATCAATCAAATTAAAAGGAATCAGAAGCGGTGACTATCCCTGGGACATGGTAGCAGCAGCTGACAGATTATACGTATGTACAGCAGAGTACGGCAAAGCTATTGTATACAGTCAGCATAGCAGTAATATACTAACGGAATACACCACAGGACAGGACAGTAGCAAGGCATACAGTATAGCAGTGAATATACAACTGCAAATAGTGGCTGTTTTGTGGAATAGGAAACATGTCAGTGTTTATTCCTTCAGGAATAACAATTGTTTGGTTGATTTCAGTGTTGAATTCCTTGTCACTAGAATCAGAATATCAGACCGAGGCAGGATTGTGACTGGAAATATAGACACTGGAGATGTGAGGATCTGTCATGATTTGGTAAGTACAGTTTTAAACACAGTGTGTTGATGCATGTTTGTCATATAATTATAAATTTGTCAATTGTATGATATGTACCCTCTGTGACCGGAGGTAAAGGTGGTCTTGTTTGTTACGAGTGGCTAATATTTTTGGGGGGTATGGTGCATTCCCCTGTCTTGCAGTTGACATTGCTTGTTTGTGGTGTAACAGTTAGCTGATCATCATCATCATTGTTGATATGTTGCAGAGAACTCATTGGGCATTGAAGCAACTGAAAGATTGAGAGGAAACTACAGTAGAAACATGCCAGACGACACCTGAATGTGTGCAGATTCTGTTCCTCTACTTCACTCTACTGGTCCATTTATTCCTTGGCGCATGGTATTGTGGGGTATAGCGTGGGATATGCAAAATCGAGCCCAGCTCATATCATACAGCGTACTCATCAGTGTCTAGCCAGGTCGAACAAAAAAAAGGGGTTTCACTGCTATTTTACGGCCGAATAAAATGCAATTTTTTGCAACCAAAAGACAAGACACAATCCACTGCGCTATTTTGGAATACGTGTTGTAGGTGTGGTGATGATTTGTTTATCCTGACGATTTGGAGGGTGTGATGTGCGTAGCCACCAAAATGAATTACAGAACTGCAGGATTACATATGTAGTTCTACCTGTATGGCACAGGTCTTTTTTGATGCAGCTTTCGAAGTTTGCATACAGTAATTTGACAAAACCCCAGTCTTACAATTAACTCAGACCCACATGATGATGCACATTTGACCCACCACAGGACCATACGGGATACATTTTAATTGATACTGTATAGATACAGTACTGCAGTAAGTAGCATTGTGACTAAATTTACAGGTGAAAGGGATAGGAGTAAATTAAGTTTTATATACTTTCAGTATAAAACTAACTTGAGAGGGGGAAGGTTTCCAAATTATGCATTTTTCAGGGGGAAAATTTTACATCACCCATGAAATTTCTCTTTCTGCGAGAGGGGATGCCTCTGAGTCACTGTGCTCATACTGTATGGGCATATCACCTACTGTACAGCTGAGGAGATGTACTGTACATGTGCAGATTTATTTGTGTCAGGAAATAATTACTTTTAGTGTTAAAGCATGGACATGGACATGGACATACTGTACTATTGACACTTCCATTCCAAAATGATGATTATTACAGTATGCTTTGGTGTCAAATTGTAAGGTTTGGAAGTTGCTCATGTTCTATTGATTGAAAATATTGTGGAAGAACTAATTTGCACAAATCAATTTTGCTGTCCCTCCCATGGCACTTCCAATTTGCATTCTGTAGGGGGTCACGGGTTTTTAATACGGCCGGGGCTTTGTGTTTTGCAGAGGTCTTCAAAATGTTTTCTGCTCTTATAAAGTGGTCACGCAGGGGTCGCGCGAGGGCCACCCCCACCCCCCCCCCCCCCCGTCGGGGAAGGTCAGCGATTTCGTCGGGGAGGCCTAAAAAATAAAAAAAAAAGAAAAACAAAAAAAGCCTACAAGGACTGAAATTACTGGATGGGTAAACTTTTTTTTGTTTTGAAATGCTATTTTAATACATATCAGAATCGATTTTCAATCACTTCTTCTTTGCTCGGTTAAGCCACATTTCATGTACCTTGTCCTATTTCCTCCCCGTCAGGGAACTGACAGCATTTTCTTTCGGGGAGACCTAAAAATGAAGGTAAAGGACTGAAGGTACTGGAAGGATAATTATGAACTTTTTTTTTTCTTTTTGGACTATTTAATTCTTTTGTAACGGTATTTTAATGCCTATCTGAATCTGTTTTAATCACTTCTTACTAACTCTGTTATCCCTCATCCCATCTTCAGTCCTCAAGGTCATGCCCCCGTCGGGGAAGGCTGCCCTTCCCCTCTTGTTGAGAAAACTCAATTTCGTTGGGGAACCTTCATCTGCATGCCCACTTTAAACTGACAAAAGGTGCGAGTCTTATAAACTTCAGTCATCCCGGTGGTCTTCTTGATTTTGCTCACTAGTAGACCATATTCTTCAAGGAAACTCACAATTCCGAATTTTCCTGACAAAAAACAGACGAGAGGCTGTTCAGGTGCATGCAGTGCCCAATGGTCTGCAACCTGGCCTGCCCCTACAGCCGAATTCTAGTAAGGGTTATGAAAATCAGTCAGGCCGTTTTAGCTACACATAGGCTGATGCAGTGGCATAGCCAGAATGGAATTTTTAGGGGGGGCCTAGGTAACAAGTGGAGGGGCCTGGTTCCTCAGAGGGTCAGGCAGGGGAAAACTATCAAAACGGAGCATCACCCTTGGTTGGCGCTGAACGTACAAGAAAATTTTGCCACTTCTCAAATAATGAGAATAAAAAATCAATTTATTTAAAATCTTACTGTTATACATACACTTTTTAGGGACCCTAAACTGGACATTTCTGATCTGTGGCCTGTGAACTCCCTTTCCCATGGGAAAAATTGTAAACTTCAGGAAGACGTAGATCGCAATTGCGGCAATGTATGAATGGAATTCAGCTTTAATAGGAAAACCAAAAGTAGTTGTGTCCTCCTCTGAGAAACTTTCCTTGCATTTTTTCCTAGATGCAAAATGGTGCTATGTTTGCAAACCTTTGAACTGATTATAGGCCTAAGTTTTAGGATTTTCCTTTTCGGAGAGCATGAACAATTTTAAAATATTCATTTTTAGTCTTCGTAGAGTTTAACAAATGACATACATACTACCAAAGAAACAATGCTTTCTGGTTTTCAGCGGTGTCTAGATTCAAGATGGTGCAGTATTTGTTCCGTCATCGGTACATTTTGTTGTCACAATTAACATAGTACGAGTTAATCTCTCAAAATATTTAAACCTCAAAGCAAAAGTATGGACCGTGTGTAAAACACATGGAATCCTCGCAGTGAAATGCAATAAACGACAGTGCAGATTATAAATGGTATCTAATGTACTGTAGTGAAAGTAGGCATTTTGAAGTTATTTACTTCATTTCATACAGTATGTGCACACAAAATGTGTTTTACACACATTCATGCATGTTTTCTTAATTTTTACACATTTTATTTGTTTACTGTTTTTGTAGAAAATACTTCAAAGTTTATTTTCGATCAAATATTTTATTTTTTTTCTCAATACCTTTATCAGGACGAGAAAAATCTGGGGGGCCTGAAGAAAATCTGGGGGGCCTAGGCCACTGACGCCACTGGGCTGATGATAAACAGTAGTCTAAAAATGTCTCCCAATAAGTCTGAGTGAAAATTCATTTGAAGCCACCTTGTAACGTGATATATATTCAAAAATTCAAATACATAGGAAGAAAATTCATTTATAGTCTGGCGTTCGGGAAGTCACAAAGAAATTCTCATCTTTTTAGCGGGCCTTGCAGTGGACTACAACAACAATTCCGTTACAGAGTTTTCCCCTGAAAAGAGACAAGAACATTACATCTAATTAATTGCAATGGTACCCTTTCCACTGGTAATTTTCTGATCACTTAGCAAGTTGGGTTTTTCTATTGAATTGAAGGAAGCTCAAAATAACGACTGCTACATCACTACAGTAGTTACAAGTCTGGGAAATGCCTGTTCCGGCTGTCTGAGAGCCGGGCTAGATTTTTTAACAATTTTCTGTACGCTCCGCGCCAACTGATGGTAGGGCTCTGCTTAGATAGTGCGTTATGGTCGAACAGATTACTTAACAGAACATTGCAAGCTTGCAAATTGTTCTTCGATTGTTACGAAGTGAAAATTTTATTGCGAAAGTAAGCTCAAAATAATGACTGATTTGTTTTTTGGTACGAGCCAGGGAAACGCCATTTCCTGCTGTCTGGAGCTTCTCAATTTTTAAAAAATTTCTGTGCTCTGCGCTTTGATAGTAGTTCGGGCAAAACTACATATTTCGGACAAAGGAGACAATTCAGCCCCTCGGAAACTGAAACACTCTCGTACGTCTGTCAATATGTAAAATATAAAACTTTAAATGTATGGGAAGCCGAACTGTTTCCGCGGGAGAATTTTCCCAATATGGTCCGAGTGCCTTAATCTGCATAATGATATTCAGTAACCCCAACCAAACTACAGATCATGCCCTACTTGATTTTCTTGTAAGAAGATTAGATTCTTTTATAAAACCGGTAAATCTGTCATAAAATTACAAGTTTTCGCCAGCATGAGCTTCAGATTGTTAAAAGTGACAAAATTTTTCAATTTCGATGGATACTCTGTACAATAAATAACCAAAGTCAACTCTGTTAATCATGTACCCAACTTAACATTCTATGTATACCTAATTTTGCTCTTGAAAGTCATATCACTTAATAAAAAACCCAAATATTTCATGATAACTGTACCCCCAAACCAAATTTTTTTCAATTAAATTCCAAAATTTCTCCAATAAAATAAGTTCTTAATTTTCAAAAGATGGTTCAAAAAAGGAAAAACCTTTTCGGGCAACCTATAATCTCGCGTTGAAACCTAAGTACGTAGGCCTACAGTAGTACACTTAAATGCGTAACCCCAAAATATTTACAGCTGTTGACTACATAACGTTTTTGATTTTTCCCATATGGAGGGCAGAGCCTTCAATAAACACCCCAACTTTTTAATTGTCCTCTCAAAAGCAAAATTTCTTTAAAAATTTTTAAGTTTTGTCTTCAAAATAAACTCCAGATTTTTTATTCCTTGCCGTAGGCAGGCAAGGAATCTATGCGTGGGTGATGTCGTGTGTGTGTGTGTGTGCGTGTATGTGTGTGTGTGTGTATGTGTGTGTTTGTGACACTTGCTTGTAAACACGATATCTTAAGATAGGAATGTCCAACACTTTTCATATTTGGTTTGTAGATTTATCATGTTGAGAGAAAGAACCCTATTGTTTTTGGTAGAGGTCAAAGGTCATTTGAGGTCACCAGCAGTAAAATTGCGACAATTTCAAAAATAGCTTGTAAACACGATATCTTCAGATAGGAGTGACCGACACTTTTCATACTTGGTATATAGATTTGTCATGTTGAGAAGAAGAACCCTATTGTTTTTGGTAGAGGTCAAAGGTCATTTGAGGTCACCGACGGTAAAATTGCCAAAACTTCGAAAATGGCTTGTAAACACAATATCTCCAGATAAGAGTAACAGATACTTTTCATATTTGGTATATAGATTTGTCATGTTGAGAGAAAGAAGCCTATTGTTTTTTGTAGAGGTCAAAGGTCATTTGAGGTCACCAGGGGAAAAATTGCGAAAATTCTGTGCCTAAAATGTAAAGAAAAATCTATGAAGCACTGTCAATTTGAAAGCAGGTAAGGTATTTGATGGCAAGGAATCACTAAGCCTTTTGGCTTTCTGGTTAAATATTTGTTGAGAAGAAGGCCAAAAATTACGCACCCTGCGCGCGCCTCAAAATGTAAGTCACGTCCCACCTGGACTGACTCAAAGCCTTTGTCGGGCCTTAAAATGTTGGCCTTACTGTCGGGGAGTTTGGCCCCCCTGTTGGGGAAATCCTGGCGCCACCCCTGTGGTCACGTGCCCTCTATTTGTTCAAACTATGGAGGACTGAGGAATTACTTAAGGGGACTTTAGGGAGAGTCCTGTCGCGTATACGCCACAGCACTGGAGAATGACACTCTGACATGTACAGTACTGTATACTGTGTTTGACAGTGGGATTGAATGTGTTAAATGCAAATAGATGTGCAAAATTTGTTGAGGGTGAGGGGCGGGGGGCTTACTGAAAGAACTTAAAATGTAATGACATAAAATTTTTTCCATTGAACTTATCACAGCTGTAATTCATTTTTGGTTTCAATGAAAAGAGAAACCTATGCATTCATGATGGCGTGCGTATGTATGTATGTATGTGTGTATGTGCGTGTGTACGTGTGTATGCATGTGTGTGTATGTGTGTATGTGTGTACTTGTTTTGTAATACAAACAGCGGACCCGAACAATGGATTTTAGGTCCTCTGGTGGAAATTCAATAGATTTTTGGAGTCCTTTCTTGTCAAACAATAGAGAGTCTATTGTTAAGGTTAGGGCTAAGGAAACAGGAACAAAGGAAAAGACAATGAGGTCCTCAGGTTGTGTGTAAAATCAAAATGTGTGCGTGTGTATGTGTGTGTTTGTGACACTTTGCTTGTTTACACGATGTCTTGAGAAGGAAAGATCTGACAGTTCTCAAACTTGGTACACAGATACCCCATACTGAGAGAAAGAACCCTATTTATTTTGATTGAGGTCAAACGTCATCTGAGGTCACAGGGGGTCAAACACCGATATCCTTGTTTACACGATATCTCATGGTAGGAAACTTGGATCAATTTCAAACTTGATATGTTGATGCCTTATGATGTAAGAAAGAACCCTATAATTTTTGGTGGAGGTAAAAGGTCATTTGGGGTCACTTGGGGTGAAACCCTGAACTCCTTGTTTACACGATATCTCATGGTAGGAAACTTGGATTAATTTCATACTTGATATGATGATGCATTATGATGTGAGGAAGAACCCAATCAATTTTTGGTGGAGGTCAAAGGTCATTTGGGGTCACGTGGGGTCAAACCCTGAACTCCTTGTTTACACGATATCTCATGGTAGGAAACTTGAAATAATTTCATACTTGACATGATGATGCATTATGATGTGAGGAAGAACCCAATCAATTTTTGGTGGAGGTCAAAGGTCATTTGGGGTCACATGGGGTCACACCCCCAAATCCTGGTTTACACTATATCTTAAGATAGGAAACTTTGATTCATTTCAAGCTTAACATGTTGATGCATTATGATGTAAGGAAAGACCCAATAAATTGTGGTGGAGGTCAAAGGTCATTTGGGGTCAGAAGGGGACAAATCCTGAAAACCTTTTTTACACAATATCTCAAGGTAGGAAGCTTGGATTGATTTCAAACTTGATATGTTGATGCGTTATTATGTAAGGAAGAACCCTATTGATTTTGGTAGAGGTCAAAGGTCATTTGGGGTCATAGGTGGTCAAACTCAGAAAACCTTGTTTAGGATAGCTCAAGGTACGAAACGTGGATGGATTTCATAATTAGCATGTGGATGCGTTGTGGTGAGAATATGGTCTGTATAAGGTTTTTATGTGGAGGTGAAAGGACATCTGGGGTCATGATCACTCAAACTTCGAAAAACTTGTCAAAATGGGATATCTCAAGGTAGGAAACTTGGATGAATTTCCTAATTAGTATGTGGATGTGTTATGGTGAGTTGAAAGTACTGAACCTGTTGTTTTTGGTGGAGGTCAATGGTCATCTGGTATCACCTGGCATCAAACTCTGAAAACCTTGTTTACAGGATATCTTAAGGCACAGTATGAAATTTGGCTTTTTGAATATAGAAATGTTTTGGTTTAAAGAAAAACCAGTTACTTACAGGTGGAGTCAAAGGTCACGTTAGGTCACCAGTTGTTACAAGAAATGTAGCATTTTATTGAAAAGAGCATACATATGTATCATCGAAACCTCAATGCATTTTTGCATTCTGGTTCATGAAAAAGATTGTTGGTTTTGATGATAACAGAAACCAATGCATTCATGATGGCGTGTGTGTATGTGTGTATGTGTGTGGTTGTGTGTGTGTTTGTGAAACTGCTCTTTACATGATATCTCAAGATAGGAGTGTCTGCCAGTTTTCAAACTTTGTACATAGATGAGCAATATTGAGAGGAAGAACCCTATTCCTTTTGGTGAAGGTCAAAGGTCATTTGGGGTGACCAGGGGTAAAAGTCTGAAAACCTTGTTAACGCGATATCTCAAGGTAGGAAACTTGGATACAGTTCATATTTGGTTTGTGGATGCGTTATAGTCAGAAGATGTCCGTATTGTTTTTGGCGGAGGTCAAAGGTCATCTGGGGTCACCGGGGGTCAAAGTCTGAAAATCAGGTTAACACAATATCTCATAATTGGAAGCTTTGACAGATTTCTTATTTCGTATGTGGATGCGTTATGGTCAGAAGATGGTCCCTATTGTTTTTGGTGGAGGTCAAACGTCATCTGGGGTCACTGGGGGTCAAAGTCTGAAAACCTTTTAAACGCAATATCTCGAGGTAGGAAACTTGTATAAGTTTCATATTTGGTATGTGGATGCGTTATAGTCAGCAAATGGTCCCTATTGTTTTTGGTGGAGGTCTAAGGTCATCTGGGGTCACCAGGGGTCAAAGTATGAAAACCTTTTTAACGCGATATCTCAAAGTAGGAAACTTGTATAGATTTCATATTTGGTATGTGGATGCGTGATAGTCAGAACTTCAGAAGATGGTCTCTATAGTTTTTAGCGGAGGTCAAAGGTCATCTGGGGTCACCAAGGTACAAAGTCTGAAAAACTTGTTACCACAATATCTCAACGTAGGAAACTTGTATAGATTTCATATTTAGTATGTGGATGTGTTATAGTCAGAAGACAGTCCCTATTGTTTTTGTCGGAGGTCAAAGGTCATCTGAAGTCACCAGGGGTCAAAGTCTGAAAATCCTGTTAACACAATATTTCAAGGTAGGGAACTTGTATAGATTTCATATTTAGTATGTGGATGCGTTATAGTCATGAGATCGTCTCTTTTGTTTTTGGTGGGGATCAAAGGTCATCTGGGGTCACTGGGTCAAAGTCTGAAAATCTCGTTAACACAATATCTCAAGGTAGGAAACATGTATAGATTTCATATTTAGTATGTGGATGCTTTATAGTCATGAGATCGTGTCTTTTGTTTTTAGTGGAGGTCAAAGGTCATCTGGGGTCACCAGGGGTCAAAGTCTGAAAACCTTGTTAATCGCGATATCTCAAGGTAGGAAACTTGGATAGATTTCATATTTGGTATGGGCCAAAGCCAAAAATGGTCATCACCAAACCTAAAATTTGAACGATTTCGATGTGGTCCAATTCATCCATGGTAATTAAGACTACAGCCCAAAGTTATGAAATCTGAAGAATAAGTTGCAATTAATTGCATAATCAGTGAGATGCGGTCATTCAAAGATGCAAATTGCTCATTCAAAATGTGGTGGGACGGAATTAGGAAAAAAGGACATAACAACATATATAAGAAGTTTTGAATTCTCTTCTTTTTCTGTGTCAAAGTGCTTTAGTAAACACAATTTATGCACTGAAAAAATGCCAAAAGTGCTTTTAATATCTATAGTAACAATTAAAACGGAAATGTCCAATTCCGTCCCAGCACATTTTTTTACATTCCTTTTTCATTTGCAATGGTACAAAAGTTGAAAAATTTTTTGAAACGTTCGAAACTATCAACTGTAAATGCAAGTGACACTTCTGTGTGCAAAAAAAGTAAATATGGTATTTTGGGAAGTCATGTTGATCACTCGACATTTTCGTGGTGGGACGGAAACAAGTGTGGTGGGACGGAATTTTAGTTTGACGGTAATTTTATGTAGTATGCCCTGATAGATTTACTCATAACTTGACTTTTATGGTCAGAGTCATGTTTTTGACAGCTTTTGTAAAAAATACGGCATATTTCTCCACCTTGTATTTAGTTTTGAAGGTACATCATGCATAGTTCCAAAATTTGTGGGTCCCCAAATGTGGTCCCCCATGGTTTTTGTCGAATTTCTGATTTGTATGTGTATTATGCACCTTCTTCCTCTCACCCAACCATAAAGGAGATCTAAAACCTACATTAATTTTTGAAATTAGTAAGAACAAATGTATATATTCTCCCACTAAAAAAGTAAAACCTGTTGGTCATTGCCCATAGGGCCAACAATCTCTTTGTTCGAGACCCATTTTCCCCATATTTGCCATGGGACCAATTTTGGACCCTATCCACTCAGTCTTTGGAGAAAGTGTTGGGGTAATGTTTGCCCCCTGCTTATTGCCATGTAACAAAATAATGCTGAGCAAAATTATGAGGGCCTTGGGCCACTTGGTCAAGGGCCCACATGGACCCATAGTTTGAAAAAATCACTTTCGGAAAGTAAACACTGCTTGTTTGAAGCCCTGTATTTTCAGAAATACAGTAAGTTTTTACTTCCGATTCTGTTTATATGGCTATAACCCACTAGGCATACAAATTTTCAGCTTTTTTTTTGCTATCCCTGTGAACTGTAATGGGCCTGCAAAATCATGGAAAATGGCAATGGCAGCTCTCACCTGAAAAACCACCATATTGCGCAATACTTTTGGAAAGGGCCATAACTATTAAACAGGTTAAGCTGTCGGTGGAACTGAAAATTTCCATGAGTTGGTTTTGTCTGTGATGCAAAGTTCTGAGGAAGTTTCAAGAAAATCTAAGGGGGTGTCCATGGAACCCATACATAATGAACAGGCTTCACTTAGTTCCGTCCCATCACATTCCCTCCCACCACAGTGACACACTTTTGAAAAATTTGCATAGCTCTCTCAAATGAAATGTGATTTATGCGATTGTTTTCATAGTGAAAGAAGAATAATCAGACTTCATTTCAATCTTGAAATTTTACCTCATATCTTTCTACTTTTGATAATAATTAAATATTAAAAAAAAATGTTTCTGATTGTGTGAAAGTTATCATTCCATCCCACCACATCCATAAATTTGTGTTACTATGGTAACAGCTTGACTTTTATGTTACTTTTTATTGTGCCTTGTAATAGTCTGTAACTGGCCAGTTTTAATGGAACCAATGAATCAATCACAGAAGCTATATGTAAACAGGCACTAATAAAAAAGGCTATCAAATTCCGTCCCACCACAATACGGTAATTTTGGCTTTGGCCCGTATGTAAATGAGTTATGGTCAGTAGACGGTCCCTGTTGTTTTTGGCGGAGGTCAAAGGTCATCTGATGTCACCGGGGGTCAAAGTCTGAAAATCTCTTTAACACAATATCTCAAGGTAGGAAACTTGGATAGATTTCATATTTGGTATGTGGATGCATTATAGTCAGTAGATGGTCCCTATTGTTTTTGTCGGAGATCAAAGGTCATCTGGGATCACCGGGAGTCAAAGTCTGAAAACCTCGTTAACACGATATCTCAAGGTAGGAAGCTTGGATAGATTTCATATTAGGGTATGTGGATGCATTATGGTCAGAGGATGGTCCCAATTGTTTTTGGCAGATATGAAAGATCATCTGGGGTCTCCAGGGGTCAAAGCCAGGAAAGCCCATTCAAGATAGCTGTTTGTCCATTTGTCTCTCTGTTGTTTGTATGTCTAGTTATGTATGGCTTTTATAAAGGTCAAAAGGTCATCTGGAATGACAAAATTATTTTTTGAACATGCTAGTATAACATTTGAATGAGAAGATAGTGGTGCATGATGGCACTCTTTGAAACGGAACATTTATGTATCATCGAAACCTCAATGCATTTTTGCATTCTGGTTATCATAACATGGTTTTATTTTGATTTTTTAGATTGTTTTGCAGAGGAAATTCGTGAAATCTTCAGAATTAGCTCAAATCCTTTCACTGGATGAAATTCAGGAAATCAGAAAGCATTTCAAGATTTCAGAAATTGAATCCAATCAAAATATTGGTTCAGATGAAGGAACTTTAGAAGTAAAGAATGTTTGGAAGATACTGACGGTTCTGGAAGGAGAGGAAATACCATTTCCAAACAAGGCAAATGAATTAAAGACACTGTTTGACAGTCTTGGTCGTACAACATCCTCAAAGTTGTCAGGACCAATCCGTTCATATCAGAAGTATACAAATATGTTCGGTAAGGCAGGTTTTAAGCAGTAACATAAAAACTGTCATGACATGTCCAAAAATGACCATCAGTATGAGGACCCCTAAAAACCATGTAATACTGTGATTGTATGTTGTGCCATGCACTGCCGTATAAATTTTCGGTACAGTGTTTTAGAAAGCACAAATAAAAAGATAAATATTTATTAATCGTACTAAAACAAACATATTAATCACGACACATTTTTCTTCATGCGTGTGGGTTGCAGGCATTTAGGCTCCCCAACTAAACTTTATAGAGGGATGCTCACCCCTCCCTCATCCCCACCTCCCATCCACCAGTCCACCTTATAATCAAGCTATTTGTTAAACATAGAACTCAACTGTTAGACCATTTGATGTTTTCTTGCATTTTGTGATGTTACATTTCTTCAGCTATTGTTAATATCAACAGAAGGATCACTCTGTGTATCCCTTGTATAGCTTTAATTTGGTAAAACAAATTGTCAAATTGAAGTTGCCCTTCCATGTGAAAGGCTTACAGTATAGCCGTTCATTTTGCAGGCTGTAACTATGAAAGTAATTGAGAGGGCCAAGAACTTTTGAAGTGGGCATTTTTTCAGGGGAGCAATTAAATGTGTACAAATTTATAAGCCAATGGTCATCTTCAAGTTGAGAAAAGTGGGCAAATTTCAGGAGCAAAGACCCTTCACTTGGCTACAGGTCTAAATTTTCAACATTCATGTACCTTCGGTGCTTTCTCTGGCTACTGGGTGTGGGAATATTACTGGTTAAGACCCCAACCCCAAGGCTTCCTGACACTAACCCTTCCCCTAGAACAGGCTTTGTCAATTGGTATTTTGTGGCATGCAGTGTTAGCCAAATTCTTCTTAGCAAAAATTAACCCTGAAGTTTATTTTCAGAGGCATTCCACAGTAATTGTCTGTCACGGACGGGACAATTTACAGCAATAAAAATAGAATTAACTTAACAACAGTAGCCAATAATCAAATACTTCTTATTAAATGTTAATAAGTCTGCCTAAGTAACCTAGAAAATAAATCTTGTTTCACATGTCACTTTTAATTACCTAATTAAGAGCTCGTTAAGGTGTACCACGGACGGGACAGAAAACGGACACCAGTTTTTTATGGGTTCATGTAAATTAGAAATGCTCTGAAAATACAAGTGATATTAAAATTTTGAAAAGTACATTGCAAACTAGAGAACCTATCAACTCACATGCAAATAATGTATTTTTCAAAAATTTTATGCAAGACTACAAATTTTGCTCCCGCTTAAAAAAAAAATTGGCGTCACAGACGGGACATTGCCAAATGTCACGGATGGGACAATGTTTGAATTCAACAGTAATGGTGTCTTTTTTATATTTATTAACATTCCCCTTTACCAATTATTATTCTATTGAGATATGTGGGTAGAAATGAGAAGGATAGTGCACCAAATCAACAGACTGTGGGTGCTGATGCAGGTAGGGAGGGGGTGGGAAGGGGTAAAAGATGCCACCCGGCATGGAGATGTGATGATTATAAGTCCAGGATTGTTCAGTAAATTGAACAGGTAATGCCAAAAGTGTATGCTAACAATGTCAAAGGTATTCATCCTTGTCAAAAGTACAGGTCCATGCACCCCAATCCTGATCTGGGCAATTTGAATAACATGCATACTAAATGTAGTCTCTTGCATCTCTCTGGATAACTCCAGATTCCAAGGACTGACAGGTCTAGATTGACCATAGCAAAGTTTATGCAGTTTATTTAAGACTCAAAACAATGGTTCTAAAAAGTACAAAATGTTAGGCCTACAGTTCTATCGTTGAAACGATGCCTGATACGATGATACATCATATACAGTATAACTCAGGAAGGTACATGTAAGTCACACATAGTTAGGACAATTTCAATTTATAGTTTTTCTGGCATATTTACCACCCTTTCTGACCAAATATGTCTGTACTGAGTTATTCCCTCATTAGGTACCTCAAGGCAGTCCTTTTCCATTTTTTTTATACTGTAGGCCTACTTTACAGTATCCCTGTCAAAAGGACAAAGTTTCAGTTTAGAAACAGCTGGGTGTTGGTACAGTATGTACAGTAGTTGCTGCCAGAAATGATTCAGAATTGCCAGAAACTTCAAGATGATTGTCTGAGCTAGATCTGTGACTTACCTGGCTGTGTTATACATATAGTATACGGTGCACTTTATATAGGCTACAACATCTTAAGCTTGTGGGTTGATGTTGATCAAAGTTGGTGTCGGTGTTACTGCTGATTTGACCTTTTGCCTCTAAACCCTCCTCTAGCTCCACATCTCCCTCTCAAATTTTCTCTGCTTCTGATAACTTTTAATTCCTTTTCCTCTTTGCTGCTTTCCTTTGCTCTGTCTTCCCTTTTCTATCCTTTATGATTAAAAGGGAGTGCTGATTCTGATAATTTTGCTCTTAATTTTGCCCCATACATTTTTGTTCTCTCTTTAGTCCTACGTAGTACTGTACACTTGGCCATGTGTTGAAACTTTACATTGAACGTGCAGATACAATGTTCACAAGCACATATTACTGTAACTCTATGTGCGGTTCCAAGTTTCACTATAGTTACTGTAACTTATCTTTCTTATGGTCATGGACTAATAATTATTCTTATTCATTGGGTCATTGACTGTATTCAAGAGAGCAGAGCCAGGTTGGCACAGGCATAAATTTAGGCTACACTTGCATGACTAGCCTATTATCTTTAGACCTTCATGGTCCAGGGGCCTAGGGTATAACTATTCATGGCATTAAATAAACTGCTCAAGTCTATCTGATTGAAACCCAAATCTACTACAAATAGTTCATTAATGTACAGTACCAAACAAGTTCACAGTTGGGGCAAGCATACTCAGTGAACAATGTTAAACAGTGCATACCTGTCCCATCCGTGACAAAATGTCCCGTCCGTGACACTTTTTTGTTGGTTAATTAGGAGGGCAATTTACCTGATATTAGAAACCGGGCTAATTTGACAGATGTATCAATGCGATAAGTAAGAGAATTCTTGAAATGGGCATGATTGGGTGATAAATTATTGATTGAGGCTAAAAAATTGTCCAAAATTGTCACGGACGGGACATTACAAAATTGTCCGGTTATTTAATGTAATTAATAAAAATTTCACAATTGCTGTAAATAACTCAAATGCGTCTAACAGTATCCTTAACAAGTCCCAACCCCTATTATGTCATTCCATCAAACCACTGCTTCATGGTTGTCAAACATGTGATGTCCCGTCCGTGACACTATTCCCATCTTCGTTAGCTTTAAGCACTAATTAGACACCCTTAATTACCTAAAATATCTATAAAAAGCTTAGATGTTCCTCTCCAATTGTAAACACAAATTATTATTGACAAATAATAATACCCTATTCATAGACATTTAATCCTCCTCAAGAAACCTTAGTCACAGCATGCAGTGCATGCAGAGGGAGTTTTCATTAAAATCCTGCCCAAAGAACCTGTTTCTACTACTGTAGCAAGAAGATCGTTGAAGTGATGATAATAGACCTCCAGCGGTGGGTTTGGAAACTCAATATACCTCAGTTGGAGAGTAGATAACTGAGGTTAGAAAATCAACTTGTTTACTGCAATTGTTTGTAGGATTTTAGAAAATTTAAAGACTAGGCTTATCACAAAGTATATGCTATACTACATACATTGGTATTGTACATATGAGTTTGCAGTTCTATCCAACAAAATCACATGCTGATAAAAGATTTTGATGACTAGGAGGATGACCACAGCATGTAGGCTACAGTTATGCATAATGCACTGTTGTACTGTACAGTACAGTAGTTCTCTGCATGTTCCCGAAGACTATAAAAAAGCTACAGCCGTTGTGCGTGATGCTCCGCATAAGCAATGGAGTAGGGAAAACAAGCCAATGAGCCACAATTGGAAAAAGGCCGTGGCCAGCTCGACTTGAACCAATATTTTGGAAACTGGGCCATAAAACTCCTTCTAACTAACTAAAATATCTGCATGGTCACTGAACTACAATCACAGCCAAGGTCAATTATTTCAATGATGCAGTTACGTGTAATTGCATGTTTAGGGTAAAGAAAGAATTTAAAATCACACCGGTATTGTGAATCAGCTACTTTGCCAATAAGGTTCAAGTTTACTTTAGTTTCAAATACTGTAGGTACAGTACTGTACCCTGCAAATTTTTCTCAAACCCTCCCCAATTGCTCCTTAAGACAGGGAATACTGTTGGGTAAGTATAGAAGGAGGACCTTGGACAAGTGTACCCCAGAGGTACTGTAACATAACCTCATTGTCCCAACAGATAAAAAGGTGGACTTACTGTAAACTGCATCCAGTTATGGAGTTAGTTTCCTTAGCAGATTTAGAAAGCATGCCCAGAACAATATTACAAATGAAAATAATGTCTTGCATTAATGTTGAAAGTCTTGTCTTTTAAGCATGGAGCTACAGTACAATTATGAGGCTGCAACTAAATGTGAAGTGTAAGAGTGCATTCTTATACAAGCTTGGACCATTGACATTTTGAAAATTTTTTCTTTCCTTTTAAAAGATCAAGAATTGTTGCAACATGACCGACGCACAACAAATGCAGGACGTTTTAATGACTCTGTTTCAGTAGGCCTGTAAGTTGTTTGTTTATTAGCAAAGAATTATGTCAGTTTAAGTCTCAAACCCAGCCTTTTGGATTTTCCTGTCATAGCATATGTTGACATATTATTGTTTTGCTGGTTCAAACTTTACATCATGTCCCATCTGCATAGACATTGACTTTTAGTTGAATAGCTCTGTTAGAAACAAAAACCATCTGTTATGAAGTTCTCAGAGAAAAGTCAATTTGAGATTTACTGTATCTAAGTGTTATGGTCCATTCACATCAAAATCCCGTACACCCCATGTATAAATTGGGGAGGAAGAAAAGGAACAGTAATTTACTGTAGCCAGTTGATGAGAGTGCAGAACTTTCTATAGCCATCCAAATATGTCATTTAATTAAAACTGCACTTTTCTCCTGGGGATGGTGCATGACTGCTTCCATGCATGCGTTGGGGAACTCTAGTCTGGTGCTTCATGGGCAAATATAGACCTGTACATTGAAGAAATAAACTCCAGTAGCATCATATCTGGATAAGAAAGAGTTTTAGACATTTCAACTGTAAGTCAAGGATTCTGCCAAAATAACAAAGGAGAGGGGGTATTACTGCTAAACCCTGATTCCAAATTGATGCTTTTATAATTGGTTATGGGTCAGTTCAGACAGCCAAAAGTAGCTTCAGGGCTCTATTAAGTGCAATTTGAAGGCTTCAAAAGGTCATTTATGTATGTACTGTACAGTAACTGCAAACATTGCTGAAAAAGTGACCTCTTTTTAAGTTAGAAACCAAGAAAATTACAATTTTCAAATGTTTATGTAAAAATTGGGGGGGAGGGGGGATTTTACCCACCTTTTTCTGGAAGGGGGGAAAATCCTTCCCCACTCACAGAATTGGAACTTTCTAGGGATATGAATATGCTCTATTAAAGGTGTATGCTCAGTTGCCCTGTACAGAAGTTACAAAAATAAAATTGGTAAGGATTGAGATCTGGATTGAGACTAGCATCTGGAGATGATTGTCCCCATGTGCTTCCTTGAAAAAATAATTACTTGATAAATACACACTGTGATGTCTCTTTTCAAAAATTCAACAAAGACACCCTTACAGGTATGAAACCAAACTTGGTGTGAGGTATTGTATGGTAAACCTTATAATTACAGTACAGTTATAGTGAGGTTTATACTGTGCCATGAAACCATATCATGGTTTGATGGCACGGTATTACAGTAAGCTGCATGAAAAAGTATTAAACACAATTTTCTCAAGCCTGCATAGTAACCGTAAATGATGAGTAACTTTTAGTGTATTTTGTTATACATATTACTGTCAATCAAGTGACATAGTTGGTTGTATTATTGGCACCTCCCTTTGTCTTGTGCTTTATTACTTCCTTGATGTATAACAATCAGGACTGTGGAAAGATTTTTTTCTTAAAGACAGTGAACAGGAAAGTTTCATCATGCATCTCGTAAAGTTAAGGTACAGTCTGATATGGAGGCTGGTGATGTCTTAGTTTAGCTTACCCTGATTTCTTTCTTTTTCCAGATCCCATGAAATACCCAGGCAAAGATTTCCCAAGCAAGATGACTGGCACAGTAGGAATATAATAAATGTTGTTGATACTACACATGGGTTGGTTTGCTATGTAATGTCAGGAAAGAAAAGGGAGGTTTTAACTCAGTTGTTTAAACTACCAAGTTTAGATTCCAGTGACAAAGCTCAAGTCATTTACTCCAAAGTGATAAGCAGGCAAGGTTATAAGAAGTTGTTTCTTACATTCATTGATGACATTCACCTGGTGATGTGTTACAACAAAACCCTTGAAATCATTGACATCAATTGTAAGGCTGTTCTGAGAGAATGTCAATTGAGTGCAGCTGCTAAAGTCATGGCAGTAGAGGGGGAAGAGATATTTGTTGTCGTTGGTGACTCTTCTGAAGTTCTTGTATTCAACTCAAATTTGGAAGGAAGTACAAAACTTACCTTTAACATACCAGATTGGAAATACCCGGTTGATATGAAAGTGACTTCAAAGAGACTGTTTATCATATGTAAGGTTAAAGCAGGGGGTACCCTTGGATACTACAATTGGCCAGATAGAGCAATGTCATTCAGGAGAGGTAATCCAGAAGTGGAAGCAAATTTTACTTTTCCAGGGAAACACTTTAGGCCTTCAGAACCAGTTAGTATAGCGGCACATAAGGAATCTGAATTTGTTGGAATTCTTTGGTCAAAAACCCAGCATTCTTGGATAAGGAACACTGCAAATGAATATGTGGTATCTTTACACAACTTATCTGGTTGCTCTGTGTTTCTTCTTGACGTGGAACAGTCCCATAGCATTCAAATTTTGAATAAAAACACCATGATAGTAATTAACCAAACCGATGGACTGAAGTATTACAATATGGTAAGTACAGTGTAATAACTGTCATTAATGTTCACAAATAATATCACCAGTAATAATTGTTTCTCTCTACTATATAAACTCAGTCTAAGAAGTTTGCTTTCAAGAGACATAATTATCTTTAAGGCTAAATTATGTTCCAGCTTTGTATAACAGGCAATTGAGATTTTTTAACTGGATCAATAGCTATGTGACTTTTAAAAAAATTAAAGGTTATTGCCATTGTTTCATGTGTGACATATGACAATATTCTCTTACCAATAAGAATGTTGTAAATGGTCAGCAACAAAAGATGAATTCTGACAAGGACATTTTTAAGTCTTATTAGGCACTTACCTGCACCACAGAGAAGGGATCAAAACTGTCTGAGTACATCTTGTTGATTTATGAACAATGTTTTTCTTTTTCATGAGGAACCAATTTTTTAGGACTGCGTTCATTGTGACATTTAAAGTGCCTCCCTACATCCAGTAAAAAGAAACCCACCCGTGCTTTGTTTAACCTAATTAATTGGATTGCAGAACTGAAGGGCTCTCTGGCTAGTGAAGTTTGTAGGGTGAGAGTCTCAGTCAGAACATGGCCAAATGATCTAGTGATGTAAAAAGAAGGCAAATTACAAACACTGTATTGTGTCAGTTAAAAATGAAAATTTGGTCCATAAATTATTCTGAACTTTTTAACACAAAACACAGATTTCTCTGTGTAAAGCTTCTTTCTTTCTCGGAACAAAGGTCACGGTACAGAGATATCTTTAATCTATTCTGTATTTATAATGTTTAAGGCTTCTGTACAGCTTCCTCAACAAATGCAGTACTTTAATTTATTCTAGATCCTATCTTTTGTGATACTGGGCCTCAATTAATGTGATTGAAATGAAATGACTTTTTGTAACAGATGCAGTATTTTGTTCTAAAGGATGATATTCCCTTGAACCGATATTCTAAAGGTACAGTACAAATATTGAATTGTCTGAAATCTTTACTCTAATACTAACCTCGCCTATCACTACGCTTGAGCAGCCCATATCTGTTGCAGAATGATCACTGGCAGTCGCATAGCCGGACGGTGGATTGGAGGTCGGAACACCCCCCCCCCCATAACCCAAACTTGCAATGCAAAAAACACCTACAGTAGGGTTTTTTTCTCTCTTTCCTAAGTCTTTACCCTCATTTTGTGCCCCCAACCCCAATCGCCCCCCCCCCATGACACAATCCTGGCTGCGCCCTGATCACTGGAGAGAACCTAAGTGAAGACGGTAAGCTATCCTAACTTGTCTTTGTTTTATGTAAGATCATCTATAAATGTGTTTCAATATTATTGTGTATTGCACTCAGTTTATATATATATAAATAAAATAATAATAATAATAATAAAATCCATCTTTCTTTCATAGGCACATTTCTTTTCATACAATATATTGGCAATTCGCCTGTCTGGTCTCATTTCACTGCCTGAGTGCAAAGGCCTGCAAAATTTCTATGGAATATCTGATGATGATATAAATAATCAAGACTCTGCAAGCAGTTACTGTGAGAATTTGTCCGCCATAAGAAGGAGATTTCTGAATCTCTTCAAAACTCTGGAAGAAAAGGACTTGGTGGGTCCTAACAAGTTGGATGACTTCATTGTAGCCTGTGATAAAGTACGGTCCAATGTCCTTGGGGATTATATGGAAGCTTACTGGAAGGTAAAAGGTATGTTTGATGTTTGGTTATTGAACACAGGGTCCATCCATTACACAAAATTGACAGAATTCATTCCTTTCCCTATGAATATTTTTAAACATATTTAAACTGCATTATCAATACTTTTATACTGTCCCCCTTTGTGTTATCATGATATGGAAGTTGGTAAGTGCTTTGTTTAACAGAAAAAACTGATTTTTGTGTGTTAGGACTTTCACAACTATGTACAACACTTCATCTCAGTGACATATTATGAGCAGTGTTGTAGTCGAGACCAGCAAATTCGAGACCGAGACCAGAGGGTGTTGATACGATGACCAGGGGTAAAATCTGAGACCGAGACCAAGATTGACAAGGTTCAAGGCTGGGACCATGTAGCACCAAAAGTACTTATTCTGTGATGTTTGTTGTATCAAATTCATGAGTGTACGCGATGGGAGGCCAGGGCTGTGACCCCCAATTGCCCAAGACCTTGCCTGCGGAATCAGGCAAATTTGGGTGCCCCGGTAGGATGGAAATTATGCACTAGTTGGGGGATCTGGGAACAGTTCAAATGGTCACCACCCTTGAGAAAAAGAGTCCTTAACGGTAATGTTCATATGCCAATCCAGGGAGCTACCAGCTGCTTGACAAAACATAGAATTAGTAACTTAAACTGATCCAATTTTTTCATCTCAATACATAACATGTATTGAGATATTGTCACACTAGCTGGATTCTAGCTGTGCATGAGGAATTTCTTACCCTATAAGATATTTCACTGGAGTCCCCACCAAAAGGGAGGTTTGGTGGGGTAATCAAATTTTACCCGACTTCCTGCTTAACTCATTCAAGCAAGCTCCAAGAAACCACAAGCTTGATAAGAGGCAGCTAGAGGAAGATATGAACAAAGGCTGAATAATACCAGCCAGATGTGCCACTGTTTGAGGTGTGAAAGGCAAGCAGTAGGGCAATTTCTTATCTGGTTTTTGTTGACCTTCGTTCACTGAAGCAAAAAGGTGTGGACAGGATTTTTATAGGCAGGGCAATTCAACATGGTAGCTAAAATCCTTTTCAGCATGGCCATGTTTGGTAGAGATTACATTTTGATCAAATATCTTGTAGAGCATACTTTTGTACAATTATTTATACAGTCAGAATTTAAACTTGATAATCTGATAGGTTGATAACGTAGTTATTTTTTCTCTGAAGGGTCAAAAAGTTGTGCAGAAGAAAAGTTTAATTTCTGCACATTTTCCATACTCCTTCTTCCAACAGTGCAACTTTTCCCACAGTGCAATTGTGTGTTTTTAGTCTGCTATTTTGCCTTGGGCTTCAAGCCTCTGCTAAGTCAATCATGGGGAAACTGTTAAGATGATCTTGTCTGGTCTGATTAAGATGTTTGCCCAGGCATTGTCTTGTAATGAAGAAGTTTATTTACAGTTGATTGAATTTCTTAAACAGGATGCCAGTAGCTTTCAACCTTCAAGAGGTGTGCACTTCACCAAGAGGTTTCAGTGAGATTATAAGAGACATGAGGTTGAAAGCAACTTAAAATCTATTTTGAGTTATTCAGTTATTGGGGGCCATGCCCCCCCAAAATCTCATAAGCAAATAATGGGGGGCCAAGTTCCCCCTCCCCCTCCTGGCTTCTGTCACCTATGAAAACCTTAAACACACCATTGCACTGCTGCATAATTACCATTGATCCATAAAAGTATTGAGATTCTGCAGCTCTAGTTTTCTAATGTGGTCATCACCGCTGTACAGAACACTTTCTCTCGGGGGGAGGGGGGGGGGGCAGTGACTTTTTCCCCACTTGGAAGAGGTTGAAGTCTGCTGCATTCAAAGCTATGGCCATTAGTGGGGTGGCAGCCCCTACCCAGCCCCCCATCCAGAATGGCCTAGGTGGTCCTGCTTATCAAATCTGATTCAGTCAGTGCTACAGGTATTAAGTGTTGTTGATCTGGTGCGATCTATGCATGAAAGTGATTGTTTGCTAAACACACAGAAAAATTAGTTGCAGTTAATGTTAAGTTTTCCACTGGACCTATGCATGAACATCGCCTACTTGCACTTTCAGGCACAGAATGCCTTTATTGCACTTGAGGAGTATGAGTGTTGAAAGCATGATTGCAGAAAGACATGCTAAAATATAGGACAACTGGATAAATTTTGATGTAGAACTTTGTTCATTCTGTTTCTCAATTTTGCCAAATAAAGGGGTTTGAGTAGCAAGATTGAGTAAAATCCCTAATAACCAGAAATTGATAGCACTAATTCTGATATTTTAAGGGAGTTAAACACACACAGTGCAGTGCTGTACTGCTACTACATGCAACTCTGAAATGTCAACCCTTGATACTATCTCCCAGCAGATATTACAAGTTGTTTCCAAATTCTCCACATTTACAGCATTTAATTTACTTTTGTTACAAGCCCCACAATTACCTTTCTTCACCGCCAGTTAAAAATTTTAGTATAAACATTTATTACACTAAACTAAAAATCAGCTGAAGACAGATGTGACAACTGAATTATGAGTAATTTAATATGTTTCTCAAAAACAGTATATTTATACTTGGTTGTTGAGACAGTGACTCTGATGTTCATCATATATATTGTACAGTACTGTAATATTACTGACGTTTTCATTTCCAATTTGCTACATCATTTCT